>CM076581.1:150206378-150562168 GCA_034641835.2 Pinus albicaulis | reverse complement strand
CTTCCAAAATGCAGGCATTTTCAAAAGACTGTCTATGCTGAAAAAACAAAGATAGTGTTAAAGGATACGACAGAGCAGTTGAAACTACAGTCAGAAAATATGAAAGCAGTTTTAACTTCAACTGCGGAGGAAATCCGTGTAAAGGGAAAAGAAAATTTGTCAATTTGGGTTGAAAATGCTCCTGAGACTGTGAAGGATGTAGCTGAAACTGCTTTTGGTGTTCACCCAAATAATCTTAAAAACCAGTCTAAAGTTCATGAATTTTGCCTCGACATTCCATATGGTAAGAGTGCTAATTTTTTCTCTATTATGGTGTTTATGTTTATGATATTCATTTTCCTGCATAATTCTTTAAAGGGTGCTAGCTCATTGGAAGAGCACCTGCCATGCAGGAGGTTGGTGGTTCGATTCCACTGTACTCTAACATGAATTATTCAATGATATTGTAGATTTTTTTATAAATCTTTTTATATTGATTTATTTTAATGGAGAGACATTTTTTTGGATTCATTGTTTTATATTGTCTCTATAGAGACAATAGATAAGATTAAAGACATTGTCTCCATAATGACAATATGTCTTTAATTCCAACTATTGTCTTTGGAGAGACAAAAATGAAATTGTCTCAACTTAAGACAATTTACCCAAAAATTGTCTTAAAACCCCCCTTTGCGTTGTAGTGCAACTATTGTCTCTGGAGAGACAAAAATGCTTGTGTTATATATTGTCTTTATAGAGACAATATTTTAAGACAATCTAATTTTAAGACGATTTAATTTGAGACACCCGCTTAAAGACAATATTTAAGACAATACACAAGTTTTCTTTTGTCTCAAATTAAGACAATTTACCCAAAAATTGTCTTAAATATTGTCTTAAAACCCCCCTTTATGTTGTAGTGTAACCACATCCAATCCCGTACGCTATACCTACATGATCTCATTATAAATCCCAAATATAGAAAACCATCACTAGCCCTTTTGATGTGTACCCCCAGGAAATTTGCAATGGAATTGATCTCATTCTGGTTACCAAATTCATAGATGAGGAATGACTTTTCCTTGTTAATACAAAGGCTAGAGGCATCTCCAAAACGAGACAGCAAAAAATGTATGTAGAACCAATAATTCCTGATAATTTTGCAGAAAATGAGAAGGTCATCCACAAAAAGCGAATGGGTGATACTTACAGAATTTGAAAAAGGAATACCCGAAATATAACCCGATCTCTTTGCCATCTCCATGAGCTTGCTGAAACCATCCATAATCAAAATGAATATGAGAGGTGATAGGGAACAACCCTGTCTCAAACCCCTCCCAGCCCCAAAAAAGTTAGTGGGCAAGCCGTTGATGATCACCGCATATCTAGTCGTAGTTATGCATGACAGTATCCATCTGATTGTGTTTACAGGGAGCCCAATCTTTAGAAGAACTAGTCTAATGTAGGACCAGTCCACTGTGTCATATGCTTTAAATAAGTCAATTTTCAGAATGAGAGCATCCATTTTCTCTGAGTGCATTGTATGCATGGCCTCTTGTGCAACAACAATGGCATCGTGTATAGATCGCCCCTGTAAAAACCCATATTGTTCCTTTAAAATGTATTTTGATAGAGTTGCCCTGATCCTGTTTGCAATGATCTTCGAAGATATTTTATATATCAAATTGCATAAAGCAATCGGTCTAAAGTCAGAGAACTTCTTGGGGTCGGATGACTTGGGGATGAGCGCCAAGAAAGTAGAATTCATGTTTGATGGAATGATCCCCATAATCCGCACCTATTCCACCACAGCAGTTAACTCCTCCTCCATAACATCATAAAAGTGTAAATAGAATTCCGCCGGCCATCCATTTGGTCCCAGACTTTTATCACGGGAAAAAGACTTCAGGGTCTTCGCAACCTCCTCCAAAGTAATGATAACATTTAAATTTTGTATTGCTGCTTCATCAAACATATGGGGAATGCTCTGCAGAACCCAAATCTGGCTCCTCTGGGAAATATTCCGATCCGCTTGGTAAAAGGCCGAGAAGTGCTTGTATGCTTCCTCCCTTATTTCATTCGTTGAATAGAAACGACTACCATCCTGTTTTTGGATGTACCATATAGCGTTTTTGTTTTTTCTCTCATTATCACTCCCATGGAAAAATTTAGTATTCAAATCATCTTCCATGAGCCGTTTATTCTTGCTCTTTAACTTCCACGTAAGTTCTTCGATCTTTAAAATCTCCCATCTTCTTTGTTGTAGCCTGTCAATAATTATATATGTTTCCTTATCTGGAGCCTTGTTTACAAAATCATTATGCAAAAAATTTGAAGTTTCAGATATATCATTGTACTCCCTTCTGAGATTTTCCTTTTTCTTAATTTCCCATTCCTTTGAAATTGACTTTATCCTTTGACATTTTGCATGGAATCTCTCCCATCGATATAAACCCGCAACAACAGAATTATCCCGCCATCTTCCCTGTATAATCCTATTGTATTCTTCATCATCAAGCCACACTCGATTGAACTTGAACGACACCCCAGTTCTATTTTTTTCCGTGCGCTGTGAAAGAATTATAGCCATGTGGTCCGATAGGTCCACCACCCAGACTGTGGATCTCAAATTCCCCAACATATCAAGCAATTTCCCAGACACCATTGTCCAATTGAGTCTCTTCCCCACAAAATCCCCATCAGCTCACTCTTCGATTCGTCCAAGTAGGAATGATAGGGTTGGGCCTTATATCAATCATTCGGGACTTCTCAAATATTTTCCAGATGTATTTCGCCAGCGGGTCAGGTCTAGCCCGCCTACCCCATGATTCCTCAGCATGCAAAGTGGAGTTGTAATCCCCAATAACAATCAGGTTGTCCAGTAAGAGAATGCCATATTTGTACATTCTGTTCCAGAAATATTGTCTATTCTGGCATGGGGCATATAGATTTAATATGTTAATAGTGCTCTGAAAGCCACAAAGCTTCCCAGATAAAATTACCCCACCAAAAAAAATATAAGCCTTGAACTTTGCACGAGATGGGTTCCATACAGTTAGTAACCCTCCCGCATGGCCCATCGCACTCACGACAACTGCATGCCAACCAAGTCTGACTTTAAGAATACTCCCAATGGCTTTATTTTCGTCACATAGAGTTTCTTGAAAAAGAACGATGATAGGATTCTCAACATTAAGCACTTCCTTCAGGCGATATAGTTTGGAGGGATTGCCCATACCCCTCAAGTTCATTGAGAGAATAGAGGTCATTTGGAACCACCACTGGGGTTGCATGCTCTAAGCGCCCCAAGTTCATCAGATGAGGAGATGGGAACCTCCCTAAGGTCCATAAAATCATCTCTAAATAGAGATTTTGTTTTGAGATGACCCCTGAAATGTCTAGAGCCCGATTTGGTTTTCTTGCGCAAAGTGATGTTTTTATCGGATTCCGGTAACATGACTAAATCATGTTGTCGCGGGGCCCTGTCAAATACAATTAAGGTCGCAAAATCAAGGTTTGGGTTGCCTAGTAGGGAGTCTATATCGCTACCAACCATGTTTTTGGGAGAATCCAATATTTCCAGGGCAACATCATGTCTCGGAGATACCCCTTCTAGCGGAGGCATGGATGGCAAAATATATAATGAGTCAGAAGGCGATATTGGTGAGCCAAGATGGGAAACATGATTTAGTTCAGCAGGAGTGGAGGCAAAGGGGGGCTCATCCGACGACACGATAATCACAACCGAGTTTTGTCTGTCAACTGTGATAGATACATCCTCAGTCAAATTATCTTTAGGGCAAGCAGTGGTACAGGTTTGACAAGGCATCTTAGAGAGAGGCTCATAATTAGCAGGGGGTGTAGGCTTATCAGAATTGGTGCCCGTAGAAACAAATTCCTTGCTATCAGATGAAGAGAGATTAGACTTACCCGGTATGAGGTCATCTTGAGAGACATTCGCCCTAGCCGCTACTTTTTCCCTCCACGAGCCATCGATGCTATATTTCTCTTTGAGTCCGTTCCTGTTCCGCATGGGGCAAGACCTCATAAGATGTCCTATTCGGTGGCAAATCAATTACCTAAAAGGTACTCCCCAATAGTCCACCCGTTGCCTATGTCTTCTTTGTCCCTAGACGAGATCCACATTGCCCGGCAAACCCCCTGTGAAGCATACCTCCACCAATAACCATGCAATCCGCTTGTCGTTAGTGCCAATGATTCGGGGGTCAATATATTTAGTACAACCAATGGAGTCGCCAATTCCCCTAAGAGCTTTCAACGTCCAAAATTCAAGTGGAAGTCCAGGTAGCTTCACCCACACCACTTTGCTTTTTGGAGCCTCCAACAACGGATTGAAACCCAAATACCAGGGCAATAGCTGTATGAAGCTCCTCCCACGTACCCATGTCTTCAGAAGGATCTTGGCGACGTCCCCTTCATTCATGAAAAGAATGCTAAACCAGTTATTAAGCAGTAGACTTACTTTAGGTGAATAGCCCAGGATAGGACTCCAGCACTGCTTCGTCCATTCCACCATGTCAACCTCGTTACCATCTATATACATCCAACATCCAATTAAGGCTCTCTTCTGTAGGCTAGCCACCTGCCCCCATAGGTCATCGTACTCCATAATAACCTCCTTTACATCCATCGCCTCCTTGTAACAGGAGGACTGCTTTTGGCCGCATCCCTTATGCCTCTCGCCCCCCTTCCGCCTTCTATCCTTCCAACACCCTTTAGTTCCCTGGTTCGAAGCCTCACAGTAACCCGTGGGTAGAACAATAGACTCTGCAATCAGTCTTGCATCCTTCTCCGACTCTCGAATTCTCTTATTTTCCGCTTCAATAGTCGCAGCTATTAGAGCCTCTTGTGCCGACGTGTCCGATGATAGGATGTCATTGACATCCGCCATCCTTAGTGTTGTAGACAGACGTATGCTTCTAAATAATAACTCTGTCAGGTAGGTGATCCTTCTTAATAATGATTAAATGTTAAAACGCGTTATCGAGCCGTCAGTCTTAAGTAACCCTACAACATACAGCTAAGGGAATAATAAAATCCCGACATAGATCCCATCCTTCACCCACAAACAAAGTAATGAATGTCAGCCCTAGACATTGTTATTTGAAAACAAAGATAATTTGATACAACTGTCCATCAGAGTCCGGATCCTCTATAAATGGACGCCGCCACCCACGTATAATGTAACCTGAATAGTCCCACTTTCAAATCATATAGAGCCTTGATGTGCTCATTCTGTCAGCCATAGAAAGAGAGAAAGAAAGAAAGAAAGAATTTTTAATGTCCACGAGGCTAAAAATAGCCTATGGGACAGATTGCTTCTCTATCTGACTCTTGTATTCGGCCCTTTTCCTGTGAAGTTTTACAATGAGCACTCCCAGCTTATCGACAAACTCTTCGTTGAATAGATTATCCCAAGAATTAGCTGCCAGAATACCTGCATAGTTTTCTCTGGTGTCCTTGAAGGCCTCACATTCTAGAATGAAATGTTTTTCTGTTTCCACTTTTCCGGAGGAACAAAAAATACATACTCTTTCTTCCCACATTTCTTTTGGCCTTTTCCAGCGCCCTGTTTCACAACGGAGTTGATGAGAATTAGTCCTTAATTGAGCGATAAGAATTTTAGATCTCCAAGAAATATCGGCCCCTATGTATGCCTTTTGTTGATGGTTATGTGTGGGGTTAAACTCTTCTATGTAGTACTTCTTCTTTCTCTCTAGCTCTTTCTTCCAAGTATGTTTATGGAATTTATCCATAACAAAAGTTTTTATCTCTTTACTGTTTGTAGGACACATGTTCAAGCAAATACCCCATTTACTAAACCATTTGTTATTTTGCCGCATCCAAGTCTTCTGTCTTTTACACAATTTGTCACTAAACACAACCTTAGGCCATCTATCCTCTTCCATTTGCTCAATTTTTTTCAGATACCTTATGACTCGCACCATAGCAATTGCTTCAATAGGAGCAGCCCCTGTTTCACTTAACAGGATAGCATAAGGAACTGCAGACATAGATCCCCCCAGTGAGGAAATTTGAATTTTACTTAATCCAATAAACGAGGTGGCCGTTAGGTACCCATAGCCAATTCCGATGGCGAGATTCCAGTGCCTGCCAGGAAATACCCTATTACAACGTCTGGAAACCAGAGACCGCCTATCGCTCGTCATTCACTCTAGGCAGCCACAGCAGCAGCAACAACCCGAGCATGTCCACCATCTTGCAAATAATCTGAAGCCAAAGTTTTTGCACGGTCTAGTGATGATAAAGGAATCCACCCACATCCTCCAAATTCTAAACCATAATGATTGAGGTTGTGTAGACTGTGAATCAGAATCAGATGACTGAGCCGATGGGATTCTATTTCCCCCGATTAGCATTTGTCCTATATATCATGCTTAACATGTCCCTAAATATTATGAAGGCAGAAAGTGCCAGCAAAGAAATGATAACCACTTCCACCAGATCAGTTAACATTCTATATCCAATCCTTAAAGTGTGTTATCTTTCGGACCTTTTGACTTCATTCCCCTTCGTAAAAGCTACAGATATACTACCATTACACTATCATCCTTCCCATTCTAGCAACCTTTCAGTGAACACACTTACCAGTAATGTGTATACCGACTTTCGGACCTTTCGACTTCATACCCCTTCGTAAAAAACTACAGATATACTACCCCCAAATACACAACGCTTACCTGGCATGAGATCCTGCAACTTTTGTTACAGGCCATAAGTAATATAGTTATAGGCTGCTTAATACCACAACTATCAATTCCAGGCTTTGTGAGACTTCAATCTTTACAACCTCTTTACAACTGCAGGACACTGGAGAACATCTGGGACGCCAAACACAAAGCCCTTCACCCATTCACTCGCCTTCAATATTAGCGATGCCATTCCTCGGGTTCATCTATTCCGCGTTAAATCCAGCCACTGTGTGTTTCATAGTTCTCTATAGAAACTAAAGTTACTTTGAATTAATTATCATGCTATGACAATGGATCTATATGTTAATTGAGAAGAAAATTTGTCGCGGGCCATTGTACTATGTTCATTGAGGCTTGTTTCATGATATTTCGTTGACTTTATTACTCAAGACTAGCAATCATGAATTAATTTTTTATTATTGGATAGAACAACAAGAGTCAATTGCCTTGAAACCTTACGGAAAAATTCCCTACTATATTATAAAAATCAAATCACAAAAACTCTTTATCGACATTTGAATCACAATAATAGACATCTCAATCAATCTACATATCTTTATCACTCAAAATAGAAACAACAAATTTACGTTCCAGAGAATATTGATATCTGCACAATTCAGTCTAACAATAACAATTTATTCCTTGCTATCAAATAATTGAAAAGTTCCATAGAATATTGATTTAGGATGGAAAATCTCTTCTCAATTCGACAATTTTTTTTTATCACTCAAAGAATCCTATCATCTTGTATCATTGAAGATGATAAGTCAAAGATACAAAGGGACTACAAAAGAAATAAACAATTGACAGGCCTTATCAACAATAAGTTTTGAGGGCAAAGCTTTTCTAAAGAGGAAGACAATGTTATGAATATAATATATATAACAATAATATAAATAATAAATCATCACAATAATAAATAATTAAATAATAATTAGTTACCAAAGAGGCATGTCTGAAAGGACATGACCATTCATGAAGGGACACCTTCCTAGGTATATAAGCGGGTCTTCATTTATAAACATATCTCATCTCATATCTCTTATACATTTCTATATTCTTTTTTTGTAAATTATACATTTCTACATTCTCATATGAATATATTATTTCTCCTATAAATGGATATATCCATATTTTAGATATTTTGAACATTTTGCTATGTATACAAACCTTATTAGTTACATAGGGTTGTTGAGAGGGTTTGGGACTCTTATTTTGTTTATTTTTGCAAGGATGTTGGTTCTTTGGAAAAAAATATATATATCTTTTTGTTGGGTCCCTACCCCCTCATTAGATATACTTGTAGTGTCGATCACTCCAATATGCAAGAACTTGTCTTTCTTTCTAATTAGAGAGTCACAAAAAGATTCAATAGAACTTTTTATAGGCATTCCCAAAAGCTTCTATAGTGGCAATGTAAATACAAAGATAAAATATGTAGAATCAAGCTTCGAAAGAATAATATATATGCAACATTCATCCTCTTGATCAACTTGATAGCCTTTATGTAAATGTCTAAGTGTTTTGAACTTAGATAAACAATATTCAATGCAAGAGAAATCATTAGGAATTAAAGTAATGATTTGATTTTTAGGTTGTTGAGATCTAATAATATTAGGTTCACCAATTTTTATTTTCAACTTTTCCCGGTCTTCATTCGAGTCATTGATTCCTTAAATATAAAATCACAAATTAGGAGAAATGGATATTTTGATTAATCCACATGCTTTGTCATTCCTATTATGTTATTTGTCTCTCTTATCACCATTAATGGGGGTTTTTTCTTTTCCGAAGGTAATCTAGTTCAACCCTTTACCTCTTAGAACATCCTCCATGTGGGATTTCTATGAAAAGTAGTTGGTACTAGTAAGCAAAAGTTCATTTGGAGGGGAAATATTAAAAATGTAGATAATACAATTTTAAAAGTTGAAATTGAATATTTGGATGGAAAGCTCTTGAAAAATAGGTTGTTTAAAAAAATGGCACTTAAAATGGACTTCAGCTGTGAAAGTTATGCCCTTATTAAAAAAATGCATTAACAGTAACAAAGAGCCATGCAACACGTAAAAGCTAGCCCATGTAGTGATGGATGTTGCTAAAAAAATTAAATTATTTTTTCCCTCTCTAGCTTTGCCTATAAGCTCACTTTTACAACTAAATTACTTTATGAAGTGACCAACTTTTATAAAAAAGTGAGAATGAGTCTTACAATGAAATTACTTTAAAAATTAGAGTTGCATGCAAAAATAACTAAGAAAAAATTAAAATGATTCTTAACGATTAAATTTTATAATAGGTGAATTACATTTTACAATAAATTTATGAAATAACTTAGGTTTGCATGAAATTTTTCAAAAAATAGATTAAAAATTAGATATGAACTGAAAACCACTTACTAAATAGAGTAACTTTTAATTGAGCTAGTGGAAAAGACATAACAATAGTAGTGAATGAGGATACATATATTGTTGTTATCGGAGCTCCGTCTTGAAGTGCACACTTACCCCAAAAAAGGAGTTCATCTAAAAGAAAAACAAATAAAAAAATTCCCAAAACTCGACAACAATGGGGTTATATCTCAATTAACTTGCCTTTGAAATGCAAGTTTTTTTACTGTTTTTTATTTGCCAAGATTACATAGAATGCATGGGAAAAAGCATACATAGTCAAGAAAACACTTTCCACTATTTTTATGATTTGTTGGGATTACACAGATCACGGGAAAAAGAGCATAAATAGACCAAAAGAATAGAAAACCAAGAATATAGACAAAAAATTGAACTATAAACACTTAAAAAATAATTCAAAAAAGGGCATATTTGGACTGTGTACCTCTAGATCTAGTGGAAATGTTGTATCTTGGGAAAACATACGCTGTTTCGATTGAAATAGAAGACATTTTTAGCTGAGAGTAGTGTTATGGATGTAATGGAACAATATTTTTAGGCCAAAATGATACATAAATAGTGGATATTGGAAATGCAACAACACAGGCTCAAGATCTCGATCACCAATGAGAGTAGTTCTTCAAACGAGCTTTGGCACCATGTTTGAGAAAACATAGTATTCCATATAAGATGAACACCTCCCATAACCCACTCACACAGCTAGATCGAAGATCACAATGCAAATATTTTTTCATGGCTAAAACCCTCGTAGAGGGAAACAATGCATGAACCCAGGCAATGTGGCCACTTGAGACATGATTTTCAAATAAAGATAATGGATCAATTGAGTCTTAAGCCACATATCAATAACAGTTAGTATCAAGGATAATATGAGCTTTCCGATCACTCTATGCTTAGAACATATCATGACTGTCAGATTACAACGCAACTAATGCATACTAAAGAAACACATTGTTACCAATAGACACATTAGACCAAGTTGAACTTAACTAAATCCAATGTTTAAATATCCTACATTGGCACGGAAATATCATTGTAGATTTGGGCTTATACGGTACTACTGATCCTCTTAACCATTGTGGGATATAAGGGATTTCATGTTGTGAAAGCAATTCCAAAATGCACATTTAATAGTTATATTTGGCTCTCTTATCACCACCAAAGAGGTTTTTTTCTTTCCCAAGGTAATCTAGTTCAACCCTTTACTTCTTAATACATCCTCCATGTGGGATTTCTATGAGAAGTAGTTGGTACTAGTAAGAAAAAGTTCACTTGGAGTGAGAATATTAAAAATGCAGATGCTATGGTTTCAAAAGTTGAAATTAAATATTTGGATGGAAAGCTCTTGAAAAATAGGTTGTTTAAAAAAATGACACTTAAAATGGACTTCAAATGTGAAAGTTATGCTCGTATTAAAAAAAATGCATTAACAATAACAAAGAGCCATACAACAGGTAAAAGTTGGCCCATGCGATGATGGATGTTGCTAAAAAAATATTTTTTTTCCCTCTCTAGCTTTGTCTATAAGCTCACTTTTACAAATAGATTACTTTATGAGGTGACCCAGTTTTATAAAACAAGTGAGAATTAGCCTTACAATGGAATTACTTTAAAAATTAGAGTTGCATGCAAAAATAACTAAGAAAAGCTTAAAATTATTTATGGTGATTAAATTTTATAATAGGTGAAATACATTTTACAATAAATTTATGAAATAACTTAGGTTTGCATGATGTTTTTTCAAAAAATAACTTAAAAAAGAGAAATGAACTCAAAACCTCTTACTAAATGGAGTAACTTTTAATCGAGCTAGCGGAAAAGACATAACAATGGTAGTGAAGGAGGATACGTGGAGGATACATATATTGTTGTTATCGAAACTCCGTCTTGAAGTGCATGCTTACCCCAAAAAAGGAGCTCATCTAAAAACAAAACAAATACAAACGTTCCCAAAATTAGACAACAATGGGGTTATATCTCAATTAAATTACCTTATAAATGCAAGTTTTCTTACTGTTTTTTATTTGCCAAAATTACACAGAATGAATGACAAAGAGCATACATCGTCAAGAAAATGCTTTCAACTATATTTATGATTTGTTAGAATTACACAGAGCATGGGAAAAAATAACATATATATACCAAAATAATAACAAACAAGGAATATAAACAAAAAAAACTGAAATATGAACACTTAAAAAAATAATTAAAAAAGAGGCATATTTGAACTATATACCTCTAGATCTAATGGAAAATGTTATATCTCGGGAAAACATACTCTGTTTCGAATGAAATGGAAGACATTCTTAGCTGAAAATAGTGTTGTGGATGTAATGAAATAATCTTTTCATGACAAAACGATACATAAATAGCAGATCTTGAAAATGCACCAACATTTACTTTGATTTTTTTTTTCTAAATTTTATAACATATAATATTATCATCATGATTAAGTTTACAAGAGATTTAGTAATTCTTAATGGGTTAATATATATATATAATTTTAATTAATAAATCTACTACTCATTTAAATTTGATAAATAATTCCTATATTTTATATAAAAATAATTTTAAATAATAAAAAAACCTTATTATCATCAATTTAACCATTTTTAGAATCCAACTTTTATAACATAATTGTAAAACCATATTTAAAAACTGATAATGACATTTAATTATGTATACAAACCAATTATAACGTTCGTGTATAACCTTCACATAAACGAGATCGGAACTTTAAATACTTAAAGACATCCACAAGATATCGCACGAGATCGGAACTTTAAATACTTAAAGACATCCACAAGATATCGCTATCAAAACCTGATGAAACCAGAGGGCAACAACATCGCTTACTTGGCACACTAAGGCGCAAATTTTATATCGCCACCTGTGATATCCGGATAATGGAATGAATCTTGAATGGGTGCAATGGTTTGTGACTCCACATATCGTTGGCTGGATTTATTCGGTTAAGCTTTTATTTTCGGTTTTTTGGGTTCAGATCGACGTTGTGATCCTCTAGAATAAGCACCAGCCGAAATTGAAGTTGCATAGAGTGGGATGGAGGCATTATCATGCCCATTCACATATTATTATTCCATGGTTACAAGGCCAGGCATTGTATTAGAACAACCATTTGTGGGTACTCAGAGGTTGAGAATCGTCAACAAGAAGAAGGGGGCATTCCTAAAACCAAGGCTAATGTTGCAAGAATTGCGAGCTCAAACTTCAGGTATGCTGCTGTTTGAGGCTTTACAATTTTAGATGCAATACACCATTGAGCATGCTAAATTGTATGCACCAATAATAAATTCTGCACCTTAACTAATGACTAGTTGTGGTTAGTAAAACAGATGTTCACTGTGAATACTGCACTGAGACAGATGTTGACTATGAAAAATCATGGACCTCACAAGAAGTATTCCAAACCATCTTAATTCTTTTGCATTATATATTGTTATTTACTAAAATATCACATCAGCACAAGCCCATCTAAACCCCTGCCCTGTCTTATATGAACCTCCTCGGAGGTTGTGAGCTTGAGATTGCATACGCAGAGTTTCAATATTTGGTACATTAGCTATTTATGTGCACTTGAGAAATCCATCCATGAACTTTTGCAACCTCGAGGTGCTTATCACACCCAGGTTTAAAAATGTCTATGCCAATGTCCATATTGACCCAAAAAAAGTCTATGCGAATGCCCCTTCAATGCACCATTAGATGGACATATGAAGACTCGATGGATTACTCACATTCCCACTTGGGTTGTAGAATGTACCTGGCTTCTCTTGATGCAAAAATTATTTAATATCTTTGTCACTTCATTTCATTAAAGATCAATGTAATCCATTCTAACTTAATCTGATCTGTTCTCAAAGGAGAGAAATGGTGGAATTCATCCAACCGGCCTGCCTAACCAATACTTCATCTAACCTAGTTTACTTTATGGCATTCCTAGATAGCTCTATCATTCCTCCAGCCAATACCTAGCCACTGTAGTCAGCCGAAAGCTTTGGAATTGCTTGAATATATTGGATCCAATTCATAAGAATACTCCTACAATGAGTTTTGCTGTTTCTGCAAATAAAATCCCTAATGAAAAAGAAATAAATGGCACCCATTGACAGGTGCCCTTTGGAACACTCACTGCATTTTTGCACAGAGACAAATTAGGTGTTTTTACAGCTCAGTTGATGTGTAATAAGGGTAAATCACACAAATAAAATAAAATGGAAAAAGCTTAATTTCCCACATCAAATGTCACAAAAAAGGAGAGAGAGAGAAAAGGGATAACATAACTAAAAAAATAAACTAGCATAGATATATCTTGATTCTTAGCCCTTGATCCTTCAAGCACCTTGAGGCTTTTGCATCGGTTTAATTTTATCCCTCTCAATGATTAATAGATCCACGATGAAAGTGGATCTTGTCTTTCAAAATGTCAGGTAGAAAACATCTCAGATCCTGAAATCTTGGTATGTCTTCACTACTCTTGGACATTTAGCAACTCTTTGGCGTTTCACCCCACCTCACCTGAGAAATTGGCTGCCCTTTCCCATATTCACTTCATTGATTCTGAAGATTGTACTGGCTATTTGTGGGTTTTTGAGTTTGAGCTGGCAAAGTTCAGAGTTCAGAGTTCAAATATAATTTGTGCTTCTTATGCACCTGTGTTCTCATTGTGGTTTGGGAAGTCTACACTTACTGTTTATAAATTTTTGATTTTTTTTTTCCAAAGAAAAAATTGTAATTTCTATTCAAAAGAGAGAATGGAAATCACATTTTTTATGTGCTCTTGGCACAAGTACATAACGAGATGAAAGTTAGGGTCTCTCATCTTTTACTCTTAATATATTTGAAAATAAAAAACAATATGAAAAATCATGATGGATTCTCCTCCTATAGTCCTCAAAATCGTACTTTCAAGTATTGACCTTTCCAAAAATAATGTTATACCACAGTCCAAAATTATATATTGTAAAACTAAGGATCATATAGTAATGCCTCCATTACATAAAAAACGGAAGATCTTGATTGTCTCAAGGACCCATTGATAGATTCTTCCAGCAAAGAAATCCTAGTTTCTACCCATTAAACTTCCTTTGAGAGTGCATCTGTGTTGATTTTTGGTAGCTGTGGTCGGTATTCAAATCAGCCTTTTAAAAGAAATTAAAATTATTAATTTTGAGCTCATGTAGGCTCCAAAGAGACAGGTCAGCCACACCATGCAAATGGGGGTAACCCTTGGTCAAAACCCACCTCCTTTGACCACTATATGTACACATTTGACCTCACTCATTTGGCAATCAATTTGGATCATAAATTCATCTATTTTCTGTTCACACGTGTGAAGGAGAGAGAGAAGAAGATCAAGGTTTGACCAATAAGTTTGACCAGCGTTGGCCACTGTTTGACAAATGTTCTGACTGCAGTTTGACCGAATTTCTGAGGTACTTTGACCAAATTTCTGAGGCTCAGTTTAACCAAAATTCTCCTCAGTTTGGGTTTCCCAGGTGAATTTTTTGGTGTCTACTGTGCATGGATTTTCTACTGTAATATTTCCTGTTCTATTACATTTACAATTGAATTTTCTGAGTGTAATTGCTTAATGATGTTCTAAAATATGCTAAAGTAAGACGGTATATCATTGGAAGTAATTATCAGTGGTAGAGAATTGTGCTTGTCTAAATTAGCACTAGAAAATCAACATGGTATCAGAGCTTTGGTGAAGAAAGGGCAGTAAAGATCACCCCTTGAAGACATCTATTCTACAATTTGATCTATGACCAGACTCTTGACCAGATGTTTCCTTCTATCTGTTGAACTCTGATAGGTAATATAATTTCTTATCATGGTAATTACTTGTGACTGATATGCATTATTTTTCTTAGTATTTACTTGTTTAGTTATGTCATCAAGCAATTACACATTAGAAAAAAAAGAGAACACGATGCACAAAAGACAAGATACACCAGAAATTAGGCTCCAAGCCAGGGCAAAACCCCACAAGTGGGAAAACCCAACAACAATCCTTCTCTTATAGAATCAGATCAAAATGAGATATCCAAGACTCAAGAGCAAGTCTCAAAATTGCCACCCAAACTCCAAGTCCAGCCCTCCTCCAAGTCACCTCCACATTCGAAGTCAACATTGCTCAAATTGAATCAAATCTGGTCAAACTGTTCCATTTCCTGAAATTTTGGCCCCTGAAATTTCGGGTCTGCAACAAACTTATGAAATTTGTCCTTCTTTACTGAAAATACTCCACATGTGCAAGTTCTTTCTCCTCCTCTTCTTCGTCCTTTTCTCCATCAGTTAGGTGCAGAAGATATGTAAGATGATGATGGGTGAATGTGCTCCAAAGTGGACGAACTGTCCTCTATATATATCTATCTAGGAGGTCGAATTGGTGGCTCTTGGAGCCCAGGCTGACTTGTTCCCAAGGAGGGCTGACTTGACAGTTTTGGTAGATTTTGACTCAATAATTTTTTTTTTCTTTCCTATACAAAAGTCCAAATGGGACTTGACTTAAGTACAATTACTTTGACTCAAAATAATTTTCCTTTTGACTCAATTGACCCTATATGCATGAAGAACATGCTTTGACTCGAAAATAATAATAAGAATGAATATAATCAATGATAAAAATTACATTTTATTACATTATCAAGACCGACACTAGTTAGATTTTTCAACGCTCCCTCTTAACTAGGGAGGTATTCATAATGACAGGACGAGATACTCTCAAGTTGAAATATTCATATAAGAAAGGATTCAGATTGATAAGCATCAACATAACCAACATTGTAAAAAATAGAAAGGCTGTAATATTCTCTTTTTTGGTGTCACCTATGATAGGGCTAGGATGGACTTCCAGAGTTAGGAACAGACCGGTCACAGGTACATGTTGGTGTCATCAGTGGGCTAGGGGTTTTTTAGAGGAGTTTTGAGGAGTTTCTATGCAGTCGGGTGGCATTTGCTTGATATATTCCATCATCCGAGCAGTTTTGCTTTCGTTCCAGTGCATTCCGACAACTTTCGGAAATTTGAGTTATTTGTGGGCTTAACTCAACTGATTACGCTCAAGGTGGTATTCCGGGAGGAATACATGATAGAGCACCTTAGTGTAATAGCTCATTGGAACCGGGACGAGGATACCTCCATGATGGGATGGTTGGACATGAGTTTTAGTGACTGGAGGAGATGTGGTAGCCGATTTACCCTTTTTTGCATTAAAAAGGAATATTTTAATAAGAGGGAAAAGTGCTCCATGAATAAAATAATATTAAAATAAGGCTCTAGAAGGCTCCAAGAGATCTATAAAAGAAAGGGAGGAGGCCATTGAGGGATATCTTTGGAGGAGATCATTTTCTTGTGTATGAGAGGTTCGAGAATGTGGTTCTCTACTTCAGCTGTAGCCCCAGGATGGAAACCCTCGAGTGATTTATCGAGTGTTGGACGGAAACCCAACTCTCTTGAGGAGACTTCATTCAGAAGTTTCACTGAGCTTCAGGGATTGGTGTGAGGATCATTCAGATCTTCAACTTGTGCTTCATTATCTCAAGTGGGTTCAGTGACAACTGTTGCCGGAGGGAGAGTGCAGCAGTTCGGTTTTGAGGTCAGCGTAGTGTAGCAGCTCATCTTGGTGGCCAGTTCTTCGTCTCAGCTCTTTTTGGGTCAGATGTATTTGTACAAAAAAACACAAAAAAACGAGCAAAAAAAAACGAAATGCAAAGCCTTACGGAAAAATGTTAGATTTTCGGTTAGCCTTACTGGCAACTATCACTTTTTTCACTATTTCTGATTTACCGAGATCGCACAAAGACGCGGGGAAAGAGCATACGTAGCAAAAAAAATCTCTTTTTCCTGCTTCTGATTTGCCGAGATCACACGCAACGCACAACAAATAGCATACACAGAGAAGAGGGTATAGGTCCGGCAAATAAAACACAAAAAAACGAGCAAAAAAAAAACGAAATGCAAAGCTTTACGGCAGAATGTTAGATTTTCGGTTAGCCTTATCGGCAACTATCACTTTTTTCACTATTTCTGATTTACTGAGATCACACAAAGAAGCGGGGAAAGAGCATACGTAGCAAAAAAAAATCTCTTTTTCCTGCTTCTGATTTGCCGAGATCACACGCAACGCACAGCAAATAGCATACACAGAGAAGAGGGTATAGGTCCGGCAAATAAATAAAACCTAAAAACAGAAAACAAAAAGAGGGAACCGAAATAAGCAGAACTATTAACAAATATAATTGCAAAACAGATGCTTTATACCTCCAGATCTAAACTGTCATAACTTGGGCTGCGGAAACCTTTTCGCATGAAATGAAAGGTGTTCCTCACTATAACAGATGCTCCAGACACAACCGAGCAGTTCTCCAAGCCCAACAATCTTAAAAAATACTAGATCTAAAAAACGACATTCGCACGCAGTCAAACCGGCTTCGGATTTTGATCAACAACGGATGCGACCCTCAAAATAGCTCTAATACCATGTAGGAATTTACAGGGTAAGTTCCTTAGATCAAGAACCAAAGGTCACCGCTCACAAACAGATCACAAATCAATACACCAGTATAATCATATGGTTAAAACTCTCAAAGAGGGAAACAATCCACGGCCTAAGCCATCGCGGCCACTTCAAGAAATTTATTAATATAAAAAGAAAAGTTACATATGTTTCTCTCATAAACAGTTACCGGACAAATGACCCTCCATGCTCTTTAAATAGAGATCATGGACCAATTGGGTGTTAAGCCACAGATCAAGTGTCGTTAATACCGAGGTGAGAGATAACCATCGGATCACTACAAATCACGACCGTCGGATTATAAGTTGCAAATGTACATGGTAAAGAAACACACTTTACCTAACTCTACACTAGACTAAGTTATTCTTAACTATTTCCTATGTGTCGGAATATCCTAACAATTGCTGGTTTAACCAACGTTGAATTTGCTGGCTAGGGCATCTTGTTGACTGTTGAAAATTGTACTTTCTCTCTCTGCTGAATTTGAAGAATAATAAGAAGGTTTGATCAAAGTGTTTTTCCCTGGCATTCGCCAAACTATTGTCCTCTTGTCTTCTGGTTATTTATTTGTGTTCTATCAATATTTACTGTCAATGTTAATGTGATTGCTAAACAGGAAATTGAATTGGGCTAATAAGAAATATTGAAGTAAATTGATCTAAGAATAGAACATACCATCGTTAATTAAAATTAACATGGTCTCAGAGGTGAGGTGAAGACAAAGCCCACTCAAGAGTGAGAAGAGAAATCACTGAAGGTTGATTAGACAAGGACAAAGGCCAATGGCTTCCTCATCATACTTCAAATCTGATGACAAGCTCAATGATAAGTCTGATTATCATGCTTGGAATATG
This sequence comes from Pinus albicaulis, assembly GCA_034641835.2. Taxonomy (NCBI): domain Eukaryota; kingdom Viridiplantae; phylum Streptophyta; class Pinopsida; order Pinales; family Pinaceae; genus Pinus; species Pinus albicaulis. Next base: position 150,543,648 of record CM076581.1, on the reverse strand, counting down.
TCCTTGGACTTGACATTGGAGGAACAAGAAGTTATGGATTATGTGCAGGGAAAGATCACTGAGCCTCCATAAAAAGCACTAGCTGCCACTAAAACGAAGTACAAGAAAGGGGAAAACAAGGCGAAGAAGATCATCAGGGATTCTATTTACAAGCACTTGGTTGCTTATATCTCCGAGCTGGGCACATCTAAGGAGATGTATGATAAGTTGGTTGGCATGTTCAGGGCTAGCAATGCTAATCAAATTCTCTTTTTGAAGAAAAAGTTGAAGGACATCAAGATGGACAAGGGAGAGTCCATCCAATCTTACTTCAAGAGGATAACCAAAATCAAGAATGATCTCTTATCAATTGGAGAGGTCATAGCTGACCAAGAGCTCACTCTCATTGCTCTTGGAGGTATTCCCCAGGCATGGTATGTATTCAATACCACTGTTCTCAATAATAATATAATTCCTGATTTTGATGAATTGTTGACAAGATGCACTCAAGAGGAGACAAGGATGATGGAGAGAGACAAACCCTCAAATGGAAATGGATGTGAACCTACTGCCTTCACTGCTCATGCAAAGAAGAAGAATAATGTTGGTTCGAGAAATCGAGGTCAAAGAAGAGCTGGTCCCAAAGGAAGGAAGGGTAGATGTTACAATTGTAATAGGTTTGGTCACTATTCTAGAGAGTGTCCCAATAAAAGGGACTCTCCCCAAGATGATGACTACAACAACAATAACAACTTCAGGGGGAATAAAAATCAAAGGAACAACAGGTTCAACAACAAAGGAAAGAGAAAAGCTCCCTCTGATCGAAATGGAAATGGAAATGGTCACCCTTTCAAGAGGTCAAGGAACTCCAAGGATGATGAATCTAATGTTGTTGATAACAAGAAAAATGAATATATTCTTATATCTGCCCTCAATGCTACATCTCCTCCTAACACCCTGGATAACTGGTTGATTGATAGTGGTGCCTCAAGGCACTTCACTAGATATAAAGAGGCCCTCTCTGATTTGATTGAAAAGGATACTAATTTGGAAATTATCCTTGGAGACAATGCTACCTATCCCGTGAAAGGGACTGGGACTGTGACCCTTCATCTAAATCAAGGGCAAGTCCTTCATTTGCAAGATGTGTTGTATGTACTTGACTTGAAGAAGAATCTAGTGTCTATCTTGGCAATGAAAGACAAAGGATTCAAGGTGGCATTCATAGATGGAAAGGCACGAATTTGGAGGAGGAACTTCAAAGAAGTATTCACTCTTGGTTTCAGTGTTGATACACTCTATCAGGTTGGAGGAAGTCTGTTGGGAGCCATGACATGTAACACAATTCTTCAATCCGAGCTATGGCACCAGAGGTTTGCACACCTTCATTATAAAGCACTTCTCGAAGCAAGGAAGGTGGTTACAGGTATGCCCGATTTCAAAGATGATCATGAAGGTGTATGTCAGGGTTGTGCCGAAGGAAAGCATACAAGGGGACCATTCAAGTAACTCCAAGACTTCTGATGTTCTACAATTAATTCATTCTGATCTATCTGGTATGTTGCCCGTAACATCCTTGGGAGGATGCTTGTATTATGTCACTTTTATAGACGACTTCTCCCGCAAGACATGGATATACTTTTTGAAGAAAAAGGACGAAGTATTCAAATGGTTCCGCACCTTCAAGGCCTTAGTTTAAAATCAAACAGGAAAGAAGATCAAAATTTTGAGGACCAATAATGGAACCGAATATGAGTCAAATGAATTCAATGACTATTGCAGGGAAGCTGGCATTAAGAGGGAGACCACTATTGCATATACTTCAGAACAAAATGGTGTTGCCGAAAGGAAGAATAGAACCATTCTGGAAGCTGCCCGTGCCATGCTTTATGACCAAGGTCTTCCAAAGTTCCTATGGGGAGAAGCTACCAACACTGTTGTGTATGTTCAAAATAGATGCCCACATCAAGCTTTGGACTCCAAAACTCCCGAAGAAGTCTTCACTGGTAAGAAACCTGATGTTTCTCATTTTAAAATTTTTGGAAGTCCCGTATATTTTCATGTACCGAAAGAAAAGAGAAGCAAATTGGATGCTTCTGGAAAGAAGGGGACATTTGTGGGCTATAGTGAAACCTCGAAGGCATATAGAATCTATGTGCCTGTTCAAGGAGAAGTGGAGATATGTCATGATGTCACCTTTGACGAAGATGCTGCCCTCAGGAAGGTTAGAGATCTTCCTATCTCAAAGGAAGACAAAGAAGAAAAAGCAGGAAAGCAGGAAGAACCGAAGGATGAACAGATGCCTGATGTTGAAGGTCCAATGGATCCTATAGATCCACCTTCTTCAAATAAAAGAATACCCTCATGGCTTAAAGACACTCTCGAAGATGCCGAGAGACATATTGCTCCAAGGGGAATATTCCGTGAAAGTAAGAAGCCGAATAGGTACCAAGGGTACTTAGTAGCCATGAGCACCATTGTATAATCTGAGCCTGGAACGTTTGAAGAAGCCGTGAAGCACCAAGTTTTGAAGGATGCAATGAACGAAGAATATGATTCATTCATGAAAAATGATGTCTGGAATGTGGTCCCTAGACCGAAGGACAAATCTGTTGTCACCTTGAAATGGCTCTACAAGATCAACCATGGAGCCGATGGAAATGCTGAGAAATTCAAGGCAAGATTTGTTGCCCGAGGTTTCTCTCAAAAGGAAGGTATAGACTATGATGAAATATTTGCACCTATTGCTTGCTACACCACCCTCCGTTCGATCATTGCCCTTGCTGCATCGCAAGGATGGAGTCTACATCAGATGGATGTCAAGACTGACTTCTTACATGGCTCGATCAATGAAGAGGTCTATTTGGAACAACCTTTGGGGTTCGAAGTTCGAGATAGAGATACACACGTATGTAGGTTGAAGAAATCCCTCTACGGGTTGAAGCAAGCCTCTAGGGCTTGGTATGAGAGGATCGATAGCTACTTGATGAAGCTGGGCTTTACTCGAAGTGATGTTGATTCAGACAAGTCTCTCATTCTGGTTCTCTATGTGGACGATCTCTTCCTGACAGGTGCAAACTCTCTTAATCATCAATGTAAGAGGGAGATGGCTTCTGAGTTTGAGATGAAGGACCTAGGACCAATGCACTACTTCCTAGGCCTGGAGGTCTGGCAAAAGCCAGGTGAGATTTTCCTTTCTCAAGGAAAATATATTGTGAAGCTCCTGGAAAGATTTGGGATGGTGGACTACAAGTCCATGACTAGTCCGATGGAACTCAACTTTAAGAAGTTGTGTGGAAGTGCGGCTGGGCCTGTTTTTGTAGAAATTTCTGAATCTTAATTCTTATGCAAAAATTATTTCTGTTAATCCGGTTAAGTTTCTCCTACTTAAACAAGTTATCAACTGAATAAATTCAAGTTAACATCAAAGCAAAACACATAACAGATCTCCACCAATTCAGATTTGGAATAAGCACATGCACACATAGACAAAGTGACACAGTTAATTCTAGACAAACTGTCCCCGGAAAAACCCAATGTGGGAAAACTGGTCTTTGGTTGCTGGAGGGCTCTATCATTAAGAATATTTCTAAATATACAACTCTGGGTTCCAGATCTGGAAACCCTACAGAGAAAAGTCTAGATCTGCAGCACCTGGCTGATCTAAGACCAACAACACTGACTGATCCACACCCTCAAATGGGATTTACAGAACTCAGCAAGATCTAGGCCTAGAAACCCCATATCTGCCCCTGAAAGACACTGCGTCAGCCTTTGAAGGCCTTCAAATGCTTAGCGCTGTCACTGGAAGGGCTGCGTTACCCCAGACTAGGTGACGCAGTCACTACGCTGCCCCTAAGGGTCTTTGCGTAACCCCTGAAGGGTTTCCTGAAAATCACGCTGTCCTTGCTGTTGCTGTTGCTGCTGTCTGCTGCTGCTGCTGCCTTCCTCTGCATTGTCTTTCCTGATCTCTTCTCTACTTCTTGTGTATTCTAGACCTTGGGATCAGATCATCCCCTTGGTCTAAATTCCCCTCTTTGCAACTGAAACACTTGAGAATTCTTAGCAACCTCGCCCTAGAATCTCAGCTTAGCTTAAGTGCTCTGCCTCTGTGTGTCTTACAAATGACCCGAAGTCTTTCCTTTATACTTTTCTTGTTGACAAAACAATGGCCAAGATTAAATCTTTAATCAATGGCTAAGATTTAAAAAAAGCTTGATCCGTGTGACTTAAGACAATTTCATCACATATTTAATTAAATTCACTTTAATTATTTTATTTTCTGAAGTTTTAACTTAGGAAATACATTAGAATAATTAATTAATTTAATATCTCCTAAACCAAATGAAATTTCCCAAATCCATTTTTGGGTCTTGTAGATCTGGTGAACTGTAGTCCTTCCTCAAAATTTGGGACCTAGAGCACAATTGATGCTACCCCAAATACAGAAAATCTCAACAGTTTTGGGAAATCCTATAGAGTATCGTCAACTCGTAGGGGCCCTGATGTTCTTAGTGAACTCACGTCCGGACATATGTTTTGCGGTGAACACATTGAGTCAATACATGGTCGAGTGTAAAATTTTGTAGATGTTCTATGCTTGATGCAACTTTACTTTAAACCCGATATCAAATAGCAATCACATAAACATGAAAGTAAAATGCTGATAGAACATACCAATAGATTGACGGAAGACAAACCAAAAATACACTTAACTTGATCAACAAAATATATGTGTTGTGGTGCATTACGACGGTCAACAAGATGCTTCAACCAGCAAAGTCTCCTCATGGTCAGCCAACCAGAATGTGTCACACAACCCTTAAGACAACTCTACAATAGTCAAAACAAAGTCAACCTAAGTCTAACACTGTCCAGTCAATGGTCAACGCAGAACAACAGCAACAAAAAGTCAACAGAGCAAGGTTAAAGGTCAACATCCAGCCTCGATTTTTGTGCCAAAAAATGCGGATTGTAGAGATTGAAGTTTTGGGAGAGTTTGAGGTCAAGTTGACCAAGCATTGACCAAAGTCAACGCTGGTCAAAGCTGCGTTGAAACCCTAGATCAGATCAAAAAACCGTAGCTGCTGTTTTCCCATGTGTGAGAGAAGAGAAGCCTCCAAATGTGTGATCGAACCAATTAGACACAAGAGAGAAGTGTGTGATGAGTGATGATGAAAATGACCTCCAACGTTGACCAATATATATCCATCTGTGAGGGTGTGTGACACATCTGTTGGGGCTCCAAGCTTACATTACAATTCTGGTCGACCTTGCACATAAGTGGAATTAATTCAAAATAAATGTTCTGCTCATCCGATCAAGATTATCTTTAGATCGATCTTGCACCTCTCTGAAAGAGGAATCTAATAAAAATATTGGCATCGTCATCTAAGCATCACAACATCGAGTTTGGACCTAGTTGCCCAAAATTAACATCGAGGCTCATCACATTCACTGGATTGGTGCCAAGAATCTCTTGAGATATCTCCGGGGCATAATCAACCATGGGCTGAGATACATTGCCGAGAGTATGAGGCCCCATGGATATACTGATGTTGACTGGGCAGGCAGTGTGGTGGATCGTAAAAGCACATCTGGATGTTGCTTCACCCTAGGTTCTGTTTCGATATCTTGTATGAGCAGGAAGCAGAAATCGATTGCTTTGAGCATCGTCGAGGCCGAATACATTGTAGCAAGTATGGCCTGTTGTGAAGTTGTTTTGTTGAGGAAGCTCTTCAATGTGCTGTTTGGGCATGTGCTTGATACCATCATGATCCTTTGCGACAACCAAAGTGGGATTCAAATTTCAGAGAATCTTGTGTTCCATGACCGCTCCAAGCATATTGATATCAAGTACCACTTTATTCGGGATATGGTACAGCGAGGCATCGTAAGGTTCCATCACATTGGGATTGATGAGCAGGTCGCAGATATTCTCACAAAGCCCCTAGGGAAGGTCAAATTCTTAACCTTCCGTGAGAAGCTTGGAATCGTGGACAGACCCTCTTATGAGGGTCCTGCTTGAGTTGGATTTTCAGCTCTAGGAGCTCCAGGGGGCTTAGGGATAGCTTCTTGGAGCTATAAGCAACCACAGGGCTAGGTTTGCCTTACCTTGTTGGTGTGCTATTTCCCCACCATTATTATATTGAGCTGGCTCACCCTCTCTTGATCTATGCCCCACATACATCCTACCCATGTAGCCCGGGATTCATGGGAAGTACCTCTCATCTGGCCAATGAGTTGGGAAATGAGGATAGAGACCATAGCATTACCGATGGACGCATCATGTATTGTCATACTCTCTATGTCTAGGATGGGTTGTGTCCAACAACTTAATCTGGGATCAAGTCTGGTTGAAATTTTTACCTCTAAACTGACTTCGGGTCAGTGGAGAGTGGCAAGGTCTTGTGACTTACTCTCGATCAAATCTTCTTCATTATTTCTTCATACAACAGAGCAGAGCCGACAGAGTACAGAGACAACATGATGACACAGGATGACATGTTGGTATATGATGGTATTGGATGACAAGATTGCATAGGTTGACAAATGGATTTACAGGAGGAGTTTTCCCTAGTTGAGAGGGAGTGTTAAATTTGGAAACTAGGGCCAAACTCCACTTTGTACTGCTCATATGATGGAGATGATATTTTTGTTGGATTCCTCTTTCGAAGAGGTGCAAGATTGATCTAAAGATCATCTTGTTTGGATGAGAAGAAGTTGGATTTTGAATTTATTTTTTCTCATATGTGTAATTGTCAAGGTCGGCAAGAAATGTAATGTAGGCTCACAAGCCCCAAAAGATGTGTCACACACCCTCATTGATGGATATAAAAAGGAGAGACTCAAACTTCATTTGATCATCATCTCATCTCACATTCTCTCTCCTTTTCATTGGTTCGTACAAGCCTTAGAAGACATTCTCTCTCCTTTGCACGTGTGAAAGGGCAGTTGTGATTTTTTCGATTGTTTAAGGGTTTCTGCAGCAGCGTTGACTAGCGTTGGCCTTGGGTCAACTCTCATGTTTGGCTTCAATTTTTGGCACAAATTCCGAGTTTGGTGGCACAAAAATCGAGAAAATATGGGCTGTTTGACTGCAGTGTCGACCGCAGAATTTGACCGCAGCGTTTACCAGGTTTGACCAAGACTTTGCGCACTGTTTTGGGCTGACTTTGACTATTTCTTGAGGCCGAGTTTGTCTGGCTTTGACCGAGCTCCATTGGGAGGCATATTGTTGGTTTGACCAGCGTTGACTTTGTTGGCTAGGGCATCCTGTTGACTGCTGAAATTTGTACTTTCTCTCTCTGTTGAATTTGAAGAATAATAAGAAGATTTGATCAAAGGGTTTTCCTCACATTGGGGTTTTTCCTTGGCATCTGCCAAATTATCGTGTCCTCTTGTCTTGGCTTGTCTTCTGGGTATTTATTTATGTTCTATCAGCATTTACTGTCAATGTTAATGTGATTGTTAAACAGGAAATTGAATTGGGCTAATAAGAAAGGTTGAAGTGAATTGCTCTAAGCATAGAACATACCATCATTAACTAAAATTAACAAATTTACTGTGAGAATAAGAGTGGGATTCGACTTGCTGAAAATCCCGTGTTCCATGACAAGTCCAAACACATTGAGATCAAATATCACTATATCCGGAATATGGTGCAAAGAGGAGCAGTAAGACTTCATCATATAGCGACAAATGAGTAGATCGCCAACATTCTTACCAAGCCTTTAACGAAAGGAAAGTTCTTGGTTTTCAGAGAACAACTTGGACTAACAGATGTGACCCGTCCTAGAGAGGGTGGTCATGGATGATAAGCCTTGGATGTGCGAGATCCTTGTCATGTGTTGACAAGTGGATCCCCCCAAGCAGTGATGAGCCTTGGATGAGCGAGATCCTTGTCATGTGTTGACAAGTGGATACCCCCAAGTGGTGATGAGCCTTGGGGATGTGCGAGATCCTTGTCATGTGTTGACAAGTGGACCCCCACAAGTGTGTATAGGGTGATGGATGTATCTCCCCTATGATTCTTCTTCTTCATTAGATTGTAACATCATTGTTCCAAAACAAAGATAGCAGAGATCCTTGTATTAGAAAGAAATTCCTCCCTCACTGAGAGGGACTGTTGAAAATTGACAGCTATGGGATGAATTTCCTTGAATAGAATTTCATTTATGACCTTTCTAAAAATAAAAAGTCATGTCTATCTTTGCAACCATGACTTTCCAAAAATAGTAAATCACCTTCTATCAATTTCTAATCATAAATACATGATGAAAATTCTCTTAACTTGTCTTTAATCAATCTCAATTGTTTAATTTTTAACTTAATCATCAATATTATTATTATTATTGTTTTTTTTGTAATTCAATATTCTATTCATATGGAGAAAAAGGTGTACATTCGTCTAAGCAGAAAACATGTGGTCTCACCCCGACCGGGTTTGTTGACCAAAATTTGCACCAGGTGACAAAAATACAAAAAAGAACCTAAGGACATCGTCCATAAATGAGAGGGCCAGAGGCACCAAAATACAAACAATACATAAAAGACACCAGAAAGCATACTAGTCGTCCAACGTAATAGAAGCTAGGTTGTCCGGGGCTGTTCCTGGAGGAGGCAGGAGACAGAAGTTGCACTAGACGTGCCCTTCGAAGTGCGCTGACCAAGTCTCCAGTTTTTCCACTTTCTCTGCTAGTTGGTTTTGGCTTCGCCAGACCACCACCACTTGCTCCCTGGCCTGGCACTGAAAGTAGTGCATCCTATCCAGCGTAGCCAACTCGATTCGTCACACTTTGGATTATTGCTTGGCAATTTTCCAGGTAACAGTGTTGGATTTGCTGCGCAGCATTAGCTCCAGCGCCACGTTGGCTAGTCCCTCGTTTCCCGATTCTGCCCCGCCAACTACCACCACGTCGCTGAGAGTTCTGAACCCGCACACCTCCGCCACCGCTGGAGCCCCGCTTACCACCACTGCGACCCCCTCGCGTGCCCGCACTAGCGAGATGAGAGCGACCGACAGTCTTGCCACCCTGGCGAGCTGCTACCGTTGCAATTGCTATTTCTTCCACTCCCATGGAGCCAGGCTTGGCCGGAGGGGAGGAGCACCCGCGTCGCACAGAGGGCTTCATTGGCTTGAGGCAGTAGAGCCACTTCTCTCAAGAGTCTAGGACAGACTACCTAGCTTGCCACAGGCCACCACCCTCGAAAGACTGGACCCTCGTCACACCAACCACTACACAGAAAACCACCCACAACAAGAACACAAACAATTGAGGAAGTAAAGGAAAATGAGACTAGGCCCCAAGAAGCGACTACCTAGGCTACAATGCACGACTCCCTCTAAGACGTTGACCACCAAGCACCGTTGTCGCCCACCGAAGACCCCCCACCGAACCACCAGACACGACAATTGCCAGGCCAGACTCCAGAAGAGGGGAAATTGACCTAGACACTCTGCCACACCTTGCTGAATCTCCTCCTTTTCTGCTTCCGAGCACCTCCCTCGACCCAAACGTTCAGACATACCATAAACCATAGCGAGATGAAATGGTAATATCCGATACCCACCAGCCCCCAAACACTGCCCACGTAGAAAAGCTCGGTGAGGCCAGGGAAAAAAACACAGGTCAATGCACTATACCAGAAGTCGCCAAGAACTAACTAACACCATCCACCAGCGCCAAGGAACCTCCAACGGTGCTTCCGCTTTTGTACTGGAAACCACCCAGGAGCCCAACACCAGACCAGAATGAGAACACAAATTCTAGTTTCCTTCGCCATCCCTCTCAATATCCATGCACCACCCTCGAACTCCAATACAACGTTGTGGCTCGCACGCTTAAACTTAATTCCGATGGGATGCCCCCCGTCATATCCATTACGGTGAAGGGACCGGGAGGGCCATCCCCCACCTCCAGGCCACTTGTGCTCAGTCATGAGGCTCATACGCTACATGCTCTGGTTTCCTCACCCCCATCGTGGAATTATTATTATTATTATTACTATTATCCTCTTTGTGATATTATTATATTATTATTAAAAAGAAATTCAAGTCCCTCAATCATGAGACTCAATCATGTCATATGTAACTTCCCTCAATTAATGCATATGTTACTCTCTCTCTCTCTTAATGGATTCATTCCTCTCTCTCTTTAATGCTATTACACACCTCTTACTCTCTCTTACACACTTTAATGACTCGTCATAAAAAGATTCCTCTTACACCTCTTTAATGCATGTTAGTTTCTATAGCATTAGATGTGTTCTAGCCATGAAATTTGGTGGAGGTTAGAATACAAGAGATCTCCAAAACCCATAAATTGTTTCTGGGAATTCCACTTAGAGATGGCTTAATTAGATTATTAGCTGATTTTAAAATATTTCCCAAGTCTAAACTTAGGGAATATGGTTAATTAATCAAAATTAAAAGTCAAGGTGAGAATTCTCTAGAAACTTACATTGATTGATCCATAAATGATCTGAGCCATCGATTGAGATTTAATCTTGGTCGTTGGAGTCCCAACAGGAAGATATAAGAAGGGATCCGATGTGTTGATGGAGAATGCACTAGCGCAGATATTCAGTTGCCTAGGCAGTTCGATTTTCTCAGTAGCAGAGACTCGATAGAGAAGATAGAGCCAGTGGGTTAGTAGCAGGTGGTAGAGGAGGTCAACATTATTTTAGGAGGAAGTATTCTAGTTCTGGGAGAGGTAGATATTCCCAAAGGTTCTGTGCAAGCACTGCACAAAGGTTGATGCAGAAGGATCTGCGTGTGGCAAGGGAGACAATTGCGGGGGCAGAAATTAGCTGTGGGGTGAGAGAAAATTCTCACAATAATTTTTCCAATATTTTTCCTTAGATTAGATTGCTAGTAGAGCATCTAAATTATTATACTTAGGATTGTTGTTGAAGAATAATAATAAAACCCTCATCTGCTGCACTGGTTTTCCCACATTGGGTTTTCCTGGGGACAATTGTTCAAAAATAATGATGTCAAAATTTTTTTGCGTGCTAGAATTTCTCAATTTCCAGCATTTTACTTTCTGCAATTTTTTGTGTGAAAATTGCAGTGTGATTTATTTGATATTTTCCATAGCAGATAAATTGTTAAATTAATTAATAATTAGAAAAATAAATTCTAGTTGTTGCAATAGGATTTCAATTTTGAAATTTTCACATGGTATCAGAGCCAGTTTAGCAGATCGGTAACTCAGATCAAAGAAGCAGGAATTTCGTTGTTCAGAGGGAGCAACAGTAAAAAATTCACAGAGGTTGCGTAGATTACCTAGCCAGGCAGTACAAATTGCTCGGGAAATTCGATTTTCAGGTGTAGGTGGAAGAAAAAGATCAATTTCCTAAGATTAGTGATTCCAACAGGCAGAGGGAGCAACAACAGAGTTATTTTCGAGAGAAGATTGCTGATCTGTGGCATAGAGGGTTTTGCACTAGTTTGCAGTAGCAGAATCAGTGCTGGGGGGAGAGGAAAAAAACATAGAATAATTATTCAGTATGACCATGGATCGATTTGATATTCAGGAAGCTTTAGAGTTGTCTTCCAAATTGGAGGACCATTTTGCTTGCTTATCAAGCTCAAATTCACAGGGTGTCTCGTATATAGACAATGGAACGTCAACTCATATGACAATGGTTAAAGAATATTTCTCTAGCTTCAATGAGGAGCAGATAGATTTCCAAATTACGATGGGAAACATAACAAATAGTACTCCAGTAGGGAGAGGTACCATTGATTTTCAAAGGGATTTAGGAGCAAGTACCAACGCTACAGAGGTACTGCATGTGCCAGGATTGGGTATGAACCCGATTTCAGTATCCCAACTACAAGATAAGGGATATGATGTCCACTTTATACAAAAAAAAGTGTGTCAAACACTCAAGCTGGAAGAGGGGGAGACATATTGGAGTTCGAAGCAACAGGTTATACAGGCTGCAGCTCGATTCTCCAATGGCACTGGTAGGCAGTGACAATAGCAGTGGGAAGGAGTTGAATGAGCTATGAAATAGAAGATGTAATATCCCAAAGGGGAAATAGACAGTAATACAAAGCATGCAACAAGATATGTAATGCTAGAAACAAATCATGAAGCAGATACACATGAAATAGAGAGAATGCTAAGCCATTTTATTGTACTAAGAAATAGAAATAAGTACAAGAGGTGATCGGAATGATGGCACCTCGACTTGCACCAGGCAAGTGTAGGAATACTCTCAGAATATCAATGGAAATGGCTGCTCTCTGCTGTAACTCCAAGCTGCTGAAATACTGCCGCGCTGCTGCTACTGCTGGAACAAAATGAGTATTTGGGGCTGCTCCCCTACTCGGAAAAATCTGATACTCTGGAATCGACCTCTACTCACAATACCCAGAAAAGCTCAGACAACGTTTATGAAATGGTCGACCTCCGAAAATGCCTCCCTTGAGGATCTACGCTATCCTCCCAAGGGCCACGCTGGTGCTGAATGCTATCCTCCAAAATATGGCCTCCCTCTCTTTCAAATGTCTCCAATAGGCAAGGGTTGGCCCCTTGCTCAATCCTCTGGCCTGAATCCTCCAAAATGGTACCAATCCGGAGCTCCCCCAAGATGAACTGCGTCCTCCCTCTCAAGACTGCGCAGTCCCTAGATGCTCTGCTCCTCCACGAATGCAACCACCGATCCTCCTGCAAAATGCTGATGGAAATACCTCACCCGAGCAAGCACTCGAAGTCTCCTGGTGCTAAGGGTGGGATCTCCGAACGGAGACACCCGATGTACTGAACAGTACTGCAGACAAGCTAAACAACCAACGTGCTCCAAGTCGAAATGACAAGCTCAATATGCATAAACATGAATGCTCAAATGAGGAGGCTCTCCTCCCTTTTATAACGATGGGCCTCTCTCACCCTCGGCCCCACCATCTCCTACGTGCTCCTTGGCCCACACTGTCCCTCTCATCTGCGTGAGGTAGGCCCCACGCTGCCCATGTGGTCTGCGTCCTCCTTTCCTTGTGCTGTCCACTTGGCCACTAGGCCCCACTCCCTCAATTTCGATGTGGACTTTAGGAAAGTGCTTTATCCTAAGTGAGTTAATTAATGTTTTACTCACTTTATTCATGCTCCAACTATAATAAGGCAAAATTGGTCAAGATTAATATTTCCAACTAGCTATCGCTAATTGGGAATATTATAGTCTCCCCCGACAAAATGTTGCTTGACCCCAAGCAACTGTAGTGATGGATGTTGCAAGATCTTCTCACTCTCCCAAGTGGCATCCTCATCCGGCAAATTCTTCCACCTCACTAAGAATTCCCGGACTGCCCTGCTCTGCAACTGCCTCTCCCTGGTATCAATAATGGCCTCCGGCAGTAGCACCAAGTGCCCCTCATCATCCGTGGGCGGAAGCTCCCCTGTCACTATCACCTGCTGTCCTAGTGCCTTCTTCAGGCATGATACGTGAAAGATGTTATGAATCTCGCTGCCCTGGGGTAGCTCCAACTCATAAGCAACCTGCCCAACTCTGCGTATCACCCTGTAAGGCCCATAAAAATGGGGCTTGAGCTTCTCAGCTCCGTTCTGCTTCAGAGTCGACTGTTGGTATGGCTGCAAACGTAGGTAGACCAAGTCCCCTACCTGAAAATGTCTCTCCACCTGACCCCTGTTGGCATACAGCTTCTGCTGGTTCTGCGCTGTAGCCATGTTATCCTTGAGAGCTCGGAGGATGTCCTGACTCTCTTGGATCCAATCCTTGGCTCTCGGAGCCTTGCTGGCACCAAACATCACATCAACAAAAGATAAAGCATGATAACCATATAATGCGTAAAACAGAGACATACTGATGGACATGTGATGTGTGTTGTTGTAGCAGTACTCTCCTAGGTGCAACCATTTCAGCCATGCTCTCTGCTGCCCACTGACATAGTTACGCAAGTAGCCCTCCAGCCACTTGTTAACTATCTTTGTGTGCCCATTTGTCTGTGGGTAGTAGCTAGTGCTCGGTGTCAACTCTGTCCCCACCAACCGGAAAAGCTCCTGCCAAAACCCCGCCCATGAAGTGGCTGTCCCTGTCACTGACAATGGTCTTGGGAAGACCATGTAACCTGAAGACATCCCTGAAGAACAACTCTGCCACCTGTGCTGCTGTATAATGTGCGGATATGGCAAAAAAATGTGCATATTTCGTCAGTCGATCAACGATGACGAATATACAGTCCTTGCCCTGCACCATGGGCAACCTTGTGATGAAATCCATCGAGATACTCTCCAATTTCCCCTCTGGAATGGGAAGAGGCTGCAACAAACCTGCCGGATGGTTCACCTCCCCCTTATTGCACTGACAAACCTCGCACTCCCTGACATGCTGGAGTACGTCCTCCTTGAGGCCCTTCCATGAGAACCTCTCTCTGATGGCCCTGTAGGTTTTGGTAAACTCCTGATGGCCAGACAATGGTGAATCGTGAGAAGCCTGCAATATTTTCTTCTTGAGCTGAGAGCCCTCAGTCAAGAAGATCCTGTCCCTGTAATAGATGATCTCATCCATCATCCTATATCTGTCATCTGTCCATCCAAAACCTCACAAGCAAACCTGTCCTTGGAGTACTCCACCAATAGTCGAGCCCTCCAATCTGCGTCCAAACTCATCAGAGACAACGTGGCTGCTCTGTGTGAAAGTGCATCAGCCACCACGTTGTTCTTCCCTTTGACATACTCGATGTCAAAGTCGTAGGCTTGGATCTTGCTGACCCACTTCTGCTGCCTCTCCTGTAGCTGTTTCTGCTCTAAGAAGAACCTAAGGCTGTTGTGGTCAGTCCTCACCTTGAACCTATTACCTACCAGTTGCTGCCGGAATTTGGCCAATGCATGCATGATGGCCAACATCTCCTTGTCGTATATGGCATACAACTGTTCATGTGGAAGGAGCTTCCGACTCTTAAAAGCTATAGGGTGGCCTCCCTGCATCAACATTGCGCTGATCCCCTCTCCTGATGCATCACACTCCAGAACGAATGGCTGCGTGAAGTCTGGCAATGCTAGCACTGGACAGCTGCTCATCACCTCCTTGAGCCTGTCAAAGGCTCGCTGCGCTGTGTCTGTCCAACTGAATGCCCCCTTCTTCGTCAGATCTGTAAGGGGTGCAGCAAGTTGAGAGAAACTCTTGACGAACTTCTTGTAGTAGCTGCAAATAC
The DNA here is from genome assembly GCA_034641835.2 of Pinus albicaulis. Classification (NCBI taxonomy): domain Eukaryota; kingdom Viridiplantae; phylum Streptophyta; class Pinopsida; order Pinales; family Pinaceae; genus Pinus; species Pinus albicaulis. The sequence goes on along the minus strand of CM076581.1, from coordinate 150,528,485 downwards.
CCACAAACCCCTGAAGTTCCGTCACATTTCTCAGCTCTGGCCAATCCCTGATGGCCCTGATCTTCTCCTCGTGGACCCTCACTTCGTCCACCCCTATGATGTGTCCCAAGTATAGCATCTCCGTCAACCCAAACTCGCACTTGGAGAGCTTAGCATAAAACTGTTGCTCCTCCAAAATATGCAACACTGCCTCTATGTGTTGGAGATGCTCCTCCCATGTCCTGCTATATATCAATATGTCATCAAAGAAGACCAACACAAACTTCCTTAGGTGACTACAGAAAATGTGGTTCATACATGACTGGAAGGTGGCTGGTGCATTGGTTAGCCCGAAGGGCATCGCCAAGAACTCAAAATGGCCATAGTGGCACCTGAAAGCGGTCTTGGGAATGTCCTGTTCCCTCACGCGAATCTGATGGTACCTAGATCTCAAATCAATCTTTGAGAAGAACTGTGCCCCTCTCAACTCATCCATCAGCTCGTCAATCCGTGGAATAGGTTACTTGTTCTTCATGGTCTTTTTGTTCAGGGCCCTGTAATCAATGCACATCCTCAGTGTGTCGTCCTTCTTCTTCACCAACACTACCGAAGAAGCGAAAGGACTGGTGCTAGGCTGAATGTGTCCAAGAGCTAACAGCTCGCGGATAGCCCACTCAATCTCGTCCCGATAGGCCTTAGGGTGCCTATAGGGTGTGGTAATGACGGCCTGTATGCCCTGCTCAAGCTCAATCGTATGCTCAAATCCCCGGTCCGGTGGCTGTCCTGGTGGTATCTCCCTAAACACTGTGGCATACTTGTCAAGGATGGTCTATATCTCTGGATGAACTGTCTGCCCGGTAGTCCCTGCCTCTGATGCACGCAGCTCTACTGCCCACTCTATGTCTCCCTTCCGGAAGTCTGCCTCCATCCGGTGAGCTGACACTGTCTGAGGTGGGTAAGTGTGCATGCCCCGTATCTTCTCATGCTTCCCGGTCTTCTTGTCATCCCACGCCATCTCCAAGGCCTCCCAATCTGTGGTGACCTTCCCTAGAGTGATCAGCCACTGTACATCCAATACCACATTGGTATCTGGTATGTTAACCACGAAAAAGTGGTCAGTCACTGTGTAGGTGCCCATCGTCACTACCAGCGTTAGAACATATCTGGGACACTGCATAGTCTGATCTCCTGTGACCAAAACTGAAAACCCATCGAAGCTCTCTGTCTGTATGCCTCTCCGCTCTACCATCTGTGCATCGATGAAGTTGTGGGTTGCCCCACTGTCCACCAGTACTGATACTCGCTGCCCCCGTACTGTACCTCGGACACGCAGCGTCAGATACTTGGGAACTCCTCGCAATGCTGCAAGGGCCCCTCCAGTAGGTACAAAGGCTACATCTCCTGCTCCTGGTGGTGGAGGTGGCAAATGATCCTGTGCTGCATGGCTGCCCTTTGCCTCCACGTCATCATACTCATCTTCTTCCCCACTGCTCTCGGAGAAGACCTCGATAAAATGTGCTTTTCCAGCAGCACATCTGTGTCCTTGTGCCCACGGCTCCTGACAGGTGAAACACAATCTCTTCTTCTTCAACTCCCTCCTGGCATCATCATCCAACTGTCCTCTACCTTGATTCTCCTTAGGAGGCGGAATCCTCAAATCCTTCCCCTTAGGCTGGAAAGTCTGTCTCTGGGGGTAAGGCGTCCTGGTCCTGGGTAAGGCATCCTGCAAGTCCCGTGTCCTGCCAACTGCATCATGGAGTGTGGTCGGTCTATTTGATCTGACCAATCCCCGGAGCGGCTCCGCTAGCCCATCAATGAACGTGTAGATAATCCGTGCCGCGGATAGATCTGGTACCATCACAGAAAGTCTCAGGAAATCTGAGATGTATGTATCCGGACTCCCAGTTTGCTTGAGCCTCGTCAGCTCAACAAAGTCCTCCGGATCCCGATCAAACCTCTCAATCAACCTTTGGGTAAACTCGGCATAAGCTGTCATTGTCGAATGCCCGAGTGTAACCATCCCGTGGAACCACCAATCCTGGGCCTCGCCATCCAGATGCAGCGCTGCCACTTTGATGGCCTTCGTCTCTGACATCTGCTTGAGCTGGAAGTATATGTCCAGCTTCTCCACCCAAGCCTTTGTCGAACTGTTTGATGAGCCATCAAACATAGGCAGATGGAACCTGCTCATCGTACGCTGAGTGTATCCCTTGTGATAATGTTGGTGTCCCCTGTGATGGTCGCGGGGTCTGTTGTCCCGCTGGAGCTAGACAAAATCTCGAAATGAAATGGCATCCCTGAACTCTTGCCCGTATGCCTGGTACTCAGCAAAGTAATCACCCATGTGGCCAGGTTCCTGCTCCTGCCCCTGTGTCTGCAGTCAGAAAAGTGGGCATAGTGGAACGTGTGGGTGCATGAGATGCCATGTGCTGAGTGGCATCGTGCTTCTGCAAATGGTGGGATGTGCCTGATCCCTCACCAACCTGGAAACTCCTTGGGGTTTCACGTTGTCTAGCCTCTACAGCAGTGAATCTTTGTCCCATCACCTCAATCTGCCTTGACAGATCCTGTATTGACTTGAGGAACATTTCCCTAAACTTCTTCGCATCACTATCATTTGCCATCGGTTCCTCCTGCTCTGTGTCCACTACTGGAACACAGTCACCCTCTCCGTAGGTGATTTGCAACCTATGTTCTCGGTCACGGTACTTCCTACCCCTGTAGCAAATGTACGGCTTCTCTCCCGGTGTCAGACAACTTGATCCATAGGCTGAGCCAGGTCTATGGGCTTTGATACCACTGTAATATCCCGAAGGGGAAATAGATAGTAATACAAAGCATGCAACAAGATATGTAATGCTAGAAACAGATCATGAAGCAGATACACATGAAATAGAGAGAATGCTAAGCCATTTTATTGTACTGAGAAATAGAAATAAGTACAAGAGGTGATCGGAATGATGGCACCTCGACTTGCACCAGACAAGTGTAGGAATATTCTCAGAATATCAATGGAAATGGCTGCTCTCTGCTGTAACTCCAAGCTACTGAAATACTTCCGTGCTGCTGCTACTGCAAGAACAAAATGAGTATTTGGGGCTGCTCCCCTACTCGGAAAAATCTGATACTTTGGAATCGGCCTCTACTCACAATACCCAGAAAAGCCCAGACAACGTTTCTGAAATGGTCGACCCCCGAAAATGCCTCCCTTGAGGATCTACGCTATCCTCCCAAGGGCCATGCTGGTGCTGAATGCTATCCTCCAAAATATGGCCTCCCTCTCTGTCAAATGTCTCCAATAGGCAAGGGTTGGCCCCTTGCTCAATCCTCTGGCCTGAATCCTCCAAAATGGTACCAATCCGGAGCTCCCCCAAGATGAACTGCGTCCTCCCTCTCAAGACTGCGTAGTCCCTAGATGCTCTACTCCTCCACGAATGCAACCACCGATCCTCCTGCAAAATGCTGATGGAAATACCTCACCTGAGCAAGCACTCGAAGTCTCTCGGGGCTGAGGGTGGGATCTCCGAACGGAGACACCCGATGTATTGAACAGTATTGTAGACAAGCTAAACAGCCAGCGTGCTCCAGGTCGAAATGACAAGCTCAATATGCATAAACATGAATGCTCAAATGAGGAGGCTCTCCTCCCTTTTATAACGATGGGCCTCTCTCACCCTAGGCCCCACCATCTCCTACGTGCTCCTTGGCCCACGCTGTCCCTCTCATCTGTGTGAGGTAGGCCCCACGTTGCCCACGTGGTCTGCGTCCTCCTTTCCCTGCGCTGTCCACTTGGCCACTAGGCCCCACTCCCTCAATTTCGATGTGGACTTTAGGAAAGTGCTTTATCCTAAGTGAGTTAATTAATATTTTACTCACTTTATTCATGCTCCAACTATAATAAGGCAAAATTGGTCAAAATTAATATTTCCAATTAGCTATCGCTAATTGGGAATATTACAGAAGAATGGGACATTTACATCATGGAGCACTCAAGATGCTCAGGGAAATAGTAAAAGGGTTTCCAAAACTGGGCATAGAACACAATGATGTATGCAGAGGGTGTTTGCTTGGGAAATATGCTAAGGTAGCATTCCCAAGAAATGACAGCAGAGCAAATGGCCTGTTAGGACTTATGCACTCAGATGTTTATGACTCGATGTCCACTAGAGCTCTCAGTGGGGCTGAATATTTCGTCACCTTTATTGATGATCATTCTAGAAAAACCTGGATCTATTTCTTGAAGACCAAGGATTGTTAGTTTTTGTAGCATCAAATGTGTTCTAGCCTTGAAATTTTGTGGAGATGCTAGAATACATGAGATCTCCAAAACCCAGAAATTGTTTCTGAAAATTCCACCTAGAGATAACTAAATTATATTATTAGTCAGTTTTTAAATATTTCCTATGTATAAACTTATGGAATATGATTAATTAATCAGAATTAATTAAGTCAAGGTGTGAATGTTTTAGAGACTCACATGTATCGATTTCAAGTTAATCCTAACCTTTGATTAAGATCTAATCTTGGTCGTTGAAGTCTCAACAGAGGATTATAAGAAGAAGTTGATGGAGCTTGGAGAAGAGACACTTGAGCAGTTTGATTTTACTGGGAAATCGATTTCCAGAGTAGCAGTTGTTTATTGCCAGAGAGAGATTCAATGAGATCGAAGCAGTGAGAGAGGGGCAGGAACAGTGAAGTTGGTGGAGGCATTCCAAATCCAGTGAGTGCATTTGCAGAGAGGCACAAGTGCCACAGAGAGGTTGACGCAGTGCCAACGTAGTAGCCTCTAGAGGCAAATTCGTATTTGTTGGGGAGAAGTAGTGATTCAGTGTCGAAAGCTGGGTAGAGGTTCTAGAGGCCAGAAGATTCAGTCTCCCAGACAACAGCTGACCAGACAGCTTGAGGAGAAATTCCGAGTTGAGTGACATAGAGACTGTGTTAGGGTGGCGCAGTGACTGCGCAGAGGTAGTTTGGACGGATCAATTTTGAGTTGAGGTCAATGCTCAAATTCGTCTGTGGAGTGAGGAATTTCCTCACTAGTTTTTCTTGCCAATTTTCTCTGTAGGATTGCCAGTTTGGGCATCCAATTGTACTCAGATTATTTCACTGCTGCTTAATATTTAAACCCTCAGCTGTTTCAATGGTTTTCCCGACTTGGGTTTTTCCGGGGACTTTCGTCCAAAAATAACTGTGTTATTTTGTGTGTGCTAGCATTTTCTTCCAACATTTTATTTCTTCTGCAGTTTCATTTGTGTAGGTTGCAGTGTTTATTTCGATATTTGTCGTAGGAAACAACAGATATATTGTTAAGTAGAATCAACATTTAGAAGAAATAATATCAGTTGTTGCAATAGGATACAGGTCACTGAATTTTCACATGGTATTAGAGTGTAGATGAGTAGTCGGAGAGCTCAGTAGCGAAGAAAGGAGTTTCGTTGTCCAGTGTGGGAAGTTGATCGAAACCATAGAAGGGCAGCGCATAGGGAGTAGCCAGTATTTTTCGTAGAGCAGATCTCTAGCTGGACACTGTAGTTTTGCAGTAGTTTGCTAGAGTAGAACTAGTGTCGGGTGCAAGAAGAGCACACACTGAGGGAAAATTTTCCTCAGGGAACTTCTAGTCTCAAGAAGTTTGATTTCCCTTGCATATCAGCAGTCGTTGTGAGCGGAGTCTCTCACTCCAGAAGGGAGTGCGAATAGCTGTGTAGAAGGGAAGAGGAGATTTTCAACATTTGTTGAGATGGCCACTGTTGGGCTTCGTGATCAGGACAGGTTGGATGGGGCTTCCAACTACGTTATTTGGAAGGCAAGGATGTCCTTCCTTCTGGACGCATTTGGCCTGAAAGCATATATTGATGCAGTGTTAGTAGTTCCCACAGATACAGATCAGCTAAAGGAGTACAGAAAGGAGATGGCGCGGGCGAAAAGGTTGATCCTTGATCGTGTTCGGGATCACATTGTATCACACATAGCGGCCAAGGGAACAACCAAAGAGATGTGGGATACACTTTCCACGCTATACCAGGGCACTTTCGAACAACAAAAGATGTACTTGGAGGAGAAGCTAAGATGCACCAAGATGCAGAAAGGGGAACACATAGACCCCTTCCTCACTAGGATTCAGGAGATCCGAGACCATCTTGCAGTTGTTGGGGTAGCACCTCAATCCACAGAGCTAGTACGATTGGCACTCAACAATGTCTCAGAGGAGTGGAAGGTATTTGTCCAAAGTATCTTGGGCAGAGACACCTTCCCAAGGTGGGCAGGATGTGGGCCGATTTGTAGCAGGAGGATTTGAGGCGAGACTTGGTAAAGAGCTCCATCAGTAGCAGTAGTAGCGGATCGAAGCAGGTGAAGGAGGAGGAGAATGTGGCCCTCGCATTGAAGGGTCCCAGTTAGGGACAGAGGGAGCAGCAAAAGAAGAAGGACCTATCAAAGGTCAAGTGCTTCAGGTGTGGTGAGCTAGGCCACTATAACACCTAGTTTCCTCTCAGGAAGAAGGATAAGGAGGAGAAGTAGGAAAAACAGGTAGCTTCTGTAGAGATTGATAGGCTGTCCTCCAGGCTGGAGGAAGACTTTGCGACGTTTGCCGATATACCTCCAAGAGTGAGGTGGGGCGACTTGGTTTTGTAGCCCCAGAATGCTACAGATGGGCAGGGTCCTTGAGGAGTCCAACTCTTGGATCAATACCTGGCTACAGGGGCCCACAATATTCAGTAGCAGGATGGAACAGTGACAGTTGGTTCAGTCGGATGCCAGAGTGACAGTTGCAGTCAGATGCTGGGGAGCACAGTGCAGAGTTGGCAGCAGTGTAGTTGGCATAATGCAGAGTCATCAACAGCACAGAGCCTTCAGTGACAGCACATACACTAGTAGTAGTTAGGACTTGGGTGATAGATGCATCATACTGAACACAGTTGGTTCAGTATTTTAGATGCTTCTCAGTTGCAGTAATTGTAATTGCAGCAGCAATAGATGAGAGGGAGTTGCAGTGCAGATGTAGTGTTGGCAGCAGTTCAGCAGGGTCAGCAGCAACATAGATGCAACACATATCAAAGTTGCACAATGGTTGGTGGGAAGCAGTAGCTAGACATCAACAGCGTGACAGGAGATGATGCAGAAGCAAAGTATTGCTACCAGAGAGGTGCAACAGTACTAGAACACATTCCTTGCTAAGAGGGAGTGTTAGTTTTTTAGCATCGGATGTGTTCTAGCCTTGAAATTTTGTGGAGAGGCTAGAATACATGAGATCTCCAAAGCCCATAAATCGTTTATGGAAATTCCACCTAGAGATGACTTAATTAGATTATTAGTCAGTTTTTAAATATTTTCTAAGTATAAAATTAGGGAATATGATTAATTAATTAGAATTAATTAAGTCAAGGTGTGAATGTTCTAGAGATTCACATGGATCGATTTCAAGTTACTCCTAGCCATCAATTAAGATCTAATCTTGGTCAATGAAGTTTCAACATAGAATTATAAGAAGAATTCGATGGGGCTCGGAGAAGAGACACTTGAGCAGTTTGATTTTACTGGGAAATCGATTTCCAGAGTAGCAGATGTTTGTTGCCGAAATGAGATTTAGTGAGATCGAAGCAGTGAGATAGGGGTAGGGACAATGAAGTCGGAGGAGGCATTCCAGATCTGGTGAGTGCATTTGCAGAGAGGCAGAAGTGTGACAGAGAGGCTTGTTGTCGCACAGAATGTCTAGGCATCGCGACAATGGCTCAGATCGGGGGCTATCACCCTGATCTTCAATCTCTCTATCTAAGTTGTCTCCTTGCAAGCTAAGGGAGGTAGACCCTAACGAAAATGAAGGAGGACTACTGGTTGGACACCAACCAATTCAGGAGACATAGCTAGATAACCAAGTACATATTAAGATTTATGAGATTTTACAGATCAAATTAGATTTGAAACTTTAAAACCAATGCCTTATGGAGTCAAAATATCCCGTTATAAATTTAAGATCAAATAATTGATATGTAACTGCTGCTATGAAAATCAATCAACCACAATGATATTCAATAAAACACCCTTACAATTACGCATTAACAATGTTTGATGAAGTTACGCAATTTATCATCACTTGAAATATTCCCAAAGTTGATTTAAATAATTAACTATCAATTTCAAGTAATTTAAAATCTCAATTAAAGATAGCTCAATGATCACCAACCACAGCTAATCACCAACCATTTAAATTTGAAACAAAAATGTTATCATGAGAGTACCATCAAATTTCAATGCCAGATATTTCCAATATTTCCGAATTTATGATATATTAAATAATTCCAATTTAGAAACCTATAGTCAAACTTACAATATATTCTTCAGCAAGATTTCAAATCTGAAATATAAATTGCAGCAGTAATTTAAACCATAGATTAGCAAACAAATGATGCTGACACCAATGTCCAAAATGACTAAAATAGTAAAAATTGATGAACTTGAAGAAAAAACAATTTTTAGGGCTTGATTAAGTGAAATTTCAGATCTGATATTTTTATTTCAGCAGTGAAACAGTGATAGATCAGCAAGATAAAACTGCCCAAAATAACTGCCAAATACTTCCAGAAATAGCAAAAATATATTAAAACTTGAAAATTTCAATTTTAAGGCTTTAAGAGAGTTTGATTCAGTAATTTTCAGAACTGACAAGTTTATAACAGCAGTAAAATGATAACAGATCAGCAAATTGAAAACACTGAAAATGATCCCCACAATGTCTAAAAATAGTAAGTTTTGCCAAAAAACTGAAAATTCAAATTTTTTAGACCTTATTTAAGATATGCATCAGAAATGTTTAGATCTGATTTTTCACAGTTATGCAGTAATTTCTAGCAAAGCTTTAAAGTCAAATCTAGGCAAAATTAAAGATGCCCAAATGGCCAAAAATTCTGAAAATGAAGATTTTGCAATTCTAAACAATTTTGACCATATAAAATGTGTTTTTATGGCCTAATTATTTGTGATTTGCTTGCTGTAATAAAATCTGCAGAAAATAAGGGTTTAGAGATCAAACTCTTAGCCCAAGGCTTTGAAGATCCCACTGTTGAAAATTCTTGAAATTTTGGAATAATGTTGCTGCTTGAAATTAGAAATTTGGAGACTAAAATCTTGTAAAAATAGCCTCAAAATCTATACGTCCTCAAGGGTCTAGATTTGGCTCAGATCTGAAGTTTTCCTTGGCTGATTTTTTTAGATATATTCTTGCAAACAAATATTGAGCCCAAATCTTGCTCTCCAGGGTCTAGATCTGGCTTAGATCTGAAAATTTCCTTGGCTGATTTTTCAGATCTGAAGATTTCCTTGGCTAATTTTTTAGATCTGAAGATCTCCTTAGCTGATTTTTCAGATCTAATCTTGCACAAGTGAAAAAAAAGAAACCCAATACCCAATATGTACAAAAATAACAAAAATCCTAAAAACCCAAATGTTAGAAATCAAATTTATGTTACAAAACTTCAGATCTACACATGTAAATTACAGATCTATACAATATATTTATAGATCTATGCACAAGAGTTGCAGATCTATCAGATCTGAGGAGTATAAGTCTGACTTCACTCCCAGATCTGAAGATCTAAGGCTCTTACTAGCCAGATTTAACTTTAAATTCAAAAAAATAAAATTAAGATAAATTTTTATTTCGGCACAAGCTCTAAAAAGACCCTGCAAAAAATATTCCGTAAGATAACTTTAGAAATTAGGAAACAATGGGATTTCTCAGATTTATGAAATCTGAGAGTCGGCTGGTCTAACTGAAGACTTCCCCAAACGCTCAAACCTTAAAAAACAAGCTTTGCACACTTAGATCCGAATTTAAGATTGATAGAGATTAAAAATAAACATAAGACCTTTCAGAAAAATATATAACTAATCTTTCCGTTAAATCAAAATGCTATTTTAGAAACCCAGAAAATTGCACAAGATACCTGTATGCAGATTAATCCATAGAGGTCATCAACCATCAAAAACCAATAGAAGTAGCAGAGTTTAGAGACAATATCACAACATAGATCTGGAAAAGGAACACCAAAGTTTGTAACCCCAAAGTCTTTATGCTTTATTGATCAAAATTTACAATAGCTTATAAAAACAAGAGCACGATCCAAAGATCAGATGATTGAAAGACTGACAAAGACCTCTAATTTATAAGATAAAATCTCCAACAGCTAGTTCAGTTGATTCATGTCAAAATAATCTCAACTGTCGAAAATATTTAATCATTTTTTAATCTGGACCGTCGAAATTATAATTTTGAGGAAATTTGAATTTATCATTTAATTCCATTTTAGTTAACTCAAAAATAATATTTTTGAGTTAATTACCTTAAAATTTTGATTTTGACTTAACCACCAAGGCCCAAGTGTTCAAAATTTCTTGAAATTCTCAATATTCCCTTGGTCTAGGACCTTTAAAAATTTATTTACGAATTTTTCTTTTGGAGAATTTTAACTCACCTAGAACCTAAAATTAATTAAATTTCTGGCTTAGGACTTTTAATTAATTTGGCCAGAAAATTTAATTAATTGACTGAGAAGGGATTTAATTATTTTTTCCAACCCTCTTTACATAAGATAAACACATTTAAACACATGAAGGTGGAATATCCATTTGTATAGACCCTCAAAAAGCTACCAAATTCTGCGACTCAAAACATGATGTAGTAGACCAAGGAGCTTGTAATAAAATAATCTAGCCAATTAGCTAGGATTATTCCCAAACTACTTTTACAAAGACTCGATAGAAAACACTAGGACTCACTTAGCATTTTGATGACAAAATCCACCCTAGCTTTGGGGTGAGGCTGGAGGGGAAAACTCTGCCTGATCACTTGTGTTGAAAAACATAAGCAAATCAGTGAGACAAAAAACCTCCTAGGATAGAAATCTTCACCAAAATACTAAGCTTACCTAGGTTGTTACATACATGATGGTCTTACTTAGATCATTTACATCATAAACATGCAGAATGGGCTTACATTGTTTATAAAATTGCCGACTGATGGTGGAATCTGAATGGCGCGAATACGTTGAACATGATGAATCCCATTTAAAAAAATGGGGGTGTACTGCTATGGGGTCGTTGACAAAGTGAGGTTAACATTTGACTCTTCTTTGGGACACGTTGCTTCATCGGAGGAATGTGAGAATTCAGAATCTGTATCCAAGCAACACACAAAATTACATAAGTAGCGTCCATCTAAATATCATCATATAACATTAAGCGCATGAAAAAATAGAAGCTCTTCTTTCATTTATTATTCTACTTAACATGAAAAGTAAATCTACTCTAACCACAAAATGAAATGCTGAAATAACAAGGTGTAAGGTTAGAGATACAATACAAAGGATGCCCTGTGGCATCAGATGTGTTCAAAATAGTGCATGTTGAGCATTTGCCTACTTTCAGGAAAGTCTGTAGGTTGCTTTTCAGATGTGCCATGTCCAATCTTGCATATTGTAGGACTCTGTCTTATCCGAATGTCAAGCTGCTCTCGGCCATCAGACGAATCAAACCGCTTACTTCTTCTTTTTTGCTTTTTCTCTTCTTTTTAGTGGGTTGTGATGTCAGTAATGAGACCACTGTAGATTTCTTGCCCTTATCTTGAAAATGCTTGTACAAAACATCTGATGAACCTGGAGTGTGACCAATCTTATTCTGAATATACTCTGTTAATGGTGACACATAAGATTTGTCTTTCTTAACGTCCTTTGTAACCATAGTTAATTTTTCCTTAATGGGAAAAGTGACCTCCGTGTGATGAGATGGAAATTGCTTCAGCAAACTGGGAGGCGTATGATCTGTTGACAATTCTGACCTGAGTTGGAAATTCTGCATGTGTGATCTTTCCATTTTTTCCAACTTATTCTGAATAACAGTCATTTGATTAGAATGCTTAATATTAACAACAATAATTTCCTTCGCGTGACTCTCTTCAATAGTCAACAATTTGTGTTGAAGAGACATCTGACCGATTTCCATGTTTTTTATTGCTTCTTCATTATCCGCTTTCATGGCCATGAAGAAATTTTGCATACGGTTTATCTCCTTCTCATGATTTGCTTCCATGATCGTCATTTCCTTGATATGTTTTTCTTCCATGGCAATTATTTTATTGGAGTGATTGAATTCCATGATTGTTATCTTTTCCTCTAAGGCCAATAACTTGCTCTGCATAGAACCAATTTCCCTGGCGTGATCCGCTATTATTTTTTCTTGATTAAGTTCCATATTCTTAATTATCTGAGCCTGGTTGGCCTCCATATTCTTGATTACCTGAGCTTGATTTAGCTGTATATCCTTAACCATCTGAATCAATTCGTTAACAAGATGCTTATCGTTGTCAACACTGATTTGACAACTTGTTTCTGCTTCACCACTATCATGGATTTGTGTTGTCTTGGTACAAGTGGATTCATCCTGAGAATTGTCTGGAAATCTCCTGCTGATAGTTGAGTTCTCTACAAGATCAATTTCATTATTTTGCATAATACTGGGAGCACAAGGCGAGTCAGCTTGTTTTATATATTTATCTTTAAAAGCATTGATTATGTGTTGTAAACAATAAAAATACTCCTCAGGACAATTTCAAAACCAATCGATAGCATCACCTTTTAAGGAATAGCCAAAGATACGTATCTTGACATCTTCATGATTATGTTGTGAAGGACGACAGTGTTTATTTATTATAAAAGTGACTGTCGATAGATGCTGTAGAGCAATGGCTGCATTACCACCTGAGAAAAAAGGCAATTTAGGAATGGCCTCTTCTGGCATGTCATGAAAGGTGTCATCCATGATGACTTGTTTAAAGTTTAAGTGGATGTTAGAGAAAGAGATCAATGTTCAAGAATAGTCAAAAGGTCCTCAAGACGCAACCTTCTTAGCAAAAACTCTTGTAAAAAATAAAACGATTGGAGTCGCCACTTGAACATGAAACTAATTCTAAAACAGAAGAAATAATCGAGAGTAGCAGATGGATATCAGGGGGGATTCTAGTCTGGGAGTAAATAGATGAATAAGTGGAGTCGCCACCCAAACAAGAAGCCAACCAAAATGTCCAGGTGCTAAAGGTGTAAATGATGAAATGATTAGTGATATGACGAAAGATATGATGATGAAATGATGCCAGAAAATGCTATGCCGTGCGACGAGCTAATGAATGGCGAGAAAAAGATTAGAAGATTATAACATGTCGTTAAGACCAAGGATAGAAAAACTCTATCCCCGGCAACGGCACCAAAAAATGTTGTCGCACAGAATGTCTAGGCACCGCGACAACGGCTCAGATCGGGGGTTGTCACCCTGATCCCCAATCTCTCTATCTAAGTTATCTCCTTGCAAGCTAAGGGAGGTAGACCCTAACGAAAATGAAGAAGGAGAACTGGTTGAAACCAACCAATTCAGGAGACACAGTTAGATGATCAAATACTTGTTAAGATTAACGAGATTTTACAGATCCAATTAGATTTGAAACTTTAAAACCAGTGCCTTATGGAGTCAAAATATCCCGTTATATATTTAAGATCAAATAATTGATATGTAACTGCTGCTATGAAAATCAATCAACCACAATGATATTCAATAAAAGACCCTCACAATTACGCATTAACAATGTTTGATGAAGTTACGCAATTTATCATCACTTGAAATATTCCCAAAGTTGATTTAAACAATTAACTACCGATTTCAAGTAATTTAAAATCACAATTAAAGATAGCTCAATGATCACCAACCACAGCTAATCACCAACTATTTAAATTTGAAACAAAAATGTTATCATGAGAGTATCATCAAATTTAAATGCCAGATATTTCCAATATTTCCGAATTTATGATATTCCAAATAATTCCAATTCGGAACCTATAGTCAAACTTAGAATATATACTTCAAAAAGATTTCAGATCTGAAATATAAATTGCAGCAGTGATTTAAACCATAGATCAGCAAACAAACGATGCCGGCACCAATGCCCAAAATGACTAAAAATAGTAAAATTGATGAACTTGAAGAAAAATCAATTTTTAGGGCTTGATTAAGTGAAATTTCAAATCTGATATTTTTATTTCAGCAGTGAAACGGTGACAGATCAACAAGATAAACTGCCCAAAATAGCTGCCAAATACTTCCAAAATAGCAAAAATATATTAAAACTTGAAAATTTCAATTTCAAGGCTTTTAAGAGAGTTTGATTCAGTAATTTTCAAAACTGATAATTTTATAACAGCAGTAAAATGATAACGGATCAGCAAACTGAAAATACTGAAAATAATCCCCACAATGTCTAAAAATAGTAAGTTTTGCCAAAAAACTGAAAATTCAAAATTTTTTAGACCTTATTTAGGATATGCATCAAAAATGTTCAGATCTGATTTTACACAGTTATGCAAAATTTCCAACAATCTTCAAAATCAAATCTAGGCAAATTTAAAGATGTCCAAATGGTCAAAAATTCTAAAAATGAAGATTTTGCAATTCTAAACAATTTTGACCATATAAAATGTGTTTTTAGAGCCTAATTATTTGTAATTTGTTTTTTGTAATAAAATCTGCAAGAAATAAAAGTTTAGAGATCAAACCCTTAGCCCAAGGCTTTGAAGATCCCACTGTTGAAAATTCTTGAAATTTTGGGATAATGTTGCCGCTTGAAAATTAAAAATTTGGAGACCAAAATCCTGTAAAAATAGCCTCAAAAGCTTATACGTCCTCAAGGGTCTAGATCTGGCTCAGATCTGAAGTTTTCCTTGGCTAATTTTTTCAGATCTATTCCTGCAAACAAATATTGAGCCCAGATCTTGCCCTCCAAGGTCTAGATCTGGCTCAAATCTGAAGATTTCCTTGGTTGATTTTTCAGATCTGAAGATTTCCTTGGCTGATTTTTCAGATCTGAAGATTTCTTTAGCTGATTTTTCAGATCTAATCCTACACAAGTGAAAAAAAGAAACTCAATACCCAATATGTACAAAAATAGCGAAAATCCAAAAAACTCAAATGTTAGAATTCAAAATTATGTTACAAAACTTCAGATCTACACATGTAAATTACAGATCTATACAATATATTTACAGATCTATGCACAAGAGTTGCAGATCTATCAGATCTGAGGAGTATAAGTCTGACTTCACTCCCAGATTTGAAGATCTAAGGCACTTACTAGCCAAATCTAACTTTAAATTCAAAAAAATTAAGATAATTTTTTTTATTTAGGCACAAGCTCTACAAAGACCCTGCAAAAAATATTCAGTAAGATAACCTTAGAAATTATGAAACAATGGACTTTTTCAGATTTATTAAATCTGAGAGTCGGCTAGTCTAACTGAAGACTTCCCCAAACGCTCAAACCTTAAAAAATGATCTCTGCACACTTAGATCTGAATTTAAAATTGATAGAGATTAAAAAATAAAATGAGACCTTTCAAAAAAATAGATAACTAATCTTTCTATTAAATCAAAATGCTATTTTAGAAACCCAGAAAACTGCACAAGATACATGTATGGAGATAAATCCATAGAGACCATCAACCATCAAAAGCCAATAGAAGTAGCAGAGTTTAAAGACAATATCACCACATAGATCTAGAAAATGAACACCAAACTTTGTAACCCCAAAGTCTTTATGCTTTATTGATCAAAAAATTACAAGAGCTTCTGAGAACAAGTGCACGATCCAAAGATTGGATGATTGAAAGACTGACAAAGACCTCTAATTTATAAGATAGAATCTCCAACGGCTAGTTCAGTTGACCCATGTCAAAATAATCTCGACCGTCGAAAAGATTTAATCATCTTTTAATCCGGACCGTCGAAATTATAATTTTGAGGAAATTCGAATTTATCATTTAATTCCATTTTAATTAACTCAAAAATAATATTTTTGAGTTAATTACCTCAAAATTTTGACTTTGACTTAACCACCAAGGCCCAAGGGTCCAAAATTTCTTGAAATTTTCAATATTCTCCTGGCCTGGGACCTTTAAAAATTTATTTACGAATTTTGCCTTTGAAGAATTTTAACTCACCTAGGACTTAAAATTAATTAAATTTCTGGCTTAGGACTTTTAATTAATTTGGCGAGAAAATTTAATTAATTGATTGAGAGGGGATTTAATTATTTTTTCCAACCCTCTTTACATGTAATAAATACATTTAGACACATGAAGGGGGAATACCCATTTGTATAGACCCTATAAAAGGTACTCAATTCTGCGACTCAAAACATGATCTAGTAGACTAAGTAGCTTGTAATAAAATAATCTAGCCAATTAGCTAGGATTATTTCCAAACTATTTTTACAAAGACTCGATAGAAAACACTACGACTCACTTAGCATCTTGATGACAAAATCCACCCTAGCTTTGGGGTGAGGCTGGAGGAGAAAACTCTGCTGATCACTTGTGTCGAAAAACACAAGCAAATCAGTGAGACAAAAAACCTCCTAGGATAGAAATCGTCACCAAAATACTAGGCTTACCTACGTTGTTACATACATGATGGTCTTACTTAGATCATTTACATCATAAACATGCAGAATGTGTTTACATTGTTTATAAAACTGCCGACTGATGATGGAATCTGAATGGCGCGAATACGTTGAACATGATGAATCCCATTTAAAAAAATGGGGGTGTACTGCTATGGGGTCGTTGACAAAGTGTGGTCAACAAGGCTAACGCAGTAGCTTCTAGAGGCAAATTTGTATTTGCTGGGGAGAAGTAGTGATTAAGTGCTGGAAGCTGGGCAGAGGTTCCAGAGGCTGAAAGAGTTAGTCTCCCAGACAACAACTGACCAGACGGCTTGAGGAGGAGCAATTCCATGCCGAGTGACGCAGAGACTGCGTGAGGGTGACGCAGTGAATGCACAAAGGAAGTTTGGACGACTCAATTTTGAGTTGAGTTCAGTGCTTGGATTGGTCTATGGAGTGAGGAATTTACTCACTAGTTTTTCTTGCTAGTTTTTCCCTGTAGGATTGCCATTTTGGGCATCAAGTTGTACTCAAATTATTTCACTGCTCTTTGATATTAAAACCCTCAGCTGTTGCACCGATTTTCCGGAGTTGGGTTTTTCTGGGGACTTTCGTCCAAAAACAACTGTGTTATTTTGTGTGTGCTAGCATTTTCTTCAAGCGTTTTATTTCTTTCGCAGTTTTATTTGTGTAGGTTGCAGTGTATTTATTTCGATATTTGTTGTAGAAAACAACAAATAAATTGTTAAGTAGAATTAATAATTAGATGAAATAATATCAGTTGCTGCAATAGGATTCGGGTCACCGAATTTTCACAAGGATAAGGTCTTCGATCATTTCAGGGAGTTTAAGGCTCTCATGGAAAATGCGACAGGGAAAAAGATCAAGGTGCTTCGCTCATATAATGGTGGAGAGTATATTGATAAAGACTTCATAGAATATTCTGTTAAGATTTTGGGGTAGCATCGGATGTGCTCTAGCTCCCAAATTTTGTGGAGGAGCTGGAGTACATGAGATCTCCAAGACCCATAAAGCGTTTGGAAGAATTCCATCAGGTTTAAGAGATATTCAAATAATTAATCTTTTTAATTAAGGACCCTAAGTCTAACTTATGAAAATTAAAAGATTAAAGTGAATTAAATTAAACATGTGATGAGAATGACTTAAGTGACGTGGATCAAACAACTTCTAATCTTCGCCGTCGATTAGAGATTAGATCACGTTGTTGGTTTGCCAACGAGAAAATTATAAGAGAAGGGCTTGGGGTCAGTTGGAGAATACACACATTGGCGGAGCACTGAAGCTAAGCTGAAATTCTAGGGCATGGTTTGCTAAGAATTTCAGAAGTGTTTGCAGTGTAGCGAGGGGCAGTATTGGCAAGGGGATGTGATGAACTCTTAGCTAAACTGAGAGGGGGGGGGGGAATCTGTTTAGTACATTCATGGACATTTAAAACTCTTTTCATTCAACTCAATTACACCTTCAGTTCATAAGCAACTTAATACATAACGAATCAACAAACTTAATGTGTGTAGAGCAAGTAATTAAGCAGATTAAAACATCACATCAACACATAATCATCAAGCACATAGACAACAGATATAAGTGGAAACCCATAAGGGAGAAAACCACATCTTATTATTGTTGTGATGCAAAGGCAAGCTCCAACTCCCTCTCACCATTGATTTTCTGTAGGCTCCAACCTACAGAGGGTACTACCTCAAATTCTACAAGCTACAACTTGCAAAGAAGCTCCAACTCCCATCTATTTTCTGCAAGCTACAACCCACAGGAGGTTCCTACCTCAACCAGCTCCAACTGGACATCTATCAAGCTACAACTTGAAACGGAAGCACCAACTCCCATGTATTTTTCTGCAGGCTACAACCCATAGGAGGATCCTACCTCAACCAGCTCCAATTGGACATCTATCAAGCTACAACTTGAAATGGAATCACCAACTCCCATGTATTTTTTTGCAGGCTACAATCCACAGGAGGCTCCTACCTCAACCAACTACAACTGGACATCTATCAAGCTACAATTTGATATGGAAGCACCAACTCCCTCACACTACAATAAAATCATATGCTGATTTACCTGGATATCAACTCTGGTTTACTCCTTCACTGCTGCCTTCTCAGCCTTCATATCTGCTTCATATTAGCTCCTGATATGCACAACATCTCTATCAGTCCTCTCTTATTCTTACAGTCTCCAACTTTTTGCAGCTTTCTTATATTCTTCTGCTCTCTTCCATTCTGCAGCTTTCTAACAATCTTCAACTCGCTTCAATTCTACTGCACTCTCTCTCTCTCTCTCTGTTTTCGTAACCTTCTGTACATGGATATTACCTGTTTTATGCAGATAACTTCATGACTGTTTGCATTCTCTATGGGAATATGAAGTGAATAGGCATGACTCTTTGCCTTCCACCCATTCGATTGCTTACACTTCAGTTCAGGTTATTACATTAGAAATAATCATTACAACACTCAAGGAGTTTTTCCTATGCCTACGGAGACTTGCTTTGTATCACAAACAATATAAACTAATCAATGAATTTACATTTATAGTTACAATAATATTTCAATTCAGCCCTCTTAGCTTCTTGCTTTTATGTTCATCTTGTCTTCTCTGCCTGCTGTCCCTTTGTCTTCTCTGCCTGTTGTTATAATTCCAACTGTGTTGCAGCATTACTGTCTTAGCCCGACTTGACCTTGTTATTACGTTTCAAACAATGCTACTATACCCTTATTTTTCTCGACTCTGCCTATTACATTTAACTGCAATGTTCAACATTCTCTCTATGCACTGTCGGGTCTCTCTACCCAAGTCCATTCTCTTGCGTTTAGCCTTTTCATTTAACTCACAGCCGCAACCGCATAACACTGTTCTGCACAAGCTCTGGGTCCTTTTTCATGCGTTCAGGCATTTCCTTTGTAACCTAAGTCAACATCCGCTTCCATGGTTTTCTTCATAAAACTAACGCAAACACATTAAACCTTGGACCTGAAATGTATTAATATTCACCTCTGAGCCGCATTGCGTCCGCTTCAAAAATCGCACTTCGCACTTCAGCGTTCCATAGATTTTACGTTATAATCTCCTTTTCCTCCTCCGATGCAATTTAACACAGAAAAAGGTTTACATACGGATTTGAAATCCTTTGGATTTTGCCTTTGAAACTACATCGCATCCGGGCCTTTTTATCGCACTTTGCAACTTTACCAATTTACAGATTTCGCAATACTTGTGATTCTGCGATTTCGCAAATCGCAACGAACTCCTTATCGCACGTCGCACCTTAAAACATATAACTTGCGAAGTCTTAACATATAACTGTAAGAATTGCCGATTGCGATGTGCGGTATGCGAGTGGGTCCCACGCCGGACTTTAAATTCTCTAGACTTTAGCTTTGAAGCTCCATCGCATCTGCTCCTCTTTATCGCACTTCGCAAGTTTTAGTTTATTGCAATAACAAATATCTCTTACCTTTTGCGATATGCGATGTGCGGTATGTGGGCTAGATCAACGTCATCTCCATGTCATCATGCCACGTCACTCTGCCATGTCACCGCCATGTCACCTTGCCACATCATCATAAATTACTTGTGATCTATGGGGTCGGGGCCACGTCATCTGCCACGTCAGCTTGCTAGGTCACTGCCACATCATATCTACGTCACTGCCACATCATCTTGTTGTCGCTCGCACTTTGCATCAAAACTTAAATAACTTATCGTACGAAGTCTTAGCACTAAACACAAAAATCGTTGATGTGCGATATATCGCTGGGTGCGATTTAAGTTCCACCGTTGATCTCACCTAGATTTAATGATCCTCACTGCTCCTTTGTTGATCTGCTTCGCATCGCAAATAAAATAGCTTACCATGCGGTGTTTTTAAACATAAACAATAAAATTGTCGAAGTGCGAAATACCATTGGGTTTGTGATTTAATCTCCACTGTTGATCTATGCCCAGATCCAATGGTCCTCGCTGTATCTTTACTCCGGTTTGCTGACTTTGCTTCTTTGGTTGTGCTCGTTCGCTTCTTTCTTATTGTTCGTAGAACACTTGACTCGTTCACGACTTGGCCCGCTTACCGTTCACGACTTTGCCCAGCATGTTCACGACCCTGCCTTTGCTGCCTTTGCTCCTTTCCTACCTTAACTTCCTTTGTTTCCTTTTCTTCTTTACTGCCTTTGCTGCCTTTGTTGCTTTTGTTCCTTTTCTGCCTTAATTGCCTTTGTTGCCTTTGCTCCTTTGATTCTAAAGTTGTTCCTCTCTGCTCCTTTGCCTTTGTTGATGGTCTAATGCTGCTCCTTGCCTCTCTGCTGCTCCTCTGCCTCTCTATTATGCTTTCTTACTGCATTATTGCTTGATCTGCTTCTTTGCCTTATTATTGCTGCTTCTCTGCTCCTTTGCCTTAATGATAGTTTTGGTGCTGCTCCTTTGTGCTCCTTTGCCATCAATGACAATATTTCCAATAGGATGATTTGATCCCAGGCCAAGAGTACAACAACGACAGAGAGGCAACATACTGAGTAGCACAGAGGCAAGCCAGAGCCACACAGTCCAACAGAGGCCACACAGAGGCAGTAGGAGCCACACAGGGCTGACGCATGCCCAGTTAGGGCAGCGCAGGGCCAGCGTAAGCCCTTCAGGTGTGATGCAGGCCCTTCCAGAGCAGCGCAGAGGCTAACGCAGCCCAGGAAGGCTGACACAAAGGGCTGAGGAGCAGCGCTGGGGTTTTCGGTGGGCCAGAAAGAGCTCTAGTTTTGTAAATCCCGTTTGAGGGTGTGAATCAACCATATTTTCTGTCTTCGAGAGAAAGAGGTATAGCTATTGTGATTTTCTCTGTAGGGCAAACCATGTCTGGTGCCCATAAATTGTTGTATTCAGAATCTGCTTAATAATAAAACCCTCTAGAGCTAGTTGCACCGGTTTTCCAGGATTGAATTTTTCTGGGGACATTTGTCCGAAAATCTGTGTCACTTTGTCATATGAGCATGCTACTCAGTAAATGATCTATATGTGTATGCTGCTATTTGTGTTTACTTCGCTGTTTTTCTGAATATTCAGATTAATAACTTGTATAATTAATCAACTAGGAGAAGTAAATCAATGTTTAGTAGTAGGGTTTCTTAGATTAAGAAATTTTCACATGGTATCAGAGCATTGCAGGTCAAGCTGGATCTCCAGCAAAATCGGCTGAAGAAATTTGTGTTGCAAAGAGCAGCTGAAGCGGCAGAGATCCGGAGAGGGCAGCGTAGCATCAGGAGGACGCAGTCCTAGCAGAGGCTATGCAGGGGCTGACGCAGTTCCAACTGGGTGACGTAGAGACAACGCAGTGCCTTCCAGAGGGACGCAGTAGCAGCCTGTGCTGCGCAAAGGCTGTGTTGAGCCAGTTTGGTCATGCAAAGGCCAACCAGAGGGATGCGGTCCAGATTCAAGTTGTTGTGCAAAGTTGCTGTGGTCCGGAAGCAGAGCTTCAGATCTTCAGCAGCTTGTTGGTGTGGTGGAGATTCTGCTGGTGCAGAATCATGCCTAGCTAAGTTGACAAAGAGTGGGAGGAGAACAACTGCTCAACAGATTTTTGCGAAGGAAATTTGAGGATCGCTTGTAGGGTGATCAAAGAGAGCTGATTCGAAGGATTTGGCAAATTTCCAAGGTAGGAAATCAGTTGTCAGAGGGAGCAAAGGGTGCCTTTCTCGCCACGGACCCTAGATGTGAGTTTCTGTTGAGGGTAGCAAGAGAAGCAGGGAGAGGAAGATTTGTTCCAACAATTTATTTCTGAGCAAAGATGATGTCTCATGGACTGAGAGATCAGGATAGGTTGGACGACATGTCCAACTTCGTTATCTGGAGGGCCAAGATCCTGAGAGTCCTGGATGAGTATGACATCAAGGACCTGTTGTCGCACAGAATGTATAGGCACCGCGACAACGGTTCAGATCGGGGGCTGTCACCCTGATCCCCAATCTCTCTATTTAAGTTGTCTTCTTGCAGACAAAGGGGGGTAGACCCTAACGAAATGAAGAAGGAGAATTGATTGGAAATCAACCAATTCAGGAGACACAGTCAAACAATCAAGTACTTGTTAAGATTTAACGAGATTTTATAGATTTAATTAGATTTGAATTTTAAGACCAGTGCCTTGTGGAGTCAAAATATCCTGTTTTGAAATTAAGATCAAGTAGTTGATAGGTAACTGCTGCTAAAAAGGACAATTATCCTGCTATGAAAATACCACCCACCACGATAATATTCAATTCTTCAATTAAATGTTCAAATTATCAAACTGGAAGATAAGCCCTTTTCAATAATGCGATTTAACCTTCGATAAAACACCTTCAATATCATGCATCAACAATATTCGATCTAGGAAATAAAGACATGAAATTTATCATCACTTGAAATATTCTCAAAGTTGACTAGGCAATTAATCACCAATTTCAAGCAATTTAAAATCACAATTAGAGCTAGTTAAACGATCATCAATCCTAGCGAAGCATGAAAAATATTTTAACCAGATGCGAGATGTAAACAATTCAAATTCTGAAAGATATTATCATGAAAATACCATCGAATTTAAATGCTAAACATTTCCAATAATTCTGAGTTAAAATGATATTCTTGGCAATTCCAATCCAGAATTTTAAATACTTGCTATGAAAATACCACCCACCACGATAATATTCAATTCTTCAATTAAATGTTTAAATTATCAAACTAGAAGATAAGCCCTTTTCAATAAGGCGATTTAACCTTCGATAAAACACCTTCAATATCATGCATCAACAATATTCGATCTAGGAAATAAAGACATGAAATTTATCATCACTTGAAATATTCTCAAAGTTGACTAGGCAATTAATCACCAATTTCAATAAATTTAAAATCACTATTAGAGCTAGTTAAACGATCATCAATCCTAGCTAAGCATGAAAAATATTTTAACCGGATGCGAGATGTAAACAATTCAAATTCCGAAAGATATTATCATAAAAAGACCATCGAATTTAAATGCTAAACATTTTCAATAATTCCGAGTTAAAATGATATTCTTGGCAATTCCAATCCAGAATTTCAAATTGAGTCTATAGTCAAACTTCAGATATTAAAATTAAAGTTCCACCCTTGACTATGCAATAACTTAGATCTAACATCCAAGACCACTTCCAAAAATTTAATTTTTAAAACAAAATTTCCCAAAGTTAAAAGTTATATATATATATTTTAATAAATTTTTAATTTTGTAAAAAATCTTGAGGCTTTTTGCTTTTTATAAAAATAAAATTCTAAAGTTAATGAAACTACAAAAACTTCCTAAAAAGGAAAAGGTTAAAAATTAGGAGATTTGAATTTGTTTTGATTTTAAAGTTTTTTTAAAATCTAAAAATTAAAAAAGGAAAACTAATTAAAATCAAAACCAAAATAAACTAAATTTAACGCTAACTAAACTAACCTCAGCAAAATCGAAAATCTAAAATTTAAAACTAAAACTAAAGCTAAGTAAAAATCGAAAATCTAAAAGCTAACTTGCGTGAGTCGTAGGTTTTTACAGGTTGAAGGCAAAGACGTGAAGGCTAGCAGCGAGGATGGGATCGATGGTAGAAGAAATGATGGGCTCGAGGGTAAGGCTGCGGAGAGGATGAAGTGCGGATGGAGCACAGGCAGGCAGGGGAAGCGTAAAGGAGGCGGACAGAGGTAGCGGAAAATGCGAGGATAAGAGGGCTCATGCAGGAGGAAGTGAGAAACTCGAGGGCAACGCACGAGGAATTGCGTGAAAGTTGTGCGTGAGGATTTAAGGGAGAAACCACAACAACATGAGAGATGTGGACAACGTTCGAGGAGAGGGAGCCAATGGGAAAAGAATGGATCGATGGCAGCGCAGAGGAAGGAAGCGGACGGGGATGCGATGGAGGATAGTGTAAAGGCTGCTGGTTGTAGTTTGGACCACTGACGCAGGTAATGACAGCAAAGAGGACATCACGCAGATTTGGGAGCAGAGACAGAGACGGCGACAAAAATGGAGATGCAGAGAAAGCGTGCAAGAAAGGTCGGACAACGAGCAGACAAAACAGAAAAATTGCAGGCACATTGGTGCATAAGATTTCGAATTTTTTCTTTCACCTAGCAGAACTAAAATCGATTTAAAATAAAAACACCTACAATTATTTGATTCTTTAAAATGAGATACTGCCCAGATCTGCAATCCAAAATGATCCTGAGGCCAGATCTTACCCTCTAGGGCCAAGATCTGGCTCAGATCTAAAACATTTCCTGAGAATCTCCCAATAGGACTTGCAAAAACCAGAAACAAGGAACCCAAACCCAAAAACATGCACAAAAAATAAAACCCTTAAACCCTGATGAGTTAGAAAATAACTATATTTGCAAATTTACAGTGCTATTCTACAAATCAAGAGCCCTCATGGCCAGATTTAAAACCATTGTGCACAATTAATAAAAAGCAAAATTAAGAGAGGCACATGTTGTAAAATGTAACTAGGTTGGTCTTCATGAATTATGAAAAGAAGGAGACAAAGATAATAAAATGCTCCAAGACCAAGTCTAGAAACCGTGGAAGAATGGCTATCATTTAGCCCTCATACAGCGTTGATAGACAAGCTTAAATAATGTGTCAAGTTAGCCTTCAAACTGCTGGAGAAGTCGGCCTCCTAAACAGTCATGTCGGCTCCTAAATAGTCACACCGGTTCACTTGTAAGGTCGGCTTATATATAAGGGCAAACAACTATAAATACCCCTGTAGCCTTCGCAGAAAAACACAGAAAATGCGGATCTATCTAAGGGACACACAAGGATAAGATTTCAATGCATATAAGCTAGCCAAAGTTCATCGCAGAAGGGATAAGTTCAAAGATCTAATTCTTTGAGATTTTGGGAGGCAATCAGAGTCCAAATATCACAGCCTACAATTCGGATCATCCTCAAGAAATATCGGGCTTATTTGAGAGGTGTTTTTCGGTAACTTCAGATCAGTGGAATCACAACAATGCTCTCGGCATACCTAATGCAGATCGCAGTAAAAATACTAAACATAATTTCGGTAATATGTTACAGTTTGGGTCTGTGCTACTTCAGGTCCAGTATAAATCAACAGAAAAAGAATAACAATACTACCTGAGTAACATCTCATCTCAATCACACGTTTTGATGCTATATGTTGGTGCTGTCACATATATTCCTCGGTACTATTCAGTGATGGAAATCTCAGAACTACTACCTTGGTGATCATAGTGACGTTGGTGCAAGCAAGGAAAGATCTTGATGCTAGAGAGAAGTCTTGTGTGACATGAGAACAAAAGTTTTGAATCCTTTAAAACAGCTAGATCAAAAGGAACAATCTCCTTTACTGAAGAAAGGCTTTTTCATTTGGAAGAAGATCATCCAAAGAGAGAGCACTAATACATCTTTTCTCAACCACCATCAAGGCGACCAAGCTGAAGACTTTATCTTCACTTGTCAAGTAAGTACCTTTTATTCTATAATCAAATTTGGTATAATGACTTTGTTTTTGCAGGGAAATCTGTAAGCTGGTTGGGTTACCAAGATTCCTTGCATGAGGAGGATAGTCACAGTCCTTGAAGAAAGTAAAGTCATGAAAAGTCTCCAAAGGTCAAGATTCATCTAAATACATGAAAAGGATAGAAGGGCTCAAGGATTCTTCTGAAATCAGTAAAAGTCCTTACATCCCTATATAACAGGATTGGAGACATTAAGAGAATATATGATAAGTTGAAAGAACCATTCAAAGCAATAAACAAGGTCATGACACTTAGACCTGATTTACACAAAATTGAAGGTATCAAGGAATGAAGGGATATCTTCATAATATCTCAACTATGAGATCTAGAAGAAATGATAAAATGGACAAGCAGGAAAAAGGAAAGTTTAGGAAAAGTGGAAGACTTATGGACATTACAAGAAAGTTGGTCTTAAAGGGACAATCTCATTAGGAGAAAGAAAAGAAGATTCAAGGAAAATCACATAAACTTATGAATAATAAATTGACTTCTGTTGGGGATGTGATAATGTAGCATCCTGATCTAAGCATCGCAAGAGCTCCCGGTGAATCAGCTCTGGGAAAAACCTCTCTGACAAACATTACTAATGTAAAGCAGTCATCAAGAGCAAGGGTCATCATGGAAACATATCTCTGGATGTGATGACATATTGATGAAGCAGGCCAAGGGAATGAAGCTCTTCATTCTTGAGAAATTGCTACAGGATGACTCAAGGGAAAAAGGTATGAGGTATGTATATATTTATATGCCGACATTGGATGTTTTGAAGTCATGTTATGTGGTTGCAGGTAATGGACTTTTGTACTTAGAAGTATGATCTATGGAGGAGTATCTCTCAATGCACGGTCAGATGAAATCAACATAAAATGTCCTCATGGAATATGAGGTGGTTGTATATGAACAAGAAACTAGGAAAGTTGTATGTTCCTGGGAATCAAGAATATGTAGAAAGGAAGAGATCATGAAATGCAACCATGTCAAGAGGCAATTATCATCCGGAGGCCAATAAGATGTGACTAGGAGATCTCCTAAAAAGATATGTAGACTCTGACGAAAGTCTGGTAAAGAAAGAAGACCCTTGGAAAACATATCATTAGGAGATGTGTCAATCTGTATGAAGGATGCCGATGCTTACAGGAAGATGTCATGGTGAAAGATCATCACTGAGGTAACTTTTGTTTTAAAAGGTTCATATGTAAATGTTTATCTGGATGAATTTGTGCAGGGCTGCTAATCATGAGAAAGGATGTATGATCCTTGGAGATGATTCAAAGGAAAGCAACATGGCACAATAGTGAACTAGATAAGGAAGTCTAGTGAATCACTCTGATAGCTGACAAGACTCGGGATGGAAGTGATGAATGATCTGTGCCCTATGAAGCTAAAAGATGGAGATTCCTCAATACCAAAATCCATGACATCGAGGACAAGAATTCTTCATGAGCAGCTGAGTGTCTCACCATTGCTGTTGGAGGTCCCTGGTTAAGAGGGAGCCTGATGGTAAGTTTCTTACTTTAAAGAAAACTTGGTAATTCCTAAGGATGAGCTTAGGTACATTCTTTGTATAAGAATGAGTACATTCCCTTGTGGAATAGGTCCTCCTTGGGAGGGAGAGATAGACACATCATTCTGGTCTTGGGAAGACAGAATGGAGGATTGGGTAATCATTTGGCATTCGATACTCTTTGAGAATGTGATCAGGCATTCAAGATAAGAGTAGTCGGGGACCGATATTCTTTGAGGGCTAGTTACCCAAGAGAAGAATAGTCCAGAAAGGTCATACTTTGGGAACACCCGGGTCGAGTATGTACCTTGGAGAGACAATGACGAAGGTGTCTATAAGTCATGTGTCTCGCCAGCATTGAAGCCCATTGTCTCGTTGAAGAGATGGGGCTGTTAGTCAAGGCCTTGCACTAGTACAATGCTGGTTGAAATGATGCTATACAGATGCGATTACCAATTCGATTTTTCTTATGAGATTCTTTAGTTTCAAAATGATCATGTAACTATATGAATACCTCCCTAGTTAAGAGGGAGTGTTGTAAAATGTAACTAGGTCGGTCTTCATGATTATGAAAAGAAGGAGACAAAGATAATAAAATTCTCCAAGACCAAGTCTAGAAACCGTGGAAGAATGGCTATCATTTAGCCCTCATACAGCGTTGATAGACAAGCCTAAATAATGTGTCAAGTTAGCCTTCAAACTGCTGGAGAAGTCGGCCTCCTAAACAGTCATGTCGGCTCCTAAATAGTCATACCGGTTCACTTGTAAGGTCGGCTTATATATAGGGGAAAACAACTATAAATATCCTTGTAGCCTTTGCAGAAAAACATAGAAAATGCGGATCTGTCTAAGGTATTACTGCAGTCAAAAGATGCGAGTTCAGTGAAGTTTGAGGACTTAAGTTTTTGCGGACAAGACTGAGGTTATACAGCGTGGAATATGAAGCAACTATTGCGGATTTATCTGAAGTTTTTGGTAGCATCTAAAGTGTGGATCTAAGGACAGAGGTCAGTGTAGATTGAAGGGCAGTATATTGCGAAAAGAACAGGAAGAACAGACTGCGGTTGGGTGCACCAAGAGAACAGATTTGCGGATAGGTACAGGAGGGTACAAGTGCAGATATATTTGAGCTATACAGTATCTATTGTAAGAATTTGTCATAGTCAAGTCAGTGACATAAAGGATATAGAAGGTAAGGAAGGTAAATCAAGATTTACCTTCCTAATTACATTGCAAGATATTCAGTTACAAGTAAAACCAATTCTGTCTCTAAATTGGTATAAGTACTTTGATAATTGACTTGATGAAGGATTAACTAAGAATACATAAGCAAGTTCACAAGTAACTATCAGGAAGAGAATTTTTGTATTAATCACAAGCATTAACAATTATCAACAGCACAAGCCCAAGAAGACCCTGCAAAAAAATATTCTATGAGATAACTTCAAAAATTAGGAAACAATGGGCTTTTTCAGATTTTCTGGAATCTGAGAGTCGGCTGATCTAACTGAAGATTTCCCTAAATGCTCAAATCTTGAATAATGATTTCTGCACACTTAGATCTGAATTTTAGATTAATAGAGATTTAAAAAATAACCATAAGACCTTTCAGAAACATAGATAACTGATATTTCTGTCAAATCAAAATAAAATTTCCGAAAACCCAAAAACCTGCACAAGATATCTGTATGCAGATTAATCCATAAAGGCTATCAACCATCAAACACCAATAAAAGTAACAGAGTTTAGAGACAATATCACTACATAGATCTGAAAAAGGAACACCAAAGTTTGTAACCCCAAAGTCTTTCTATTTTATTGATCAACAAAAATTACAAGAGCTTCTGAGAACAAGTGCACAATTCAAAGATCGGATGCAAATCACATACAAAGACCTTTAATTTATAAGATAAAATCTCCAATGGCTAGTTCGGTTGATCCTTGTCAAAATAATCTCGACTGTCGAAAAAGATTTAATTATCTTTTAATCTAGACCGTCGAAATTATAATTTTGAGGAAATTCGAATTTATCATTTAATACCTTTTAAAATAACTCAAAAATAATATTTTTGAGTTAATTACCTCAAAATTTTGACTTTGACTTAACCACCAAGGCCCAAGGGTCAAAATTTCCTGAAATTCTCAATATTCCCTTGGCCTGGGACCTTTAAAAATTTATTTTTTTAAGAACCCACGAATTTTGCTTTTGAAGAATTTTAAATCACCCAGGACTTCAAATAAATTAAATTTCTAGCTTAAGATTTTTAATTTAATTTGGCTAGAAAATTTAATTAATTGACTGAGAGGGGATTTAATTATTTTTCTAATCCTCTTTACATAAGATAAATACATTTAGACACATAAAGGGGGAATACCCTTCATGATAGACCCTCAAATAGCTACCCAACTTTGCGACTCAAAACATGATCTAGTAGACCAAGTAGCTTGTAATAAAATAATCTAGCCAATTTGCTAGGATTATTCCCAAACTACTTTTACAAAGACTCGATAGAAAACACTAGGACTCACTTAGCATCTTGATGACAAAATCCACCCTAGCATTGGCGTGAGGCTGGAGGGGAAAACTTTGTCGATCACTTGTATTGAAAAACACAAATGAATCAGTGAGACAAAAAACCTCCAAGGATAGAAATTGTCACCAAAATACTAGGCTTACCTAGGTTGTTACATACATGGTGGTCTTACTTAGATCATTTACGTCATAAACATGCAGAATGGGCTTACATCATTTATAAAACTATCGACTGTCTGTTGGCTCCCTGTGATTTTCAAGATTGGCAAGAACAAACACTGTAGGGGCCACATCAGAACCACTTTGGAATCCTAGGACCTAGCCTTCCTGGATTCAGAGAGGGATCTCTCTATGTATGTGTTTTCAAATGATATGTCTTTATGCTTTTGTTTTATGATATTAGGCTAGTTATGAAGTACTAAGGACTTGTTTGTTTTGGTTGATTAATTGATAGGTTGACAGATCTGTGGTGTAATTAATTGAAGGGGTGTTTCAGCTGAATAGATAGACCATGAGAAAACATTAATCCATTGGGCAATGGAGTCATAAAAGGATTTAATTGTTCATTAACTCTGCAAGGGTTTTCATAGGGCAAGCTAACTATCAAGTGGATCTCTTAGATTAGTTTGTGATATGAAACAATAATAAGTTGTGAAGGTAGTAAAGCTATAGTCAGTTAAGAATCTTCTAGCTCTACTTTAACAAGAAAAGCCTTTTAGGTAACTGTTTGAGGCAAACCAAAGGGCAGGGCATACCATAGACTTCTTTTAATAAGCAAACCTTTAAGACAACGATCCATCAATCCTAGAATTACTTTCAGAGAAAGAAAACATTTAAGATAACAGTGAGAGCAGCTAAAGAGCAAGCTAAACCTATCTTCTTTAACTCAACACTTAAAAGACTTTCAAAGCAACATTTTGAGGCAGACCAGAGGACAGGGCATACCATAGACTTCCCTGGTTTAGACTCTATTAAGTATACTTCAAAGAAAGGCCTCAAAAGCAATATTTCAAGCTACACCAAAGGACATGGCTTGCCGCTTACCATAGACTTCTTTGGCTTGACTCTATTAAATCATTTCCAAGACAACAAGCTAGATGGAACTGGAGAGCAATTAAGAATTCTCCAATTAGAACTTGCAGAAGAAAACATTAAGATAAAGAAGACAGACATAAATAGGGTGCCAAGACAACATATCTTATTCTAAAATTTCTGTTCTTTTATTAGAGAAGTATGGACAGAATGGAAAATAGAAGAAAAAAAATGACAAGGAAGGAAAACTTCACCATTAACATAGCTCAAGAATCCTGTGAACGTGCTTGTATTACTGATGATCAAAACAGTTACATTACTCCATGTACAATAGCTCTCTGCAACTCGGAGCTTATTCAAATCCAGCCTAGCAATCTTCAATTAGCTCAGCAACATAAATCAGTCAAATAACCACCAACTAACCAACACTCAAAATGAATTTTACATGCAGTATTTATCTGCAAATGAGGAGGTGATGCTAAGCTAGGGCTTCAGGTGTCATTTATTACAGAGTTAATGTATTTTTGACTTTTGAGACCATGCAAGGCCCAAGGCAAAAATATCTGAGAGTGTTTTTTTGAAATAATAACTCCTAACTTAACTTTTGAGTTAATTTCTGGAAATGTTTGACTTTAAGGCTTTTTCAATAACTTTACAATAATTGCTGGATAGATAAAAACATCTCTGACTGTTTGTAATAACTGTTTGATGTTTTATTGAAAGAAAATATGTTGTAGGTGGCAAATAGGTCTTTGAAGAAGTAATTGCTTTGATTTTGATCATTCAAATATGCTCTTGTGTTTAATCTGCCTTTGTTTTATCATTAAACTCTGTTTAGGCCTTTAAAACTCTGAATTTGCCTTTAACTTTCTGTTTCACTGTCTTTTCTTTAATTTTGCCTCTTTCTTTGTTTATTGATTAATCCTTTTGATTTGACCTTTAATCTTTTAATCTTTGCTGTCTGTCTTCAGCATCTTTGATCTCTGCTTTTTGGCTAACCCTCATGATTTGTCTTTCGATCTGTGATTAGCCTTCTAACCTTCACTGCGTTGTCATAGTCCTTTGACTGCTTGATTTCTTCACTGTGTATCTGTCTTATGTTTGCTGTGCAGGGTGAGCATTCTTCTGTTGCTTGGAGGGTTTATTATCAACCGAGGATCATGATTCATCGGGATTTTGCTTGTTTTTACACCTCTGGTCCCTTCAGAAATGAAATGATGCTCTGGATCGTCACCCAAACATTCATTAAGATGTTTTGGACCTTCAGAATGCATTTTTGCGTATTTCGCCATTAAACCTGCACATGAAACAACCATGAGCTTTAAAACCTGCGTTCGGAGTTTTTTTCTGCATTTACAAGGGTTTTTCGGGCTTTGCAGGGCGAAGAATGGTGGATCGGGGCTTGGTTCCATAGGCGGAAACATGCGGGAAATTTGAAAGAGGGCGGCAATGTTTAAATTTTGGCGCAGAGGGAAAAGCAGTTTTTGAGAACAGGGAGGCAGTTTTCGTACAGACTAAGAGGCGGTAACAGTTTTGGGAGCGGGCATGTGATTCCACACAGCGCTCGACGCGTGGCGGGTAAAAACCACCCATTTCGCATGGTCGGGGTTTGTTTAACCCTCGCGCCATTTTATTTGCGAAAAGGGTGATAGACCGTTGGATCTCAGGGAATGAGATCAATGGTGGTCGCAAGCTTTGGGAGTGGCGGGTAGGTTCAAAGGTGGAGCCCGGGGATAGGTGGCAGAGTATGAATGGGCACGGGGTTTAATGGAAAGCGGGGCCCAGGGTCTTAATAAACCAAGCGGGTGCGCCTGATTTATAAGGTAAAGAAAGGTTTGTGAAGGGCTTTTGAATAAGGTGCGGGGGCTATACAATAGGCGGGGTAATGGTTATATGGACGAGAGGGTTTAAAATAAAAAGGGGCTTGGGTTAATAAAAAAGAGTCGGGTTTATATATTAAAAATAGAGTTTAATATAAAAAAAGATCTCGAAAGTTTAATATTTTAGACTTAAAACAATGTAAAAAATAGTTTTATCATTGTTTTTAGGGTATATAAGGGAAAATGATGAAGGGAGGGTTTTGAAGGGTTTTGAGAGGGGAAAATGGGGTTTTTAGAGGAGGGAATGAGTGAATGAGATTTTGGGTAGGGAGGGAGAGTGAGAATGGGAGAAATAAGCCCAAAATAAGTCTTTTAAGAGCAACAGGGTATTTTGAGAAGGCAGAGATGAAATATAGTGAAAAAGACTTTTTGAGGATAATGAAGGAGGTGAGATTTCTAAAGATAGCTGATAGGCAAAGAATTCTATCTTTAGCAGCTTGTGAAAAATCAATAGTCACCTAGTGAACTCTGTAGAATACAGGAGGATAACACTGTCGATGAAATCTGAATGGCGTGAACACCTCGAACATGATGAATCCCATTTGCAAAAATGGGGGTGTACTGCTATGTGGTCGTTGACACGGAGTGGTCAACAGGACCATGTAGAGAGAGTCCTAGCAGTGCGAAGCAATGCAAATCCTCTAAAGAAGTATAGGGAGAATCAAGCGCGAGCAAAGCGTTTGATCATGGACGGAGTCAAAGACCACATTGTGCCACATGTTGCTGGGAAGAACACGACAAATGAAATGTGGGTAGCCTTGGACACGATGTATCAGGGAGGCTCAGTCCAAAGAAGAATGCTTCTAGAGAATCAAATGCGGTTGTTCTAGATGCAGAAGGGCCAAGAGATAGATCCCTTTCTCTTCAGACTTCAGATTATCCAGGATCAACTGACTGGCATGTGTACGAATCCAGATGAGGGGCTTTTGGTGAGGACTGCCCTGAATGCAGTTACGAGGATTGAGAAATGTTTGTCCAAAGCATCTTGGGTAGGGCAACGTTACCATCCTGGCCGGATATGTGGCCAATCCTCCAACAGGAGTAAATCAAAAGAATGACCAAGAGGCAAAGTAGCAGCGGGACGGTCAAAGTAAAGAAGGAAGAGGAGGATGAAACCCTTGCATCGAAGGAAATGAGGCAGCAAGGGAAAAATATGTGTGATCTATCAATGATCAGATGTTTTTGATGTGGTGAACTTGGACACTTCGCCACCAATTGCCCTCTAAGGAAGAAGGACAAGGGAGCTTCTAGTTCCATGGCTGCGACAGCTAAGGCAGATGATGGGAGTGATGATGATGTAGCCATGAGTGCTCATGAGCTATGGAAGTGGGGCAACATTGATCTGTAGAGCAGCTACAAATGGAGGTGGCAGGATCCTTGAGTAGCCCAACTCTTGGATCACATCTGTGCTACGGGAGCTTTAAGACAGTAGCAGGAATGACTGGAGCAGTGGGTGTGTAGCAGCGGAAGTTGTAGATTTGGTTACTGTAGCAGAAAGATTTGTAGACTTAATAGCAAAAACAACTTTAATTATAAAAATACACGAGGTATTTATAATAATAAATATTTATTGATATGATATAAGACATAAGACGATTTGAAAGTTACAATGAGGTCCTGCTTTTATACCTATGCAGGTGACCTTTCATGAACATGCATGTCTTTTAGACATGCCTTTTCAGTTAACTAATGACTACTTAACATAATCCTGATTGATTAGCTAGTAATTACATTTATTCTATTTTATTCTATTAATGAATATATTTATTACATTAGTTATGAATTAGGTTCATAACATTGCCTCCTTCTCGAAAAGCTTTGTCCTCAAAGCTTAACTTTTCGACAATTTCATTTACTTCGGATTATCTGCTAAGCATGTCTTTAATCACTGGTACCTTCATTGTATAATTCTTCAATAATGCTGTCTTGAACTAGGTTCTCCCTTTTCTTTTTTCTTTTCTAATATATATATATATATATATATATATATATATAATTTTTTTTATTTTTTTTATTTTAACAACTGCGCCGGATAGTTGCATAACCAATTCCAAGGGGTTTTTATTTTATTTTTATTTTTATTTTTTTATAAAATAACTTTATTATTGAATAAAGTTAAATTATAATATATATATATATATATATATATATATATATATATATATATATATATATATATATAATTATAATTTATATGTATATCATAACCTTTTAATTATAATTTTAATTAAATCGAATCTGCCCACCGTTGGTTCTTTAAACGTCACACCCTACCGTTTAGTAATGTTGACGGCTGTTTGTTTTTTTTTTGTTTTTTTTTAAATGATAAATTATATAAAGTTTATATAACTGAAACTTAGTTATGTATATCCACCGAACTGAAACTTCGTTACATTGCCATATGTGACTAAGAACAAACGCGATCCGCAAGTGGATATTCTATATCTAGGATTATGAAACCCTAATGCTGGGATGGCTGCAACAAGCGAGGAACTTGGGTCGCTTTGGTCGTTGTTTAATGGGATGATGCTCAAACCAAAAATCGTCCATATAGGTGCGACTTCCACTAAACAATAGCATGAACCATCTACAGAACCCATCCCTCTTATAAAATGATTCAACTCCGCAAACTGTTCCAAAATTTTCCATGTATTTTGAGAGTGATCGTACATTGCCATTGTGTATGAATCTCCAAACAGTCCTGCATAATATTTTGAGCCAACAACGATAACTTTCCAGGCACTCTTGTTAATTTTATCTTCCACGATGCATCTGAATTCGACCCATCTTATGGCTGCCAAGGGAGGAAGCTTCACACACGTTTTAGTATAAGGATCGCACAACCAGGCCTTGCTCTCCCACTTACTCACCCACTTACAAGTAGTGACCAACACTAACCCTAACACCGATCCTTCGCAACTGAATGGATAACGCTCTAATCCCTGCTCTTTCATGTAAGAAAACGAGAAGGCGCAGACCTTCCAAGTGTTTGTGTAGAAGCAGAACGCCAAACACGACAAATTGAGAGAGAATTCGTAGAGAAGCAGCCCCGGGTTCTTGTGGTTACTCACATTCGGCCATGTGTGACTTATGAAGTAATTGGATGACAAAACACTCTTCCATTTCTTGCACACATTGCTATATGTCCCTACGTCTTCCGGTGGCAGCCTCCCCAATATCTCCTTTCCCATTATAATTTCTTCACCCAGACTTAGAATGAGCATGCGTGTGCCTTGAAAGTATGAATGAACACGAGTTGAAATTGATTCATTCGGCGCTTTGCACAGAACTGTCTGTCGTATCGTTTGACCACATTTTTTTTTATTTCTATTTTTAGTTTGTGACCTTTTGATTGGGACGTGATGCTTGACGGCGGTTATGGCAGCATTTAATTGCACACGATTATTAACGGCATGGCTTGGACAGAGCGTCCCTTGACTGTGTGATTTTTTAGAAATCTGCGGGGAATGTTGAATTTGAGAGGCAGACATATCCTTTTCTGGAGCTATAGGTTCTACAAGTTGGGGCAGACACTGAGACAAGTCGAGGGCATACTGTTGAATTGCTTGGGTTTGAACACAATAAACTTGAACTGTTCCTTCCCCATCAACAACATTCTCGCTTGTCACAGTAAGACTTAAAACAGGCACCGCTACGGAAAACTCTGAACCATTCCCAATGTCCAAATAGCTTTGGAACCAATCTGCCGGATGCCAACGCACGTCTTCCTCGTCGCTATTATCATTATTATGATTATGATTGGGCCAATGTGACAGTGTAGCCTGAATATAATTGTGCGTATTTGGCAAAGGTCCCGGATGGCCATGGACGTCTCTGTCATCACTGTCTTTGTCCAATATGCTGAAGGCCCCTTTCACCTTCTACGGTTCTTCCGTCCACCATTTTATTTCTAATGGCGGATTCCTTCTATTTCTACTTGGAGGACTCATCACTGCCAATATCGAATCGAAATTCTGGGTGAGCAATAGGTATATAACGGGGATCTTAACATTCTACGCATACCATAATCAAAAAACAGAGTATGCCATTGCATATTATTCAAATCCGCATCTTCGTAGAGTGGATCCCACTTTAGGAGTTCCAACCGTACATATGGAGAGAAAATTGCAGGTGCAAAGACATATAAGCATCACGATAAGTTGAGGAGAAGAGCTTCTTCCATCCCTCAAATCTTTCTTTGACAAGAGAAAGTTTTGAGTATTCAACAAGCCCACATCACTAGCAATTTCATAAGGCACATCAGTCTTTCTACCATTCTTTGTTGCATGCTCTTCATAAACCTGCATTTTCTCTTCTTCTTTTCCCCATTTTCCTCTTGATCTCATCTTCATTCTATCAAGATCGAGTCATATTTTTACATTTCTTTACTATTGTTGGCATTTCTTATAAAAAGTACATTTATGTCTTACGAAATATTTGTTTCTACACTTCAACATTTTCTCTTCCTTTTTTCCTTTATTACACATTGGTGGGGGAATGTATTTCCTTGAATTTACCATGGATGTTCTACTTGATTTTCCCTTCGCATAACTAATCGCCTTCTCATTATTACAACATTTTTCATCTTCTCTATTATGGATTACTGCAGAAATTTTTTTAAGACCTGAAGAAAATTTTTTATAACTGTTTGTGACTTTTGCACATGAATTCTCTAATTGCTGAAGCTTTTCTTGAATTTTTCTAATCTGCTCAATTTTTTTGGGATCTTCATGTAATGGCACATTATACGGTAAACAATGTTCTTGGGCCCCGGGTTCTTGTGGTTACTCACATTCGGCCATGTGTGACTTATGAAGTAATCGGATGACAAAACACTCTTCCATTTCTTGCACACATTGCTATATGTCCCTACGTCTTCCGGTGGCAGCCTCCCCAATATCTCCTTTCCCATTATAATTTCTTCACCCAAACTTAGAATGAGCATGCGTGTGCCTTGAAAGTATGAATGAACACGAGTTGAAATTGATTCATTCGGCGCTTTGCACAGAACTGTAAGTCGTATCGTTTTACCACATTCATTTTTATTTTTATTTTTAGTTCGTGACCTTTTGATTAGGACGTGATGCTTGACGGCAGTTATGGTAGCGTTTAATTACACATGATTATTAACGGCATGGCTTGGACAAAGCATCCCTTGATTATGTGATTTTTTCGAAATCTACGGGGAATGTTGAATTTGAGAGGCAGACGTATCCTTTTCTGGAGCTATAGGTTCTACAAGTTGGGGCAGACACTAAGACAAGTCCAGGGCATACTGTTGAATTGCCTGGGTTTGAAAACAATAAACTTGAATTGTTCCTTCCCCATCAAACAAATTCTCGCTTGTAGCAGTAAGACTTAAAACAGGCATCGCTACGGAAAACTCTGAACCATTCCCAATGTCCAAATAGTTTTTGAACCAATCTGCCGGATGCCGACGCACACCTTCCTCGTCGCTATTATCATTATTATGATTATGATTGGGCCGATGTGATAGTGTATCCTGCATATAATTGTGCGTATTTGGAAAAGGTCCCGGATGGCCATGGACGTCTTTGTCATCGCTATCTTTGTCCAATACGCTGAAGGCCTCTTTCACCTTCCACGGTTCCTCCATCCACCATTTTATTTCTGATGGCGGATTCCTTCTATTTCTACTTGGAAGACTCATCACTGCCAATATCGAATTGAATTTCTGAGAGAGCAATTGGTATATAACAGGATCATTGGCATTCTATGGCATACCATAATCAAAAAACAAAGTATGCCTTTGCATATTATTCAAATCCACATCTTCGTAGGGTGGATCCCACTTTAGGAGTTCCAATCGTACATATGGAGAGAAAAATGCAGGTGCACTCAAAGACATATAAGCATCACGATAAGTTGAGGAGAAGAGCTTCTTCCATCCCTCAAATCTTTCTTTGACAGTAGAAAGTTTTGAGTACTCTTCAGCTGCATCACTAAAAATTTCATCAGCTGTCCGTCTTTCTACAATTGCTGTTGCATGCTCTTCATAAAGCCTCTGCATTTGCTCTTCTTCTTTTTCCCCATTTTCCTCTTCGTCATCATCTTCATTCCTATCAAGATCAAAGTCATATTTTTCTTTTTCTTTACTATTGTTGGCAATGATATTTCTTTTCTTAAAGGCACATTTATGTTCTGCGAAATATTTGTCCCCACATTTCCAACATTTCCCTTCTTCTTTACTCTCAATATTAGTTGGTTGTTTTCCTTTATTACGCATTGGTGGGGGAATGTATTTACTTGAATTTACCATGGATGTTCTACTTGATTTTCCCTTTGCATAACTAACTGCCTTCTCATTATTACAACATTTTTCATCTTTTTGTTTGTCATGATTTTCTTCTCTATTATGGATTACTGCAAAATTTTTTTTAAGATCTGCAGAATTTTTTTTAAGACCACTTGTGACTTTTGCACATGAATTCTCTAATTGCTAAAGCTTTTCTTGAATTTTTCTAATCTGCTCAATTTTTTTGGGATCTTCTCGTAATGGCACATTATATGGTAAACAATGTTCTCGGGCATGTAAACTACGTTCGTAGGCTTGTAGAACGATGTTGTGTGCGA
Organism: Pinus albicaulis; assembly: GCA_034641835.2. NCBI lineage: Eukaryota > Viridiplantae > Streptophyta > Pinopsida > Pinales > Pinaceae > Pinus > Pinus albicaulis. The sequence goes on along the minus strand of CM076581.1, from coordinate 150,488,934 downwards.
TTGCTTCAACTTGTTCTTTAATATGGCTCCGATACCACTGTAGCAGCGGAAGTTGTAGATTTGGTTACTGTAGCAGCAAGATTTGTAGATTTGTAGACTTAATAGCAAAAGCAGCTTTAATTATAAAAATACACAAGAGGTATTTATAATAATAAATATTTATTGATATGATATAAGACATAAGACGATTGAATGATTACAATGAGGTCCTGCTTTTATACCTATGCAGGTACCTTTTCACGAATGAGCATGTCTTTTAGACATGCCTTTTCATTAACCTAATGACTATTTTACATAATCCTGATTGATTAGCTAGTAATTACATTTATTCTATTTTATTCTATTAATGAATATATTTATTACATTAGTTATGAATTAGGTTCATAACAGGGTGCAGAGGATCATGGATGAAGTAGAGGCAAAGGTTGGGACGATGTAGAGGGAGCAACGTAGTGTAGAGGCAACAACAACGCAGAGGGGGCATGCTTATGCAGTGCAGAGCTGCAACAGCGCAGTGGCTTCAAGAGGGAAACGCAAAGCAGCAACCTAAGGAGCTTCAATGATGAGATGCAACCTGCAACCCGATTGACTTGTGTGTTTGGGCGGTCCTTCGATTTGCTTACTTTTAGCAGGCGGGTTACTTGATCTGATGATTGGCAACACGATGCAACAATTTGAGAGGAGTTACGATACGGATACGATGATGGTATGGCAGAGATTCATAGGTATGATACGAAGAGAAACGATAGTAGTGCAATGATGAATGGCAGCAAGCCAAGCATCAGCGCGGAGACCGATGCCAGAGATCAGAGCAATACTTCGGGGTGAAGTGTATTGCTAGAGTACATTCCTCGCTAAGAGGGAGTGTTGAGATTTTGGGGTAGCATCAGATGTGCTCTAGCTCCCAAATTTTGTGGAGGAGATGGAGTACATGAGATCTCCAAGACCCAGAAAGCATTTGAAGAAATTCCATCAGGTTTAAGAGATATTTAATTAATTAATATTTTTAATTAAGGACCCTAAGTCTAACTTAGGAAAACTAAAAGATTAAAGTGAATTAAATTAAACATGTGATGAGAATGACTTAAGTGAAGTGGATCAAGCAGCTTCTAATCTTAGCCGTCGATTAGAGATTAGATCACAATCGTTGATGTTTCAATGAGAAAAGTATAAGAGAAGGGCTTGGGGTCAGTTGGAGAATACACATTGGCGGAGCACAGAAGCTAAGCTGAAATTCTAGAGCGTGGTTTGCTAAGAATTTCAGAAGCAGTTTGCAGTGCATCGAGGGGCAGTATTGGCAAGGGGATGGTTTGATCCCAGGCCAAGAGTACAACAGCGGCAGAGGAGAGCGGCGTGCAGAAGCGTATGAGAGGCAAGCAGCGGCATTTATCCCGGTGGGGAGGCCGAGCCGGAGGCAGCGGGAGCCACGCGAGCGCGCGGGACCGATCGAGAGCCGGTGCGGGGGCAACATAAGCCCCTTCGAGTGTGTGGTTCACTCCGGGACGGCGCAAAGGTCGATACGAGAGCGGCGAGGGAAAGTGTTGGTGTTTCTAGTGGGCTAAAAAGTGCTCGAGTTTTGTAAATCCCGTTTGAGGGTGTAAATCAGCCATATTTTCTATCTCCGAGAGAAAGAGGTATAATTGCTGTGATTTTCTTTGTAGGACAAACCATGTCCGGTGCCCAAACATTGTTGTTTTCAAAATCTGCTTAATAATAAAACCCTCCAGAGCAAGCTGCACCGGTTTTCCCGCATTGGGTTTTTCCAGGGACATTTGTCCGAAATATCTGTCACTTTGTCATATGAGCGTGCTATTTAGTGAATGATCTGTATGTGTAGGCTACTATTCGTGTTTACTTCACTGTTTTTCTGAATATACAGATTAATAACTTGTATAAATAATCAAGTAGGAGAAGCAAATCAATGTTTAGCAATAGGGTTTCTTAGATTAAGAAATTTTCACATATTTTGCGAAGAAAGGCATCAGAAGAGAGTGGAAAACTTCATACAATCCACAACAAAATGGAGTAGCAGAGTGGAAGAACAGAACTATAGTCGGGGCTGCAAAAGTGATGTTATATAACCAGGATTTCCCCAGGTTTCTATGGGCAGAGGCATGTAACACAACAATGTATATTAAGAATAGGACTCTTCATAGAGCATTGGGGAAGAAAATGCCATAAGAGTCTTCTTAGGGAAGAAGCTAGAGGTTAGTCACTTCAGGATCTTCGACAACATTGCTTATTGCTGTAAGGACCTTAACTTTCAGAATTTAACCATCATTAACAAAATTGATACTATACAATCCAGAGTGAGATTTTTGAAGCAGAATATATATCAATTGACTATTTAATACTTACCTGGAACCGTGTTTGAAGATGTTCCTGATCTGCCATGGCTCCAGCTCCCGTTACCAAACTGCCGTTTTCCTCCCAGCCTATCTGAGGTCAACCTCTCCGGTTCCCAGATCTAGAAGACAAGTCTTCTGGCCCCCGTGCCCAAAACTCCAATAACAATCGAGATCACTTCAACTCACTGCTCATGTTTCACGCAGTTAGAACTCCTCTGACAACATCCGGGTCAGTTTATCCACTCACTACCCATGCCCATCAAGGTCCCCACCCCTTTATCCTTTTATACACAAATTCCCTAAGATATTTATTAAAATATCCTCCTTTAATAAATATCTTAGTCAAATATCTTTTCAAGATTTTTATTAAAATATCTTAGTCAAATATCTTTTCAAGATATTTATTAAAATATTTTTTTAAAAATATCTTAGAGTTTATATTAAAATATTATTATTTAATAAATACCTTGGATTTCTAAAATATCTTAGATTTATTAAAATATTATTATTTAATAAATATCTTGGATTTCTAAAATATCTTAGATTTATTAAAATATTATTATTTAATAAATATCTTGGATTTATTAAAATATCGTCATTTATTTGCATAAGTCAATGCTCTTACTTTCCTTTGAACAAAATATTAGTTTATATTATGATAGTGGTAGGTATAACTTTTACTTTACAATACATTCATTATATTCTGGTGAGTTAGGTATTTACTCAATAATTTCAATAATTCACTCATTACTCTATATTGAGATTTTTTTATAATTGATTAGTGCATGTACTAGTGCAGTACACGTGATACATGCATATGTAGCTATCATATGCAGGTCTCATATGCATGCTAATATTTCTATGTTCCATATAATTCGAGTTGGGTCATTACAATTGCCATGTGTTAGATGTGAAGAGCACCAAATTGGATCAGATTGCAGAGAAGGGGTTTCTCGTTGGGTATAGTGAAACCTCAAAGGCATACAAGATCTATCTTCCTAGCAATAGGAAGATTTTAGTAAAGTTCATGGAGGACCGAGCCTTCAAGAGATCCCTTGATATGCCTGCAGGTGATCAAAATCAGCCAGCAGAAGCTCCATTGGTCCAACAATAGGGGAAACTAGGGGGATCGCCAATGAAACAGTCACAGGGATCTAGTATAGTGACCAATACCAACATTTCTTCAGGTACAAGAGATACAGTGAGTTCACAACAATTAGAGCAGTAGAGGCAGGATGAGGAGCTAGTTGAACATCCCACCATTGTGGTCAAGCTAGCAGAGAGGTTCCTCAGACATTGAGAGATGGATAGGAGTTTATTGGAATTCCTAGGATAAACAAGAGACAACACAGACAACTTGACAGGTACCAAGCATTGGTGGCTCAGGTTGCAGAACCTTCCAGCTTTCAGGAAGCCGCTCAACATCAAGTATGGGTAGATGCCATGGTAGAAGAATACAACTCTATCATGACGAATGATATTTGAGAGCTAGTGTTGAGGCCTGAGGATAGGTCAATTGTAGGTTCTCGATGCATCTACAAGATCAAGTATGCTGCAAATGGAAGTGTGGAGAAGTACAAGGTTAAGTTCGTGGCAAAGGGGTATGCATAGAAAGAAGGGATAGATTATGAGGAGACCTTCGCCCTAGTTGCCAGATACATCTCTTTTCGGTCAGTTATATACTTATATCCCTAGCAGCTTAGATGGGATGGGAGATTCACCAAATGGATGTCAAGACAACATTCTTGAATGGGGTGATAGAGGAAGAGGTGTACATTGAATAGCCAGAGGGCTTCGAAACTCATGAGAGGCGCACTCATGTGTGTAGATTGAAGAAAGCTTTATACGGGCTCAAGTAGGCTCCCAGGGCATGGTATGGTTAGATCGACAACTACTTGCAACAAATGGGATTTGTTAAGAGTGACGCAGATCCCAACCTTTACTATTTGATGGTAGAGGGTGAGCCACTCATCCTAGTATTGTATGTGGATGATCTCTTCTTGACAGGATCATTAGGGCTCACAGAGGTCTGCAAGAGAAACTTGGCAGTAGAGTTTGATATGAAGGATTTGGGGTTGATGCACTATTTCCTAGGATTGAAAGTGTGGAAGAAGGATGGGGAGATCTTCCTTGAGTAGGGAAGATATGCTACAGAGATTCTAAAATGATTCAGAACAAGGTTACTTGGAAGCGGGAGCGGGAGCAGGAGCGAAGCGCGGAGCGCCATTTTTAAAAGTTTCCGGGTCGGGAGCGTTTTCGGGAGCATTTATATATATATATATATATATATATATTTTTTTTTTAATATTTTTAATATTTTTTATATTTTGATGCATATATGTCAACAAAAACATGTAGAATGATGAATTAGACATAAAAAACATAAAAACATAGATTGAATCATATAACATCAATCATCTAGAAGTTATAATCTTCATCAACGACGTCCACGAGTTGGAAGCAGAGAACATATTGACTCTTGAGTCTCGCAAATCATCAATCTGAAAGTTTCAAGCTTTCAAAATTCAATATATAACATTTATCATCATTGATATATAACATTTATCATCATTGATTTCAAATTTCAATATCTAACATTTATCATCATTGATTCATTGATTTCAAAATTCAATATACATTTATCATCATTGATATATATATTATAACATTTATCATCATTGATATATATATTATAACATTTATCATCATTGATTCATTGATTTCAAAATTCAATATACATTTATCATCATTGATTCATTGATTTCAAAATTCAATATATAACATTTATCATCATTGATATTATATAACATTTATCATCATTGATTCATTGATCACCATATAATTTTCATGAAGCATCATATTCATAATTCATAATGACTTGTAAACAGTAAACTTATAAATGCCAACTTCAAAGTTTCACCTTTCAAATTCAAACTTCAAACTTAAATTGTCATTAAAAATTTAAATATATGAAATCAATAGCAAGTCAAGTTTCAACTGTTCAACTGTCAACAACAAATAGAAAATAGTAAACAACAAATATATTTTATCTAGCTGGCCCCTTGCCACGCCCACGAGAAATGTCTAATTTCTGTGAGCCACGAGGAACTGTTGGTCTTCTAGTACTCTCAAGAGTACCATGACCACGACCAGAAGGTGGAGGCTGGATCTGCAAAGGAACAATAGTGTGATATCGAGGAGTGGCACTGGCACTGGCACCCGCACTGCTACCAGTAGATGGTGGGACTGGCCCTGTGTGTGGCGGTGCCGCTGATGCTTCATCATCATCCCTATAAAGTTCTGCTTTCAATTCTTCTAGATGTAACGTGTCGTCCTCCAAATTATCATCCTCTGGGTTGTTGTCCCAGACTCTGTATGATTGATCCTCATTTGCCCGATCACAGTAATGGCTGAGCAACCTCAAGTTATAATGCACATAAACCAAGCTTTCAGCTCGGTTTTCATTCAACCTGTTTCTTCTCACATTGTGTATAAAGTTGTAGGTGCTCCAACACCTCTCTGCAGAAGAAGTGTTCACAACTTGTGAGACAACTTTTTTAGCCAACTTTGGCAAAAGTCCCATGCCGCCATATGCTTCCCACCATGTGAGAGCATCGAATCTGTCCCTGTCTTCCATTGCATGGAATGAACCAAAGTTAGCAGTGCAACTGAAGTATTTGCCTAATTCAAGGCGCAATTTAGCACACTCTTCCCTGTCAGGTACCAATTTGTCCAATGCCTTCATGTACCCTTCTTGTACCTCTGGATCCGTGTGAGGTTTCACCCTAACCCCACCTCCAGGTGCAGGTTGGCCCAACCAAGATGGAGAGTAATATTTTGGCGTAAGGATATATGCCAAAGCATGTAGTGGAACATTGAGTTTATTTCACCGTGCACACACACAGTCATGAATCATAGCATACAAAATGGGATCATTATCCTTAACAATATCTTTTATTTGCCCCAACATGCTATCCATCTGCTCATAAACCTCTCCAATCACTGGTTTATTAGTATCTGCAAAGCGAATCATGTTATAAATGGGCTTGGTAAAATTCACAATTTCCCTAATACGTGCCCAAAACTGAGGGTCAAGGGCGGTCTCCTCCACATGTTCGAAACTTTGCCTGTCAACTACTGTTGCCGCCCTGTCCTTTAATAGTTGCCAGTGTGGGCTTGATACCATTGCAGCCAATGACTCTCTTACCTTCAAAAGGCGCCTGAAGGTGAGGTAATAACTAGCAAATCTAGTTTTTCCTATTTTCAACAACTCCAATTTGGAGTGAGTACGGAAAAGCCCATGGGTATTGCTCTGATTTGTAATAAATTTGATCATTTTTTTACCTCTCTTGTACAAATCACCAAGCCATTTGAATTGAGGTTGTTTGTTTTTGATGATATCATGCATCAAAAGGTTCATTGTGTGAACCAAACACCCAGACCAAAAAATGTTGGGGTATCTATCCTCAATAATTGCTCCTGCTGCCTTACAGTTAGCAGCATTATCAGTGATGATCTGTATGACATTGTATGGCCCAGCCTTTTCAATTATATCAAGTAATGGTTCTGCAATGTTAATGCCGATTTTGAATTTCTCTGAATAATCATAAGCTACCAGGAAGACTGCACCACTAACCGACACAGCCAAAACATTTATCAATGCTTTTCCTTTTACATTGGTCCATCCATCAGAGACAATGGACAGCCCATGCTCATTCCACGAACTTGTCATTCTAGCCAAAGAATTGTTTATTTTAGCTCTTTCATGATCAAGACCCACGGTTCTGGCCTTGTCATACCCAGGGCTTTTGTATCCTTTGGGGGCATCATTAATGGCAGAAACCATTACATGCCAATAAGGTGAGCGAAGAACATTGAATGGCACCCCACATGCATATAGAAACCGGTAAACTTTTGAATCCACATCATTCCTACACCCTTCGTCTAGGAAATCGGATATGGTTCTACGCCTTAATCCAGTGCCACTGCTTCCGAAACCACCGGCATGGGTGGAAGTTGAACTTGTTTGTCCATGATGTGTTGGGCCTGAATCAACGAGACCCCTAGATCTTTTAGATGATCTCTGTAGGGCAACCCCCTCTTCCTTCCTATATATCTCTCTCTGTGGTGCTGGCACATAAGTACAAACTTTGATTCCAAGATTTCTAGTTCCATCTCCTAGCATTATCCCACAAAGGTGCCTTCTCAGACGGGTGTATGAACCATGGTATTGTTTATTGCAATGGGGGCAAATAAATTTAGTGGTTCCACCACCTTTCCCTCCTTCTTGTTTTTGAACATATTTCCACAAAGGATATTGGTCTTGTTTAGTTGGGGATTCTAGGTTCTCAGGGTCTCCACTCCGCACTTCCTCCTCAGCATAATCCTCCTCTTCAGGATTTTCTTCAGATCCACCATAACCCTCCTCTTCATCCTCCTCTTCTCTGATTTGTCTCTTTCTTCTACCACTCTCCAACACCATTATCACAAAGAAAGGAACCAACATGAGGAAAATTCCTAGCCATATAGCCATGATGGAAACAAGTTTCAAGTTTCTAGAATCTAGCCTGCAAAACAAATGGAAAAATGCCAAATGGGAATAGGAAATGCAACATAGGAAAAAAAAAAATCATTTAAAAAGTTTTAAATCCAATAAAATGCAACATTCAAGAAAAATTCAAGTTTTCATTTTCAAACAATTTAACAATCTACAAATTCATCCTAGAAAATACAAAATTGGATTAGAAGGCCTACCTCTTTCTTGCAATCCTCCTGTCAGCCTTGCTCCTTGCTCTCCTGTCAGCTTTGCTCCTTGCTCTCCTAATTCCTGTCAACCGGTCCTTGCACTCTCGGCTCTCCTTCTCGCTCAATCTCAACTCAACAAACAATAACTAACAATGAATTGAAAAATAAACCCCCACCCCCCCCCCCTTTTAAAAAAATCGATTTTTTTCATAAAAAAATTTCCGCACGGCGGGTAGCGTTTTTTTTTGCCGGGGAGCGTTCGGGAGCGAACGCTCCCTGAACACTTCCCGCGTTTAAAAAACGCTCCCGAAGCGTTTTTTAAACGTCGGAAGCGCTCAGGGAGCGTTCGCTCCCGAGTGCTTCCTGAAACGCTCCCGAAAAAACAGGGAGTGTTTTTACAGGGTCGGAAACGCGCTCCCGAAAACGCTCCCGCCAGGAAGCGTTTTCGGAAGCGCGTTTCCGAGCGTTTCCGAAACGCTCCCGCACGGAGCGAGTTTCCGAAGCGGGAGCGAAGGGGGTTTGAAGCTTCCCCGCAACCCTGATTCAGAATACAGGATGGTAGACCCATATCTACGCCCATGATCATCATCTAGAAGAAGATAGATGCATCAAATGACAAGGATGTCGACCCCATATTGTATAGACAACTTATCGGTTCTCTCATTTATCTGGTCAACGCTAGGCCAGATATTTGCTTCGCAGTCAAGAGCCCCAGTCAGTTTATGGTAGAGCCGAAGAGAGTACATTAGGCAACATCGAGGCATATTTTGAGGTATATGTGCGGTATAGTCGAGTATGGGTTAAAATATACCCAAGGGGATGATATCAAACAATGTGGATTCACAAATGCAGATTGGGCAAGCAGTTCAGTGGAAAGGAAAAATACCTCTGGGTATTGCTTCAGCGTTGGATCAAGGATGGTTTCTTGGTTTAGCAAGAAGCAGAAGTTAGTAGCACTGATCTTTGCAGAAGCAAAGTATATGGCAGCAAGCACAACCACATGTGAAGCTATATGGCTTCAGAAGCTGCTAGTAAGCTTGTTCAGGTAGAGGATGGAGGCGACCAGTGTCTATTGTGATAATCAGAGTTGCATTAAGCTCTCTAAGGATCCAGTGTTTCATGACAGGTCAAAACACATAGATATTTGGTGTCATTTCATCAAAGATTGTGTACAGCGTGGAGTGGTCCAACTACAGTATGTTCCCACAGAAGAGCAGGTTGCAGATATACTCACAAATGCTCTAGGGAGAGCTAAGTTCGTCTATTTCAGAGAACAAATGGGTATGGTGGAGAACCTGTTTCAGTAGTAGGGACAAATTATTTTTGGATGATTCTCAGCTGCAGATGTTGCAGTTAAATAAACAATAGATGAAAGGGAGTTGCAGTGTTGGCAGTAGTACAACAGGGTCAGCAGTAGCACAAACGCAGAATCAGAGTTTTGCAGTGGTTGGTGGGCAGTGGTAGACCGTCATAGTGGCCAGACATCAGCAGCGTGATAGGAGGTGATACAGAGGCAGGGTGTTGTGGCAGAATGAGAGAACACAATCCTCGCTAAGAGGGAGTGTTAGTTTTTGTAGCGTCGAATGTGTTATAGCCATGAAATTTGGTGGAGAGACTAGATACATCAGATCTTCAAAAGCCATAAATCGTTTCTGGAAATTCCACCTAAAGATGGCTTAATTAGATTATTAGCCGATTTTTAAATATTTCTTAAGTCTAAACTTAGGGAATATGGTTAATTAATCAGAGTTAATTATGTCAAGGAGAGAATTCTCTAGAAACTCACGCGGATCGATCCATAAATGATTTGAGCCATCGATAAGATTTAATCTTGGTCGTTGGAGTCCTAACAAGAAGATATAAGAAGGGATCGATGTGGTGATGGAGAATGCACCAATGCAGCTGCTTAGTTGCCCAAACAATTCGATTTTCTTAGTAGCAAAGACTCAGCAGAGAAGATAGAGCCAGTGGGTGAGTAACAAGTGGTAGAGGAGGTCAGCAACATTTTAGGAGGAAGTATTCTAGTTCCGAGAGAGGCCATAAGAGGAATGCCGAAATTCCTAGAGGTTCTGTGCAAGCACTGCATAGAGGTTGACGTAGAAGGATCTGCAAGTGGCTAGGTAGGCAATTTCGGGGGCATAAATTAGCTGCGGGGTGAGAGAAAATTCTCACAATAATTTTGCCAGTATTTTTCCTCAGATTAGATTACCAGTAGAGCATTTAAATTATTGTACTCAGAATTGATGCTGAAGAATAATAATAAAACCCTCATCTGCTGCATCGGTTTTCCCACATTGGGTTTTTCTAAGGACAATTGTCCAAAAATAACGGTGTAATTTTTTTTTTTGTGTGTGCTAGAATTTCTCAATTTCCAACATTTTACTTTCTGCAGTTTTATTTGTGAAGATTGGAGTGAGATTTATTTGATATTTTCCGTAGCAGATAAATTGTTAAATTAATTAACAATTAGAAAAATAAATTTCAGTTGCTGCAATAGGATTTCAGTTTTGAAATTTTCACAATGCATAAGTTACACTTCTCTCCTAAATGCATAAATTATACTCCTCTCCTTTGTGGTATAAGTTACACTCCTATTTTGGCATATGTAACTCCTCCTCAAGGCATAGGAGTTACTCCTTCATGAATTCGACCTCCTTGCTCTTCCTATATATTTGTGCCTCTCATCCTCATTTGACACACTTGTGCTTGTGAAAGGAGAATTCGAATTTGAGGAAGAGAGAGTTGAAGAGTCTAGAGGAAGATTGAGAGAGGAAAAGAGAGTCTTGAAGAACAAGAGCAGATCTTGGAGAGCCAAAGTGATTCCAGTGTTTGCATTAGCTACTGTTATCAATGATCTTCTTCAGATTTGGGTGAACTTCTTCATTTTCTCATTGTACTTTGTATCTCTTCTGAACAATTGATTTCTAATAGAAGAAGAATCTGGTTGGGTTTTCCCCTTTTGGGTTTTGCCCTGATCATTGACTTAACTTCTCTCTGTCTCATTGAGTTCTTGGCTGTCTTCCATTGTGCATATGGTTTATGTTCTATCTACAATTACTTAACTTATTTTGCAGCATAAAGAAGTTCTGGATTTTAGTGATTGTAACATCATAGAACATCAAAATTTCAACAAATATGAAACTAAGGAAGGAGTCGGAACTAATTTGACATACTTTTGTTGTCCTATGTTCCCCCACCCCTAGATTGTCAATCTAGAGTGTCTAGGCACTTTTGGGTGGCCCTATAAAGGGATTTCCTTGTTTTTTTTTGCATTTTTCTGTATATTTCAAATCTACAGTCACAGGATAGCAAGAAGAGTACCGAGAACAGCCCACCTACTAGAGGTACATACCATGAATAACTTATAGATTTGGTAAGTATAATAAATCTTTACTCATTTGGGTTATTTACTTATTTGTTATCATCATTTTCGAGTAAAATTCCTTGCTGGTCTGTATTATTTTCCTGCATAATTTACATTTCCAGATTAGTAAAAATTAAAGAATTAACTCCTATCTTCACCCAAGACCCCATTCAAGGCACTAGTAGACTAATTGTTGGGTGTAGTATCTCACATAGGGAATCCTCCCATAGCCATTCAAGTAGGAGTTGGGCTTAAAGAGAGGGGACTTGTGCCAAGGTGATAGTGGACACTTGTTTTGTGTGTTCCATCTTAACAGCTTGCAGGGACTTTGGCAAGTTTGCTAGCTTGAGTGGTAAGAGGACTTATAGTTTCTTGATGACATACTTGATAACTCTGTTTTGTGTCTTGATCTGATTTGGCATTAAAAGAAGCATAGCGAGGTTTTTTTGTAGTTGTATACTAACAATGAGATATGCTATCTATTACAAGATGACAGCTTAAAATGACATAAAAGATTACAAGTAGGAAGCTGCAATCTCCTTCACACTGCCATTTGCTAAGAAACTCTGTTGAATAAACTAGCTAAGCTTACACACTGGAATTTATTATGTGATACAACAACCTATCCAAGTAGTTCATCCCTGTCAGTCTTGTCTAGCCAAAATAGAAATACATTATGGTTAGCATATCATATTATCTATTATCTGACAATCTGTTCTATGTCAGGCACTGTGAAGACAATGAATGAAACAGCCTCTGATAATTACAGGGAAGAACCCAAGGAATTTCAGAAATCAGCAACAACTTCAGGCGTGGAAGGGAAATCTAATGACAACCAGCTTGTATTTGTTGCAGGAGCTACTGGTAAAGTTGGTTCACGCACTGTCAGGTCACTAACTTCTATCCTTCTTATTTTCATGAATGAATATAACTGCAACTTTGCAAAGATCTATAGACCAATCCTTGACATTTTTCTAACATTACCACTCTTAGCTGTACTCTTTGGTGTTCGACCAAAGATTTCAGTTGGATGAATCAACGAAGGTATGGGTATTTTAAATGTGGACCCGGTAGGAATATGGTGTATTGATTTTTCATTATCTGTATTCCTTCACTGGGGATATGTCCGGCAATTGTTTATGCTTTCTGTTTGAAACTGGCTGACCATAGATGCCATCATTGGCCTCTATGCGGCAATTTAGCTTTCAGAATCATGGAACCTGTTCATGTAAGGTTAATAATGTCATGCTTGATATGTTGGTGTATGAGTCTCCCCTTGGATTTCTCATCACGCAACCATATATCTATGTTTCGAATATGTACTGCTATTTTCTCATTAATAGACAGTGGTTTTTTTCTTCTGAAAAAAAAAAACTGTACTTAGAGAGATGTGAGCTGGTTTTCTACTTCAAATTTTTCTTGTTGATATAAGAAGCATTTTTCCAAAATAAATATCTATAGACCCGATTTATAGAAATATGCATTCAAGGTCCAAAGAACCTTTAGCTTTTCAATTGTTGAACAATTGAGCGCATTGATGTGTTCAACAGGGAACTTTTGAAGCTGGGTTTTCGTGTAAGGGCAGGTGTCAGGAGTTTACAGAAGGCAAATGCATTGCTTGAGGTATGTGGTATTCTTGATTTTTGGGTAATACACAGGATTCAGTTTATTCTAGTAACATTAATGGAAAGCTTTTTTATTCTGAAATATCTTTCAATGGATTGACATCAATTCTTGTTTTGTATTTTGTGCTTTCAGAGTGTACGACAACTAAAACTAGATTCTCAGGATACTGTTCCTTCTGCACCAGTTGGGTAAGGGCTTAATTAGTGAATATTATTAATGTTCAATTTGAACTTTTCCTCTGTATCATTCAGAATGCTCTAAAAGTGCAGAAGCAATAGACATTTAGACAATTCTAAATTCAAGGGAAAAAGTAGATGTCTCTGGGAGTATACATTACCAACTCAGGAATTTCTTCTAGCTGTCTTAATATGATAATAAATCAACAAAATCTTTTGGCGTTTGCAGCCCAACTACAGAACAGAAGATTGAGATTGTCGAGTGTGACCTGGAGAAACCAGATGAAATTGGATTAGCGATAAGCAATGCAAGTGTTGTAGTATGTTGCATAGGTGCAAGTGAGAAGGAAGTTTTTGATGTAACTGGACCATACCGCATTGACTATCAGGCAACTAAAAACCTTATTGATGCAGGTAATCTAAGATTCTAAAGTGAAGCTCTGCAACTAAGCAATGTGTAATGAAATGTGAATATTATTTATGCCTTATCCTTACAGCTTGAGAAGACAGCTTAAAAAATATGGTCCAGATGATGGTACTCAACAGCGGACTCATTCTGAATATTTTATTTTTATGCAATCACATAATGGAAAATTGAGGCGTCCTTAGCTACCTAATGTATTATTGATTTGATTTAATCAATTAGGGAGATCAAATATAATGAATACACCTGTATTTTTTCTCTAAACAACATAATGCCTAGAAAGAAAAATAGTGTGTTTTGCTAGTTTCATGATTTATGTTTGCATCTCCAGTTAATATTCATTTATAGAGGCAAACTTAAAAACTTGCTACAAGTTGAATTATGACCTCTTTCTCATTCACGATTGATGAATAATCTCCCATACCATAACTATATATGCCAGTAAAGGGCTCTGATATTGCCTGTTACCCCTCATATAGCATGAGTATTACATGTGATTTTCATCACACATTACAGGGATTTGCAGGATGATAGCTTCATGATGATGTCACTTCAATTGGGTTGCTTGAGTACTTTGGATGGAAGGAGAGTCATTTCTCCTTTGTGATGGATTTCCATGGCTTCATTCTCTCTTCATGGTTGCACATCTTTTGTTGATGGATCAGCATGCTAGTGGATAGTTGATGATGATGCTCACTACTATATATGACTTCTATTAGTATCTTTGTATTAATTCTTGCACATATGCATGATGGTTCTAGCTCCCCAATGGGTTGGACGATGATTAAAGTCATATATAGTAGCCTCCTTCTCCTATTGTGTCGCTTTTGTAAATCCTTCAATCCTATCCCAAGTTGTTCTTAAGGGGGGATGTTAGGATATTCCAACACATAGGAAATAGTTAAGTATAACTTGGTCTAGCGTAAAGTTAGGTAAAGTGTGTTTCTTTAGTATGTACTTTTGTAACTTATAATCTAACGGTCATGATATGTAGTGATTTGACAGTTCATTCTCTCCTCGGTATTACCAACACTTGATCCGTGGCTTAACACCCGATTGGTCCATGATCTCTATTTAAAGAGCATGGAGGGTCATTTGTCCGGTGATACCGAGGAGAGAATGAACTGTCGGATCACTACATATCGTGACCGTTGGATTATAAGTTACAAAAGTACATACTAAAGAAACACACTTTACCTAACTTTACGCTAGACCAAGTTATACTTAACTATTTCCTTATGTGTCGGAATATCCTAACATCCTATGGCTTATTATTTCCTTTCATATTGTTTGAGGGTTATTATTTGATATTTCCACGTCTTCCTCCTTGTAGTTAGCCATTTGCACATTTAGTGAGGAAATGGTTACCCAATGAAGATCACATCATGGAGTTTTTATTTGGCACATGTAAGAGAATTTTTACTTTTTTTTAGTATGCATGTACACATGTGGGATTCATATTCATCTTCATTGTGGGTTGAGACTTCATTGGATTTCTTTGGCATCTTTATTAATTCTATTCAATGGTGCATTTTGGCTTGGGGCACCTATATGCACCAATTGTATCTGCTTATTACTTGGTCTTTTTACTATTTTTGGATGACACATGTCAAAGGTTACTTTTGGTGCTAGCTTATTTGAAAATACCTTTTGATAGAGTGCCTTGATTGTTACTATATCAATGGCATTAGAGTAGAGTGGCCGTGGCATTTCCAAAAATGGTTGTAATAAATAATCGGATAAACAATAAGGCATTTAGGGTTGTTGACCTGCTGCCTGACACACATGCCTACCAGTTAGTGAGAAAATCCTTTAACCCCACAAGGTGTGGTTGGTGGCAAGGAACTAAGAGAAGGGGTTGTCACCTATTCTCAACTCTCTCCGTTTAAGCCATCTCTTAGGCCAACTATGTGTTGAAAAGTGTAACTAGGTCGGTCTTCATGTTGACTATGTGATTATGTAATTATGAAAAAGAAGAAGTCAAAATAATATATATTATTGTTGTATTTGCTTCATGGGTTTCATGAGCATAATTTATTAAGTAGATGGACTTCTTCTTGATGTCCATTAGGTTTGAGTTAAGTGTCAAATCTAGTCTAGCTATATGCTCTAGGACCTTGTGGAATAAGCTCACAACAATCCTCAATGCAACGTTGGAACACAAGCTCTTAATACAGTGAAAACAATTGTCACCTTGCTGGAATACTCCTTGGAGAAGTCGGCCTCATAACAGTTGGAAAAGTCGGCGTAAGTTCAGTCACACCTATTCATACACTGGTCGGCTTAATTACAGGTTGTGACAACTATAAATACCCAACTAGGCTACGCAGAATAGAGACATATAAGCTCGCATATCTCTGAAATTTGCGGATCAAATCTCAGGAAATTTGCGGACATCTACAAGACTACATTGCGGATAAAGGAAGCATATAATTGCAGGATAAGTAGAAGGTGTGGATTTGAAACATAGGTGCAGGATATAAATGCGAACTTTGCTGAAGTATGAATGCAGACTTTGCTGAAGTATGAACGTGGACTTTGCTGAAACATAAATGTGGACTTTGCTGAAACATATTGCAGATAAAAAGGTAGTATACAGTGCGGATTTTAGGAGCTAAGTATAGGGTATAAATGTGATTCCAGAACTAGGAAGGTCTTGAAAGGGAAAGTTAAGGGAAGCCTATTTGAAGGAAGAAGCGAAGACAGTAAGTACAAGGAGAAAGGCAGACCTTAAGGTGGGAGAAAGTGGGGAAGGTAAATCTGAGATTTACCTTCCTAACTACAGTTCAAGCAAATCAAATACAAGCATATACAAGGTGAAGGTGAAGGTCTCTAGTACTGATCCAAAACTAAGCAAATTGATGAAAAGAAGAATTAAAGTTGAAGAAGTTGAATCAAGGTCTGGGAAGCATATCTAGGTCAAGGGTCTGAGTCTTGGTCATGGTACTTGTCATTTGAAGATCTATAAGAAGAATTCTTTGCGGGTTTTCCTCTCCAAGAGGGAGACGTTTTGCCCTGGCTCTAGGAGGCTAATTGTGTCTCTCATGCATTTTGATAATTGACTTGATGAAAGACTAACTAAGCTAAAGGAAAGAAAGACAAAAGTAACTCAAGCTAGTTCAGAAGTAATTATTAAGAAGAGAATTTGTAATAATCTCTAGCCCTCCAAATTCTCAACATGGTATCAGAGATAAGGTGCTGAACATTAGGGCTGCTTGTCAACAAAGACACTCAAAGAAGCAAAGATCAAAGTTTGGGTTGGAATGTCAAATTAGTTTGCAAGGAAGACTATCTAGCTACTTCAAGTGAGATCTCCTATCTCATTCAAGAAAATAATCTTTGCCATCAAAGATTTGCACTCAAGACATTGTTTGAAGAGAACTTGAACTTCTGAAGATATTCTTTATAATCAAGGGTTCAAGTACACCCACATTCAAGAAGTTCCTATCTTAAAGGAAACCCTTGACTTCATTTTCAATCATCATCAAGGAAGCTGCAAGCCAATCCACTCAAGTAAGTTTCATGACCCTATCTGTCAAGATGCTTTATTGTAAAGAAAGCAACAAGCTGTTTGGGTCATCAAACTTTAGTGCATGGAAGAAAAGGACAGACTTAAATTTAATTGAAGACGAAGTAATGGACTATATCGAAGGATCTATTTTACAACCCCCAAAAGAAGATGCTCCGGCCCATGCCAAGTAAATGAAGGGAGAAATTAGAGCCCAAAGGATTCTCATAGAATCCATTAAAGACTCTCATTCCCTATGTATCAAAACTAAAGACTGCAAAACAAATATATGAGAAATTGGTGGAGCTATTCTCTGTGAGTACTACAGGAGAAGAAATCTCTCTGAGACAAGAACTATACAAAATGAAATTATCAAGGGAAGAAGGAATCACTCCATACTTCATGAGGATTTATGAAATAAGAGATCAATTGCAGAAACTAGGAGAAGTAATCTCTGACACTGAGATGACTATAGTGGTGTTGAATGTTCTACGAGAGGAATGGGGAAATTTCACTTCTAGTTTATACAGCAAGAAAGAAGCCACCCCATTCCATGATTTATGGTCTCTATGTAAAATAGAGGAAACAAGACTAAAGGCCAAGGCTGATACAGGACCAAGTGAAGAGAATCATGCCTTTGCAGCCTCATACAGGAAGAAAGGAAGATTTGGAAAATTTGGCCCTCAGAATAAAAGAAGGAATATGGACAACGTATGATGCTTTGGATGTAATGAACTTGGGCATTATAAAAGAGATTGTCCCAAATCTGGAAAGGATAAAAGGAAAAAGGAAGAAGCCTATGTCACTAATGAAAGAGAAGAATCTGATGCTAAGAGATCTAAGAAAGAGGAAGCAAGATATCTCTATTATGATTAAGATCTTTCTCTTTAAGTGATTTCTGATTGATTGTAAAATAGTATGTTAAAATAGGAAGAGATCATGAGATGCAACCATGTTAGGAAGCAATGTACATTAATAAGCATCACGATAGAAGCATGAAAAGGAGCTCTCGGTGAAACAACTTTTGGAAAACCTCTCTACTAAAGTAAAGCATTCATCTGATAAAGGGTCATCATGGAGACATAATTCTGGGATGTGATGACATATTGATGGAGCAAGCCAAAGGAATGAAGCTCTTCATTCTAGAGAAATTGCTACAGGATGACTCAGGGAAATAGGTATGAGGTATGCAGACATATATGCTGATGCTGTGAAGTCATGTCATATGGTTGCAGGTAATAAACTTCCATATTTAGAAGTATGATCTATGAAGGAGGATCTCTCGGTACACTGACAAATGAAATCAACATAATATGTCCTCATAGAATATGAGGTGGTTGTACATAAACAAAAATTGGAAAATTTGTAAGATCCTGGGAATGAAGAATGTGCAGAGAGGAAGAGATCATGAAATGCAACCATGTCAAGAGGCAATTATCATCCAGAGGCCAAGAAGATGTGACTAGGAGATCTCCTGGGAAGATATGTAGACTCTAACAGAAGTCTGGTAAAGAAGAAGACCCTTGGAAAAACATATCATTAGGAGATGTGTCAATCTATATGAAGGATGCCGATGCCTACAGGAAGATGTCATGGTGAAAGATCATCACTAAGGTAACTTTTGTTCTAAAAGTTCATATGTATATGTTTATCTGGATGAATTTGTGCAGGGCTGCTAATCATGAGAAAGGATGTATGATCCTTGGAGATGATTCGAAGGAAAGCAACATGGCATAACGGTGGAGCTGATAAGGAAGTCTAATGAATCACTTTCTGATAGCTGACATGACTCATAGATGAAAGTGATGGATGATCTGTGCCCTATGAAGCTAAAAATTGAAGATTCCTCAATATTGAAATCCATGACATTGAGGATAGGAATTCTTCATGAGCAGCTGGGTGTCTCACCATTGCTGCTGGAGGTCCCTGGTTAAGAGGGAGCCTGGTAATAAGTTTCTTACTTGGAAGAAACTTGGTAATTCCTAAGAATGAGCTTAGGTAGATTCCTTGTATAGGAATGAGTACATTCCCTTGTGGAATAGGTCTTCCCTGGTTGAGAGGGAGAGATAGACACATCATTCTGGTCTTCACTTGGGAAGATAGAATGGAGGATTGGGTAATCATCTGGCATTCGATACTCTTTGAGAATGTATTAGGGAATTCAAGATAAGAGTAGTTGTGGACCGATATTCTTTGAGGGCTAGCTACCCAAGAGAAGAATAGTCCAAGAAGGTCATACTTTGGGAACACCCGGGTGGAGTATGTACCTTGGAGAGATAATGACGATGGTGTCTATAAGTCATGTGTCCCGCCAGCATTGTAGCCCATTGTCTCGTTGAGAGATGGGGCTGTTAGTTAAGGCCTTGCACTAGGACAATGTTGGTTGATATGATGCTATACATATGCGATTACCAATCCAATTCTTCTTATGAGATTCTTCAGTTTGAAAGTGACCATGTACTTGTATGAATACCTCCCTAGTTAAGAGGGAGTGTTGAAAAGTGTAACTAGGTCAGTCTTCATGTTGACAATGTAATTATGTAATTATGAAAAAGAAGTCGTCAAAATAATATATATTATTGTTGTATTTGCTTCATGGGTTTCATGAGCATAATTTATTAAGTAGATGGATTTGTTCTTGATGTCCATTAGGTTTGAGTTAAGTGTCAAATCTAGTCTAGCTATATGCTCTAGGACCTTGTGGAATAAGCTCACAACAACCCTCAATGCAACGTTGGAAGACAAGCTCCTAATACAGTGAAAACAATTGTCACCTTGCTAGAATACTCCTTGGAGAAGTCGGCCTCATCACAGTTGGACAAGTCGGCTTAAGATCAGTCACACCTATTCATACACTGGTCGGCTTAATTACAGGTTGTGACAACTATAAATACCCAACTAGGCTGTGCAGAACAGAGACATATCAGGTCACATATCTCTGAAATTTGCGGATCAAATATCAGGAAATTTGCAGCTCAAATCTCAAGAAATTTGTGGACATCTACAAGGCTACAGTGCAGATAAGGAAGCATATAAGTGCAGGATAAGGGACAGTAGAAGGTGCGGATTTGAAACATAGGTGCAGGATATAAATGCGGACTTTGCTGAAGTATGAATGTGGACTTTGCTCAAACATAAATGCCGACTTTGCTGAAACATATTGCAGATAAAAAGGCAGTATACAGTGCAGATTTTAGGAGCTAAGTATAGGGTATAAATGTGATTCCAAAACTAGGAAGAAGGTTTTGAAAGGGAAAGTTAAGGGCAACCTATTTGAAGGAAGAAGCTAAGACAGTAAGTACAAGGAGAAAGGCAGACTTTAAGGTGGGAGAAAGTGGGGAAGGTAAATCTGAGATTTACCTTCCTAACTACAGTTCAAGCAAATCAAATACAAGCATATACAAGTTGAAGGTCAAGGTCTCTAGTACTGTTACAAAACTAAGAAAATTGATGAAAAGAAGAATTAAAGTTGAAGAAGTTGAATCAAGGTCTTGGAAGCATATCTAGGTCAAGGGTCTGAGTCTTGGTCATGGTACTTGTCATTTGAAGATCTATAAGAAGAATTCTTTGCGGGTTTTTCTCTCCAAGAAGGAGAGGTTTTGCCCTGGCTCTAGGTGCCTAATTGTGTGTCTTGTGCATTTTGATAATTGACTTGATGAAAGACTAACTAAGCTAAAGGAAAGAAAGGCAAAAGTAACTCAAGCCAGTTCACAAGTAATTATTAAGAAGAGAATTTGTAATAATCTCTAGCCCTCCAAATTCTCAACACTATGGGTGGTGGTCCCTAAAGAAAAACTAAGTTAAAGATGTGAGGTTTTCTAGGATATGTTAGAGTGAAACGGATTACTTTTTAAGATTGCAAGTTGTTGTCACTGTGACAAACACCCTCCAAAATTTTGCGTACACTCAAATTTTGGAGCTTACTGTCGATCTTGTGATCAATCGTTTCATAGTCACTTCTTGGTCAGCTGATACTTTCAAGCTCCCTTCTTGGATTGGAAGTGTTGAAGTCACTTGTTCACACATGCTTAGTCTGTAACGAGTGCATGAATGCATTCTTTCACACAAGCTTGGACAAGCATAGCACGTTCCATCAAGACTGTGCCTGTGCAATGTCCTATCCATGTCGACTCTTAGTGCGTGCTGACAACGAAAATTTCTCACATTCTAGTAGTGTTTGTACTTCCATTTCGGTGAGTTTTGGAAACTATTGCTCTCGTGTGCCTTTGTTTTCGCGAGTGTCTTTTTCGTGTTTTCGACTGTTGTTTTCGCTTGCTTTCACTCTAATTAGTGTCCTTTTCATGTTATCTTTTCTCTGGCATGTGTTACTTTCACTGTTGCTCACATATCGCAAGAGTCGTTCACACTTTAGCAATTGTCGTATTTTTTGCATGTTAGTTGTCGCACGATGTATATGTGCTTGTTTTGATGGTTTCAAGGGGTTATCATTGTGATAATGAGTTGTTCTTATCATGTAGGCATGTTTCGCACTGATTTCCAAAGTTTCATGCACTGTCGCACAAGTGTCGTCATTGTCATCGCAAAGTCTATCTTTAGTGTCGCACTTGTCGTAAAGTAGTCGCAAAGTTGTCGCATTGAGGGAAATATGTTGTCAACGTGTTCTGGATGATCTATGTTGTTGTTTCGTCAAAGTGTTTCAAGTGTGTGATCACAATCAAGTCTTGTCACTGTTCGTATCAGTTGCACGGATCCCACACTTAGTCAAATTTGGAAAAGTTACCAACCGGACAACCTAGCCTCATCCAACCCTTCTGAACTGCGCATTGGGAAATCTCAGGCCTCAAGCAACAACCTTGTTTCTTGGCATTGCGCAATGCGCAGTCCATGTCTCCCAAAACTGCGCATTTCGGAACGTCAGTGCTCAAGCCCAACCCCAGAGGTCCCAAAACTGAGCAATCTTTCTCCCAAGCCAAGCCAGCACTGCGCATTGCCCAGTCTTAGTCCTTAAGCCTCAGCCTTAAGCTCCTGAAATGCGCAATCACTTGGCTTCTTGTCCTTCTAGTACTGCGCATTTCGTAATTTTAGTGCTCAAGCCCAGGCCTTGGCCTCCAAAACTGCGTAATCATGCCCTCCAGCCAGGCCTGAACTGTGCATTGTGTAGTCTCAGACCTCAAGCCCAACCCTTGTGCTCTTGAGTTGCGCAACTGTGCAATCACTAGGTCTTCTTTGCCTCCTAGAACTGCGTAGTTGATTGAAACAGTGCAAAACCCCACGTGCTGGCTCACTAAGTTCCTAAACTGTGCAATCTTCTTCCTCAGTCCAGCCTGAGAACTGTGCATTGTGCAGTCAAAAGGCTTAAGCTTCACCCCTGACTGCCTAAGCTCCGCAATTACGCAGTTACTGAGCCTCTTTCCCGTCTTGTCACTTGCTTCCGACTTAGTCAGTGGATCACTATGCACCATCTTAGACTAGGGGTTTATTGAACTGATGTCGTCTTGTCATGAGTGGATTGCAAATGCAGGTATTCTATCATGATATGGCAAGATGATGAAGGAAATGGAGAAGGAGGACATGCTAGAAGACACATATGGATCTGAAGAGATAAGATGATCATCAGGCAAGAAGCGAAGGAGCACCGAACTCTAATAGAAGAAGAAGATCAAGATCACATCGAAGACTCCTCATCTTCAAGTCATAAGGAGGAGGAAGAAGAAGAACATGTACCATCTTTTCAAGAAGACGCAAAGAAAGAAGCAACAAGAAGGATAGCTTGGCAATGTCACATTACCATGCAGTCCATGTCATTAGTGTCATGTCATGTCCTGTCACAAGTCATCAGATGCCACATCATTATTGTGGATTATGTAATTACCTGTTCTAATGTATTGTAAAGTGGAAGTCCAAAGGACACATTCAAAATATGAAGAGTCATGTAAATTCGAAAAGTCATAGGAAGTGAAATAGTCATGAGGGTATTCAAAGTGTCACAAGGAAGGTGAAGCATCACCTCTTGGTTATATATACACTCTCATTGTATAAGCAAAATTTTTTTTACCTTGGATCCTAGAGAGAAACTAGTTCTTTTGAGGAGCAAGGAGTGGCTCCAACGCTCCACTATTGGAGCTAGTGATGTTCATTGTATACATGTGTCTTGGAACTTTTACTTAATAACAAAAACTTTCATGGCCGACACGTTCTTCATGCATGGATTATGAATATTTATAAGACTATTCTACGAATGTTTGTGTTTCATATTTCCTTTCATCTGTGCTAAAGTAGTTAAACTATTTCGGTTATTTTAGTACTTATTTCATTGAGAATGTGCTGTAATGGTTGCTATTGTTGTCCCATCCCTGTGGACTATTCCGCAGGATACTAGATAGATCTTTCTCATTGACTAGTTGTAATGACCATTGCATCCTTTTGTGGACTATTCTGTTGGATGTTAGTCAAATCCTTTTTGTTTGTGTGTGTCTCTACTTGGGTGGTACTATTACCTCTCTCTTAGAGGATCACTTAACTCTTTCCCTCCATAGTAGAAGAACTTTGACACACTTGCAACCGAACACTCACTAGGCACACTTGCTTTTCGAAGGCACATACGCGTTCCTCTCCCTTACTGACGGTTAGATCCAAGGAAAATATATAAGAATAAATGGCAACCGGGTCAATACTTTGGAAGGGGCTCCTACTCCAAACGGTGTGAGGTCTAATTGGGACTTCATATCAGGGAGACCCGTTGGTTGACAGATTTCTAGCATCGTCAACAATGGCGCTAGGAGGGCAAGATGACAAGTTGTGCCCGTTGAATCTGTTTTGAACCTCTTATCTAAAATTGCTCATCCTCAAATCTGAAATGGCTCATCCTCAAATCTAAAATGGCTCATCCTCAAATATTACTCTCGAGGTGTTTCTCTAATTATTCATTTGTCAGTTTTCAATCCTCGATGAGCCTCTCTATCACTTGTCTTAGTTAAAGATTTGATGGTGAAGATGAAACATCCATAACCAAGCACATTTATGATTTTCTTAAATTTTGTGAATCTTACGAAATCGATGATGAAGAGTTTGCTTGTGTGCTTTTCTTCCTCACCCTTGAAGGTCGTGTTAATCGATGGTGCCATACATTGCCACCTGCATCCATCCATTCTCTTCATCATTTCCTCGGGGAGCTTCGTCAAGCCTTTGATAGGTATAATTATCGAGATGTTTGTAAAAGAAACAATCACTTAAGAATGAATCCTAATGAATCAATTGAGGATTTTTGTGATCGATTCCTTCACCTGTGTTATGAATTTCCTGAAGAAGTTATGGATTGGGATTTCGTGAAACAAGAGTTTGAGCACTTGGTTCTTATCTCTTTGCACGGTGAACCTAAACCCCCTGATTTTTCTACTTCCCCAACTCTTGTGAATCACGAGACACCTAGAATTTTAGAGGAGGAATTTATTGCTTCTTCAGTATCGATGAGGGTGCCTTCGTGCGATGATAATGAAGTTGGGAAATCTGCGCATCGAATTCCTATTCCATCTTCTTGTCCTTTCGCTTTTCATGATTCAGATTCAATGGAGGAAATCCCAGAATGGTTCATGAAGCCTAGGGTGAAAGCTAACTCCTCCATTCCGCAAGATGATGTTACTGTTCATAAATCTAGTCTCAAATCTGTGAAAATTCCGTAAATCGGAATCCTATTGCAGCAACTGATATTATTTCTCCTAATTGTTAATTAAATTTAACAATTTATCTGCAGTTTTCTACAGCAAATACTGAAATAAATACACTGCAAACTTCATAAATAAAAATTGCAGAAGAATAAACGTTGGAAGAAATGCTAGCACACAAACATAAAATAACACAATTATTTTTGGACGAAAGTCCCTGGAAAAACCCAACTTGGGAAAATCGGTGCAACAAATGAGGGTTTTATTATTAAGCAACAGTGAAAATAATCTGAATACAACTGGATGTCGAAACTGGCAATCCTATAGAGAAATACTGGCAAGAAAAATCTTGTGAGGAAATTTCCTCACTCCACAGGCAAATCCGAGCTCTAACCTCACCTCCAGGTGAGCCATCCAAACTGGCTTTACGCAACTACTGCGTCACACTAGTGCAGTCACTTCTGCACTCAACTCGAACCGACTTCTCCTCAAGCCGTCTGTTCTACTGTTGTTTGGGAAAATGTCTCTCCTGGCCTCCGGAACCTCTGTCCAGCTTCTGGCACTGAAACTCTGCTTCTCCCCAGCAAATCGAATTGCCTCTAGAGGCTACTGCGCAAATGCATTCACCGGATCTGGAATTCTTCCTCTGGCTTCATTGTCTCTGCCCCTCTCTCATTTCTTCGATCTCACTAGCTCTCAATTCAGCAAATCGTTGCTGCTACTCTGGAAATCTATCTACTCATTAAATTGAACCTCTCAAGTGTGTTCTCCATCACCACATCGACCTCTTCTTATAATGCTCTGTTGAGACTTCAATGGCCAAGATTAAAACTTAATCAATGGGTAGGATCATTGGGGATTCGATCCATGTGAGTTTCTAGATGATTCTCACCTTGACTTAATTAATTCTGATTAATTAACCATATTCCCTAAGTTTATACTAAGGAAATATTTAAAAACTGGTTAATAATCTAATTAATTCACTTCTAGGCGGAATTTACAGAAACGATTTCTGGGTTTTGGAGAACTCATGTATTCTAGCCTCTCCACAAAATTTCAAGGCTAGAAAACATACGATGCTACAAAAACTAACACTCCCTCTTAGCGAGAAATGTGTTCTAGTGATGCACCTATTGCCACAACACCCGTCTTTGCACCATCTCCTGTCATGATGCTGATATTTGGCCATACTTCCCACCAACTACTGCGCAACTCTGATATGAACTGCATATGTGCTGCTGCTGACCCTGCTGAACTACTTCCAACACTGCATCTGCACTGCAACTCCCTCTCATCTACTGCTGCTCAATTGCAACATCTGCAACTGAGAATCATTCAAAATACTAAACCAACTATGTTCAGTATGATGTATCTGTCACCCGAGTCCTGACTGCTATTAGCATCTGCTCTGTCACTGAGAACTCTACACTGTTGCTAACTCTGCACTGTGCCAACTGCACTTTGCTCCCCAGCATTTGACTACTACTAGTATCTGCAACTGTCATTCTGGCATCTCACTGCATCTATTGCCACTGATCCATCCTGCTACTGAAATACTGTGGGCTCCCGTAGTAAGGTACTGATTCAAGAGGTGGACTCCTCAAAGAGCTTGCCCATTTTGGCACACTAGAATCTCATACTCCTCCTCCACCTAGATTTGGTGCCCCACTACCTCCTTTCAAGCCTAGTCCTTGGCTGGGACCCTTTCTGTCTTTGCAACTCGCTCTTCCTCCATCACTTATTTCCGATAACTGGAAGTCAAATTGCTGCCTAGATCTGCATTATGGCTAACTTGCACAGCCTGCTCTAGCAATCTCGTATGTGTTGATTTGTGGTAGCATCAGATGTGCTCTAAGTCTCAAAATTTGTAGGAAGGCTTAGGCACATGTATTCAAAAGAACCTAGAAAGAATTTTAGGAAATTCCACTCAGATCATGTTTCATGAAAATAAAATAATTTTTTTAAGGAGACCCTAAGTCTAAACTTAGGAAATTAAAATAATTAAAGGATATTAATTAAAAAAGAGTGTGAATCTTCTAGAGAAGATGAAGATCAAGTCAATCTTAGCCAATGATGAACGATTTAATCTCGGCCATTGAAGTCTCAACGAGAAGATTATAAGAGGGACTTGATGGGCCATTTGGAAAACACACGAACTCTGTGAAAGAGTCTAGAGATTGAAATTATTTAGTGAGCAGTGCTCAAGGAGAAGATCGATCAAGAAGATTCTCGCAGAGAGGGGCAGAGATAATTTCTGGTTGGAAGAGTTTCTTGATCCGAAGAGCACAAAGCAGAGAAGGCAGTAAAGGCCACAGAGAGCAGCACAGAGCCAACCATGCACAGGCTACACAAAGCTTTAGAGGGAGTTCAATTTTCTGTTGAGGAAACAGTCGGGGTTTAGTGCCAATCACCGGAGGAAGTTTCTGGAGGACAGAAGGGCCTCGTTTCTAGTCAGCAGAGAGATCCAACACAAAGAGAAAGGGCAACTTCAGTTGTGATGCAGAGACTCAGGGTGACGCAGTTACTGCACAAAGGAAGCGCAAAGCAGCTCATCTCGAGCTAGGTCAGTGCAAGATTCTCGTGGGAGTGAGATCTTCTCACGAGATTTTATTTGTCAGTTTTTCTCTGTATGATTTGTCAGTCTCGATAATCATAGACTTGTACTCAAAAAATTACTGCATAATATACAAACCCTCAGTTGCTGCACCGGTTTTCCCACATTGTGTTTTTCCAGGGACAATTGTTCAAAAATAACTGTGTTAATGTGTCTATACTTGTGCTAGTATTTTTCCTTGCATTTACTTTCCGCTGAATGCTATTGTGAAGATTGTAGTGTATTTTATTTTGATATTTACCATAGCACACGATAAATAATTGGTTCAGTTAAGCAAATAGAATAAATCTAATCAGCTGCTGCAGTAGGATTCCAAATAGCGAAATTTTCACATGGTATCAGAGATACAGATCCAAAAGAGCTAGTGCTGAACAAAAGAGGAAGATTAGGAGACTGTGCAGGCAGTGAATCAGATTCCCTAAAGGATTGCACAGTCCAGTCCAGGAGGAGAAATTTTCATGGAAAATCTCTCTCTGAGTGAGTCGACAAGGAGAAAGATTTCCGGATCGAAATTTGCCAATGACAAAGGGAGTTGAGTAGCAGGTTCAACGCAAAGGAGTCTTAAGGAGGAGCACAAATTTTTGTTGGACCGCAAAAGTATCAGAAATCGAAGGAAACATAATACAGATAAGTATGGAAAATTTAGATGTCTCTGAATTATCTTCCAGATTGGAAGAAGACTTCGCATGTTTGTCAAGTTTAGCATCTGCAGGTGTTTGGTACATTGATAGCGGGGCTTCAGCTCACATGACTGGAGTACGAGAATATTTCTTGAGCTATCAAGAAGAGTAGATGGACTTCTAGATCACTATGGGAAACAAAACAAAATGCACTCTAGCAGGGAGGGGCACCATAGCGTTTTAGACGGAGGCAGGAAGCAGCATCAGAGCCACTTATGTGTTGCATGTGCCAGGGCTAGGAATGAATTTGATTTTAGTGTCCCAGTTACAAGACAAAGGATACGATGTATACTTCATTGGAAAGAAGGTATACATCAAACATCTGAGCTAGAAGAAGAAGAGGCAAATTGTAGCTAGAAGCAATGGACTATACAAATTGCAGCTTAAGTCTCCAATGGCACTGATAGGGAGCAGTCTTGATGGCGAAAGAAATCTCAATGAACTATGGCATAGGTGAATGGGACATTTGCATCATGGGGCACTAAGGATGCTCAAAGAGACTGTCACTGGAGTACTAGACTCAGTACAGAACATGATGACGTATGCAAAGGATGCGTACTAAGAAAGTACGCTAAGGTAGCATTTCCAGAAGTGATAACCGAGCATAAGGCGTATTAGGATCGATACAGACATTTGTGGACCAATGTCCACTAGAGCTCTTAGCGGTGGCGAATACTTTGTCACCTTCATTGATGATTACTCCAGAAAAAGCCGGATCTACTTTCTAAAGACCAAGGATGTTCAGAGAGTTTAAAGCTCTCGTGGAGAACATGACAGGGAAGAAAGTAAAGGTATTGTGCTCAAATAACTGTAGAAATTTTAAGTCCTAACCCCGGTTTTCAGTTTCTCCTTATTTCTCCCATAAAATTAAATGCCCATTCCCATAACCATACATTCAACAAGCTGGGAAAATAAATATTTTCTGAAAACACAAATTCTAGAAATTTCACAATGCTGAAATGCAAAAATAAAACTCAGAAAAATAAATGAGCCACACACAGAAAATAGACATGTTGATTTTTGGTCAACCTGACCATGGAAAAACCCCCTACAACTCTTGGGGAAAACTAGTTCGAAAGCTCTTCTTATTTATGATAAATAGCTTTTACAGTGAGACAGAAATTACAGCAAAAATTCTAGCAACTTAACAAATGTACTTATCTCGATTTTCGTGCTTATACACCGCCTTGGAAAACGTGCCGAACAGTAATCTAACAAAACAGAAATTTTACAACATTAATTTCAGCATTAAACGCTGACTGACTTTTCGATTTTTGTGCCCAGCTATATCGCCGTACTGCTGTACGGAATGTACAACACTGCGTCCTCGATTTCTGTGCCTCCCTCTACCTCAAAAAATGCGCTGAAGCTGTTGTACGGATTTCCTCGAAATCTGTGCCACCAAACAACAGTACTCCTTGATTTTTGTGCCCAGAATCTTCCTAGAAAACTGTGCTGAAGCTGTTGTACGGATTCCTCAAAAACTGTGCCTCCTTCCTCGAAAAGTGTGCCACACTCCTGTTGTACGGATTTCTGCCTTGGGAACTTTGCCTCTTTGCTGCTGTACGGATTTGCCGAAGTCTCTAGCTGCTGCCCTCCTTCTCCTCACTGCTTAGAAATTTCTCCCTTGCTTTCTCTTCTCTTCTCTCAATCTACTCATGAAAGAATGAATGATCTTTTCTCTCATTTTCCTCCTTTAACCTATCCCTAAGTGACTTTTGGGGAATCCCTAAATCCAATGGCTGAGATCGCTTTAGATCTAGGGCTGAGATTAAATGCTCATTTAAATTTCACTTTCTATTTTTTAATTCACCCCACTTTAATAAAGACCCACTTAGTCATTTATTTCCAAAGTCACTTTTCCTTTCTAATTTTACATTGACTTTATTAAAGTCACTTTAAAATTAGACTTTAGTAACTTTATCACTTAAAGTCACTTTTAAATTAGATTTGACCTTATAACTTTATAAAGTCACTTTAGGAGAAAAATTAAATTCTTTTGGACACTTTTCCCTAGGCCAAAGATCAAAGCCTTAGGGAACCACCTGTCCTCCGGTACCAAATTTCAACACTCCCTCTTACCGAGGAAGGTGTTCTTCACCACACCCATCTTGTCTCTGAAGTAGACATGCTTGCCCCGTGGTAAGGCTTTGGTAAGAATATCTGCAACTTGCTCATCAGTGGGAATATACTCAAGCTTCACAGCTCCTTTCTGAACATAGTCTCTGATGAAATGATATTTGATCCCGATATGCTTTGACCTGTCATGAAATACTGGATTCTCCGTGAGTTTAATGCAACTTTGATTATCACAGTAAATCACTGAAGGTCTCAACGGCTGACCAAATAAGCCAAACAACATCTTGCGAAGCCAGATGGCCTCACAACTAGCTAGACTGGCTGCCATGTACTCTGCTTCCACTGAACTCAATGCTACTGACTGCTGCTTTCGGCTGAACCACGACACCACTGTCGAACCCAACCCAAAACAACACCCTGAAGTGCTCTTCCTATCAGAAGCACAACCTGCCCAATCAGAATCAGTGTAACCTACCAATCTCACTCCATCTCCCTGCCTATAATCCAGACCATAATCCACTGTGCCCTGCAAGTATCGCAAAATGTGTTTTGCAGCAACCCAGTGCACCCTCCTGGGCTCACACATGAACTGGCTCATCGCGTTGACTGCAAAACAAATATCTGGTCTAGTGTTGACCAAATACATCAAGGAACCAATCAGCGGTCTATACAAAGTGGTATCCACCAACTCGAAACCTGAAGTGTGAAGCTTCTTCCAGTTGGTGATCATCGGTGTTGACATGGGTCTACAATCCTCCATGTGGAATTTGCCAAGGATGTCCACAATATACTTCCCCTGTCCCAGGAAGAAATGCCCATCTTCCTGCCACACCTCCAAACCCAAAAAGTAATGCATCAAGCCAATGTCCTTCATCTCGAACTCCGACGCAAGATCTCTCTTGTAGCTCTCTATGAGTCTCTCTGCACCCATAATGACCAAGTCATCCACATACAACACCATAATGAGAGGCACCTCACCTATCACAATAAAGTATAGGTTCGGATTTGCATCACTCTTTGTGAAACCCATCTCCTGCAAGTATGTATCTATCCTGGAGTACAAGCTCTGGGAGCTTGCTTCAGGCCATAAAGGGCCTTCTTCAGTCTGCACACATGGGACTCCTTCCCATGCACCTCAAAGCCTTGTGGCTTCTCAATGTGCACCTCCTCCTATATGAAGCCATTGAGAAATGTGGTCTTCACATCCATCCGGTGGATCTTCCTACCCATCTCTGCTGCTATCGATATGATGTAGCGAATCGAAGTATATCGAGCCATGGGAGCGAAGGTCTCCTCATAATCTACTCCCTCTATCTGGGAGGACCCTCTAGCCACAAACCTTGCTTTGAATTTCTCAGTGCTACCATTTGTAGCATGCTTTACCTTGTAAAGCCATCTGGAAGTAACCACGGATTTTCCCTCAGGTGTCGGCACCACCTCCCAAACATCATTCTTCTTGATAGAAGAATACTCCTCCTACATGGCCTCTCTCCAGACCTGCTGGCTAGCTACCTCCTCATAGCTAGAAGGCTTAGAGTCAATGATGTTGGCAACCATTGCCATATAGCTACAAAACCTATCAGGTGGTCTGCTCTCTCTGACCGGCCTCTTCGGCCCAACAACAGATGTGGCCTCTCTCAAGGTATCCTGAAGCCACTTGGGCTTCCTCTTCCCTGAGCACACTTCTCCCACTGGAGAATGAAACTCCTCCTCCTCATCAGAGCCCGAACTCGATTGCTTGTATGTCGTCCCTCTCCGCCTAACTCGAACTCGCAGATGCCGAAGTACTGTGAATCGTCCATCGCCGGGACTCCCCGATGAACTCGCGCTCGCGGACCGCTCTCGGCATGTTGTCCGGCGACCACTCGACCGCGAGCCAACGTCGACCTGCGGACTCGACATCTTAATCAGTGTACCTCCTCCCCCGATCCTTCGATCCCCCCCCCGATCTCGCCCACTGATCCTCGCGAATGACCTTACCGTTTCGAGGGACCGGTCGATCCGTATACTCTAACTCCGTGATCTCCTGAAAGCTCCGTCCTCCTTGAACTTCACATCCCGCCTGACAACAACTCTCCTCCGTGCAGGAATATAAATCCGAAAGGCTTTCGAGGTCTCACTGTAGCCCACAAAGATACCCTTCTCTGCGGTGGGCTCTAGCTTGGTCCTCTTCTCCTTGGGTACGTAGGAGTATGCAATACACCCAAAGATACTAAGATGACCAACATCAAGCTTCTTCCCAGAAAAGCCTCCTCCGGAGTCACATGCCCCAAGGCACGATGCAGACTCCTGTTCTGCAAATATACAGTAGTGTTGTAGGCCTCTGCCCACAAAAACAATGGTAACCCCTGATCATGTAGTACGGCTTTGGAAGCCCCTCCGATGGATTTGTTCTTCCTCTCCGCAACCCCATTTTGCTGGGGGTTGTAAGGAACTGTGAACTCCCTCCTAATGCCTGCCTCCGCACAATAGTCAACAAACTCACCAAGGGTGTACTCCTCTCCATTGTTCGACCTCAGGGACTTGATCTTCCGACCTGTCTGAGTCTCCACAAGAGCTCTGAACTCCTGAAACCGCTTGAAGACCTCACTTTTTGGTCTTCAAGAAATAAATCCAAGTCCTCCTGTAGTGATCATCAATGAATAAAACATAATACTCATATCCACTCAAGGAAACATGAGACATCCAACCGCTCACATCGGAATGAATCAAATCAAGTATCCCAGTCAATCTGCTGTCACTGTTGGGAAAAGGGGATTTGGCAAACGCACATCCTCTGCATGTATCAATGTGATCAGTACTGAAATCTTGCACACCTGTAGTGATCTCTCGCAATGTCCTCAAGGCTCCATGATACATGTGCCCCATCCTGCGGTGCCAAATCTCGCACAGCTCTGAACTGCTAGCTCTGCTGCCGGTACTACTGCTCAATGACAAAAGGGGCTGAAATGCAAACTTGTACACCTTTGCATGGCGTACACCAATCACTCTAGCTGAATTAGCTGGAGTGCCCCTGGGATATATAAGCACCTGTCCTCTCCTGAACAATATCTCATACCCTCTGTCCTCCAATGCTGAGACAGATATGAGGTTCTTCCTCATCCGTGGCACATATAGAACATCTGACACCTTCAAGGGAGGTTTGGGTTCCCTATCAAATGTCAATGTCCCCACACCGACTGCTCTAACAACGCTGTCATCTCCGAGTACTACCTCTATATCAGTGCCACTCTCTGAAACCTCTGAGAAGTACTCACGGACTCCTATCATATGACGTGAAGCCCCACTGTCAACATACCAGATACCTGAAGATGCTTCGCTAGTGGAGGGAAATGCACACTCCCTCTCAACCTCCGTGGCAGGTGATCCTGCACTAGTGGACTCACAAGCAATGAACCCAAACTCCCTGTCAAAGCTATCCATAAAGTCCTCTATCTCTACTGATGCTGCCATGGTCTTGTTCTTCCCCTTCTTCTTCTCCAGACACACAACTGCATAGTGTCCCATCCTCTGACAATTCCAACACTTCACCTTGGAATAGTCCTTTTGCGTGTGCACCTGATTACCTTTACCTTTGCCTTTGCCCCCACCACTACTTTTGGAAGCTTGCTTCTTTCCCTTGCCTTTCTTGCCTCCTGCTAACAGTGCTACATTCTCATCCTGCTCAACAGGTTTGGCTGCCCCAAGCTGGCACTTCCTGATTTCAGTCTGTATGCAATCATCCCAGAACCTCTCCCAAGTAGGAAGAGTCTCACGTGCACAAATCCCATCGACAAAGTTCAGCCATGAACTGGGAAGGCCATTCACTGCAATCCGCACCAACTCAGTGGGTGGAATGACCTCTCTAACTGCTGCCAACGCATCTCTCACATTAGTGATCTTTGTGAGATACCCAGTAGCACTATCAGTCTTACCCATCTTAATGGTCTTCAGCTTCTCCCTTAGGACCATTTTTCTGTTCTCATTGGTACTCTGGTAGAGATTGGTCAAGGCTGTCCACATCTCATGAGCAAATCTCTTTCCTCTCACATGAGGAATGACATGGTCTCTAATACCATCAAGAATCAGTCTCTTACCCTTGTTATTCTTCTTGTTAAAGTTTGCCCACTGAACAACATCAGTAAGCATATTCATAGGGTGCTGTTTGGTATTCACCATTACACTTCGGACTTCTGCCTCCTCAAAGATGCTCTGCATTCTTTCCTTCCATACACTGTAATTGCTATGCCCATCCAACCTATCCTCCACCCTTAAGCCCAAAGACATGCTTGCTGTCCCAAATAAGCTGAAAATAACACTGCTGTAGTAAAGTTACTGTTTTCTGTGTGAAAAATCAGCTTGGTGTAATTTTTCTTCTTCCTGTGCCAAACTACACTTTTTAGCAAAATAGCTCTGATACCATGTAGAAATTTTAAGTCCCAACCCCAGTTTTCAGTTTCTCCTTATTTCTCCCATAAAGTTAAATGGCCATTCCCATAGCCATACATTCAACAAGCTGGAAAAATAAATATTTTCTGAAAACACAAATTCTGCAAATTTCACAATGCTGAAATGCAAAAATAAAACTCAAAAAAATAAATCAGCCACACAGAAAATAGACACGCTGATTTTTAGTCAACTTGACCATGGAAAAACCCCCTACAACTCGTGGGGAAAACCAATTCGAAAGCTCTTCTTATTTCTGATAAATAGCTTTTACAGTGAGGAAAAAATTATAGCAAAAATTCCAGCTACTTAACAAATGTACTTATCTCGATTTCCGTGCTTATACACTGCCTTGGAAAATGTGCCAAACAGTAAACTAACAAAACAGAAATTTTACAGCATTAATTTCAGCATTAAATGCTGACTATACTTTTCGATTTCTGTGCCTAGTTGTACGGTTGTACTGCTGTACGGACTATACAGAATGTACAACACTGCCTCCTCGATTTTTGTGCCTCCCTTTCCCTCGAAAAATGTGCTGAAGCTGCTGAACGGCTACTGTATGTATTTCCTCGAAATATGTGCCACCAAACAGTAGTACTTCTCCTCGATTTTTGTGCCCAGAATCTGCCTAGAAAACTGTGCTGATGCTTCTGTATGGATTCCTCAAAAACTATGCCTCCTTCCTCAAAACATGTGCCACACTCCTGCTGTATGGATTTCTGCCTTGGGAACTGTGCCTCTTTGCGGTTGTATGGATTGCTGAAGTCTCTAGCTGTTGCCCTCCTTCTCACTACTCAGAAATTTCTCCCTTGCTTTCTCTTCTCTTCTCTCAATCTGCTCATGAAAGAATGAATGACCTTTTCTCTCCTTTTCCTCCTTTAACCTAACCCTAAGTGACTTTTGGGGAATCCCTAAATC
Organism: Pinus albicaulis; assembly: GCA_034641835.2. Classification (NCBI taxonomy): domain Eukaryota; kingdom Viridiplantae; phylum Streptophyta; class Pinopsida; order Pinales; family Pinaceae; genus Pinus; species Pinus albicaulis. The sequence goes on along the minus strand of CM076581.1, from coordinate 150,453,402 downwards.
CAATGGCTGAGGTAGCTTTAGATCTAGGGTTGAGATTAAATGCTCATTTAAATCTCACTTTCTATTTTTCAATTCACCCCACTTTAATAAAGACCCACTTAGTCATTTATTTCCAAAGTCACTTTTCACTTTCTAATTTCACATTGACTTTATTAAAGTCATTTTAAAATTAGACTTAGTAACTTTATCATTTAAAATCACTTTTAAATTAGATTTGACTTTATAATTTTATAAAGTCACTTTAGGAGAAAAATTAAATTTATTTTGGACACTTTTCACTAGGCCAAAGATCAAAGCCTTAGGGAATCCCCTGTTCTCCAATAACCAAATTTCAACAATAACAGTGGAGAGTACACGGACAAAGACTTCACAAAATTCTGTGCAAAGGAGGGCATCAAGAGAGAGTGGACAACTCCATAAAATCCACAACAGAATGGTGTAGTGGAGCGGAAGAACAAAACTATTGTTGGGGCAACAAAAGCTATGTTATATGACCTAGACTTGCCTAGATTCTTATGGGCAGAGGCATGTAACACAACTGTATACATTCAGAATAGAACCCCTCACAGAGCATTTGGGAAGAAAATGCTTGAAGTGAGTCACCTCCGGATATTCAGAAGTCTAGCATATTGTCATGTACCAGATGAGAAGCGTAGTAAACTGGATCAGACTGCAGAAAAGGGGTATCTCGTAGGATATAGAGAGACCTCAAAAGCATACAAAATCTGCATTCCTAGCAGCAGGAAAATTGTAGTAAGGCGAGATGCTAAGTTCATGAAGATAGAGCTTTAAGGAAATCTTGTGAGATGCCAACAGAGGATCAGTCAGCAGAAGTTCCTTTACTCCAACAACAGTAGGGGCAATAGGGAGAACAGGCAAGAGGACAGACACCAGGATCGAGTACAATGACCAGTACCAACATCTCTACAGGAGGAGAAGATTCTGGCAGTTTTTAGTAGATGGAACAACAGGAATAGGAGGAGGAATTGAGAGAACCTCCTACCACCAGTGGTAGAACTAGTAGAGAGGCATGAAAGATACTAAGGGATGCAGAGGAGTTCATTGGATCTCCTAGGATCGAGAAGTGGCAATGTAGACAACCTAATAGGTACCAAGCATTGGTAGCACAAGTAGAAGAACCCTCCAGTTTTCAGGAAGCCGTACAACACCAAGTATGGGTGGATGCCATGGTAGAAGAGTACAATTCTATCATGACGTATGATGTCTGGGAAGTTGTAGCTAGACGTGAGGATAGATCAATTGTAGGATCAAGATGGATCTACAAGATCAAGTACACCATAGATGGTAGCGTGGAGAAGTACAAGGTTAGGTTCGTGGCAAAGGGCTATGCACAGAAGGAAGAAATTGACTTTGAGAAGACCTTCGCCCCTATAGCTAGATACACCTTTATCAGATCTGTTATATATCTAGTAGCTTTGATGGGATGGGAGATTCATCAGATGGATGTCAAGACAACATTCTTGAATGGGGTGATAGAAGAGGAGTTGTACATAGAACAACTTGAAGGCTTTGAAACCCATGAGAAGAGAACTCATGTATGCAGATTGAAGAAAGCCCTGGATGGACTCAAGCAGACACCTAGAGCTTGGTATGGTCGGATTGATAGCTACTTGCAACAGTTGGGATTCATCAAGAGTGATGCAGATCCCAATCTCTACTATTTAATGGTGGAGAATGAGCCACTAATTCTGGTATTATATTTAGATGATTTGTTTCTTACAGGGTCATCTAGGCTCATAAAGGACTGTAAGTAGAATCTTGAAGTAGAATTCGACATGAAGGATATGGTGTTGATGCATTATTTTCTAGGGTTGGAAGTGTGGCAGAAGAATGGAGAGACCTTCCTAGGGAAAGGAAGATATGCTACAAATTTTTTGAAAAGGTTTAGAATGCAGAATTGTCGATTCATGGCGACACCTATGATCAACAACTGAAATAAAATAGATGCATCAGGGGACAAGGAAGTGGATGCCACCTTGTACAGACAGCTCATTGGGTCACTCATGTATTTGGTCAACATTAGGCTAGACGTTTGTTTTGCTGTCAACACCCTTAGTCAGTTCATGTTGGAACCGAAAAGGGTACATTGGGCAGCAGCTAGGCACATTCTCAGATATGTGCATGGAACAGTCTGATATGGGTTGAAATACACCCGAGGAGATGATGTCAGATTGAGTGGGTTCACAAATGCAGATTGGGTAGGAAGTTCAACTGACTGAAAGAGTACCTCTGGGTACTATTTCAGTGTTGGATCAGGAATGATCTCTTGGTGCAACAGGAATCAGAAGTCTGTAGCACTGAGCTCAGCGGAAGCAGAATATATGGCAGCTAGCACAACAACGTGCGAAGCCATATGGCTTAGGAAGCTTCTCATGAGCTTGTTCGGGAAAAGGATGGAACCAACAAATGTTTACTGTGGCAATCAGAGTTGTATCAAGCTCTCTGAGAATCCAGTATTTCATGATCGGTCAAAACACAGAGATATCGAATGTTATTTTATCAGAGACTGTGTTCAGCGTGGGGCAGTACAGCTGCAGTATGTCCCACAGGAGATCAGGTAGCAGACGTACTCACAAAGGCTCTAGGAAGAGCTAAGTTAATTTAGTTCAGGGAGCAGATGGGTATGGTTGAGAGCCCATTTCAGTAGCAGATGAGTCCTCAGTTACAACAACAACAGTTGCGGTGTAGTAGCAGTTGGCAGCAGTACACAGGGTCAGTAGCAGCATAGATGCAACAACATAGTGTTGGTGGGCAACAATGTCAGACATCAACAACGCAGAGGGAGATGTTGCAGAATCAAAGCAATACTTCAATTGGATGTATTGCTAGAGCACATTCCTCGCTAAAAGGGAGTGTTGATTTGTGGTAGCATCAGATATGCTCTAAGTTTCAAAATTTGCAGGAAGGCTTAGGCACATGTATTCGAAAGAAATCAGAAAGCATTTTGGGAAATTCCACTCAGATCATGTTTTATGAAAATAATTAATTATTTTTAATGAGACCCTAAGTCTAAAACTAGGAAATTAAAATAATTAGAGGTGTTTAATTAAAACAGAGTGTGAATCTTTTAGAGAAGACGAAGATCAATTCAAGTTAATCTTAGCCATTGATTAACGATTTAATCTCGGTCGTTGTAGTCGCAATGAGAAGATTATAAGGACTTGATGGGGCATTTGGAAAACACATGAAGACTGTGAAGGGGTCTAGATATCGAAATTCTTTAGTGAGCAGTGCTTAGGGAGAAGATCGATCAAGAAGATTCTCGCAGAGAGGGGCAGAGATAATTTCCAATTGGAAGAGTTTCTTGATTCGAAGAGCACAAAACAGAGAAGGCAGTAAAGGCCAAAGAGAGCAACACAGAGCCAGACACATAGAGGCTACACAGGGATTGCGTAGAGCTTCAGAGGGTGTTCGATTTTCTGTTGAGGAAATAGTCGGGGTTCAGTGCCAGTCACCGGAGGAAGTTTCTGGAGGCCAGAAGGGCCTCGTTTCCAGTCAACAAAGAGATCCAACACATAGAGAAAGGGCAGCTTCAGTTGTGATGCAGAGACTACGTAGGGTGATGCAGTCACTGCGCAGAGGCAGTGCAGAGCAACTCATTTCGAGCTAAGGTCAGTGCTAGATTCCCGTGGTAGAGTGAGATCTTCTCACGAGATTTTATTTGTCACTTTTTCTATGTATGATTTGTCAGTCTCGACAATCATAGACTTGTACTCATAAAATTACTGCATAATATACAAACCCTCAATTGCTGCACCGGTTTTTCCCACATTGGGTTTTTCCAGTGATAATTGTCCAAGAATAACTGTGTTAGTGTATCTATACTTGTGCTAGTATTTTTCCTTGCATTTACTTTCTGCTGAATGTTATTGTGAAGACCGCAATGTATTTTATTTCGATATTTACCGTAGCACTCGATAAATAATTTGTTCAGTTAAACAAATAGAAGAAATCTAATCAGCTGCTGTAGTAGGATTCTGGATAGTGGAATTTTCACAGTACAGTCATCCCTACAAAGCTGCAAACTATGTGAAACTCAAAACTGGAGAAAATAAACTCGAAAATATCCCTCTTTCCCGCTGCTCGACTGTTGGATCTACTACTCGCACTCCCTTCTAGAGTGAGAAGATCTGCTCACAACTACTGCCAATTTGCAATTGGAAAAATTAGATCTCTAAATCTCGAGATCCCTTGAGAGAAATTTTCCCTTTGTGTGCTCTTTTCTCTTCCACCTAATGCAGGTTCTGCTCTAGCGAATTGCTGCAAAACTCTCTGCGTCCAGCTAGAGATCTGCCTAACAAAAAATCTGAGCTGCTGCCTTTGCCTCTGGAATCACTTGATCTAGAAGGATCAAATTTTTCTGCCTCTCAGAAAAATCGAATTTCCTCAAGCAACTCGGCCCGCTGACAAAGTGACTGCGCTGCCCCCGGGAATTACGGCCTGCTGCCCACATTAAGTAGCGAAATTCCTTCTTTTCACCTTCTGAGCTCTCCGGCTGATCAACTGCGCTCTGATACCATGTGAAAATTCCGTAAACCGGAATCCTATTGCAACAACTGATATTATTTCTCCTAATTGTTAATTAAATTTGACAATTTATCTGTGTTTTCTACAACAAATACTGAAATAAATACACTGCAACCTTCACAAATTAAAACTGCGGAAGAATAAATGCTGGAAGAAATGCTAGCACTCACACATAAAAGAACACAGTTATTTTTGGACGAAAATCCCCAGAAAAACCCAAGTTGGGAAAACCGGTGCAACAGATGAGGGTTTTATTATTAAGAAGCAGTGAAAATAATCTGAGTACAACTGGATGCCGAAATTGGAAATCCTATAGAGAAATACTGACAGGAAAAATCTTGTGAGGAAATTTCCTCACTCCACAAGCAAATCTGGGCTCTGACCTCAGTAGGTGAGTCGTCCAAACTAGCTCTTCGCAGTTACTGTGTCACACTAGCGCAGTCACTTCTGCACTCAGCTCGAACCAACTTCTCCTCAAGCCGTTTGGTCTGCGGCTATTTGAGAAAATGTCTCTCCTGGCCTCCGGAACCTCTGTCCAACTTCTGGCACTGAAACTTTGCTTCTTCCAATCAAATCGAATTTCCTTTAGAGGCTATTGCTCTTCCTCTGCGTTAGCCTCTCTATGGCTCTTCTGCCTCTCTGCAAATGCACTCATCGGATTTGGAATTCTTCCTCCGGCTTCACTATCTCTACCTCTCTCTTACTGCTTCAATCTCACTACCTCTCTCTCTGACAACTGACTGCTGCTACTCGGGAAATCGATCTACTCATAAATTGAACTTCTCAAGTGTGTTCTCCATCACCACATCGACCTTCTCTTATAATCCTCAGTTGAGACTTCAACGACCAAGATTAAAACTTAATCAATGGCTAGGATCATCTTGGATTCGATTCGTGTGAGTTTCTAGATGATTCTCACCTTGACTTAATTAATTTTGATTAATTAACCATATTCCCTAAGTTTAATCAAAACTGATCCTACCCCCTTTCCGGATGCATCACACTCGAGTACAAAGGGTTGGGTGAAGTCTGGAAGTGCCAACACAGGACAACTGCTCATGACTTATTTGAGGCTCTCAAAAGCCTCATGCGCTGTATCTTTCCACTCAAATGCCCCCTTCTTCGTCAACTCGGTGAGGGGAGCGACCAACTGAGAGAAGCCCTTCACGAACTTCCTGTAGTAGGTGCAAATGCCCACAAATACCCTCAACTTTGTCACATTCTGGGGCTCTGGCCAATCCCGGATGGCCCTGATCTTCTCCTCATGGACCCTCACACCGTCCTCCCAAATAATGTGCCCTAGGTAGAGCATCTCTGCAAAACCGAACTTGTACTTGGACAATTTTTCGTAGAACTGCTTCTCCTCCAAAATATTGAACACTGTCTCTAAATGCTGCAATGCTCCTCCCAGGTCCGGCTGTAAATCAAGATATCATAAAAAAACACCAACAGAAACTTTGGAAACTGCCCACGAAACACATGGTTCATGCAGCACTGGAAGGTGACAGTTGCGTTGGTTAGCCTGAAGGGCATAACTAGGAACTCAAAGCGCCCATAGTGGCACCTAAAAGCTGTCCTAGGGACATCCTGGTCCCTCACCTTGATCTGGTGGTACGCTGAACCCAAGTCAATCTTGGAGAAGAACTTTGCCCTCCCTCAACTCATCTATGCATGGGATGGGGTAACGGTTCTTCATGGTCTTCTTGTTAAGGGCTTGATAGTCGATGCACATGCGTAGGGACCCATCCTTCTTCTTCACTAGTACAAATGATGAAGCAAAAGGGCTGGAGCTAGGCTTGATGTGCCCAGGTGCCAACAACTCATGAATAAATCTCTTCATCTCATCCCGGTATGCCTTTAATGTTGGTAAGGTGTAGTAATCACGGCCTGTACCCCCAGCTCCAGCTCAATTGTATGCTCAAACCCCCAGTCAGGTGGTTGACCTGGCAGTATGTTCCAAATGTTGATTTTTAGTAGCATCAGAAGTGCTCTAAGTCTCAAAATTTGTGGAGAGGCTTAAGAACATGTATTCCAAAGAACCCATAAATCGTATGTGAAAATTCCACTCAGAATGGGTTTTATTAAAATAATTAATTATTTTATTGTGACTCTAAGTTTAAACTTAAGAAAATTAAATATTTAAAGGGTATTAATAAAACACAGTGTGAATCTTCTAGAGAACATGGATAAAGTCAAGTTATAATCTTAGCCGTTGATTGGAGATCTAATCTCGGTCGTTGAAGTCTCAAAGAGAAGGCTATAAAGGAAGGCTTGAGGGTCATTTGGAAAGACACACCGAGTGAATCTAAGTGATCGATTTTCTGAAGTGAGTAGTGCTCAGAGGAGAATTCGATCTTAGTGATTCCAGCGCAGTGAGGGGTAGGGATTGCTTCTGGAGAGAGATTTTCTTAGTCGGAGAATTATCAACAGAGAGAGGTAGAGAGTGATCCTGCAGCTCTGATGCAGAGGCTGACGTAGGGCCACGCAGAGGCAACGTAGAGGGTGAGAAAGAGTCCTAGATTTTACAGAAGAATCAGTTTCAGAAGCTGGGAACCGAGATGTGAGACCGGGAGGGTGAGAGCAGTCATTCTGGGCTGCAGATCGATCACCTAGTTGGGTGACACAGTGCCTAGAGAGGCTGATGCAGGGACTGCGCAAGGCCTGCCAGGGGCACTTCATCCAGAGATCGGATCAACCAAGATTTTTTCAGTGATTGAGTGAGGTAAAACTCACAATATTTCTGCCAATATTTCTCTCTCTGTAACTGAATTACCTTTGTAGTTTGCTGGGCAGCTACTGCAACTCCAAACTGAAACCAAATAGAGAAGGCTGAAGATGATGAGAAACTGAAATAGACCTCCTCCAATAGATCTCCAAAGTGGAAGGCTGATCCTTACACTTGAGATCTTCCCCTCAAATCAACCGGCAAACCCTCACTACAAATACACTATGAAGATAACGCAGAAACTGAGAGGGACTGCGCAGTAGTGGAAATAAACACTTTGGCCAAGTGCCAAGATCTGCAAATAAGCTCCAATATCTCCCAATCTGATCCTCCAAAGGAAAGAGAAACTCTCCCTCTGAAAAACAAGAGAAAGAAGTGGTGTCGTAAAGTCACCACGGCAACACCCTACAACACAGTATTACACTGCTGCAGTAATAACGTTGTCCTGGGGGATGATGCTAAGAAAATAACGTTGCCTGAGCAGGCACTCGAAGTCCCCCGGGGCTAAGGGTGAGATCTCTGCACGGAGACACTCGGTGCACTAAACAGTGCAGCAGACGGGCTAAACAGCCAGCGTGCCAAAGAAAGACAAATGTCTCACTCAATAATCAATAATCCAAGAATCCAAGCATGAATGAAATGAGGAGGCTCCTTCATCTTTTATAGTGTTGGTTTCCCTCCAAAACCCAACGTAGTCTCTCTCTCCCCTCCACATCCTCATCCTTATCCACATTCTCATCCTTATCTCCACAGAAGCTTGGAGAAACTTCTAGAGTGTACATAGGCCCCCTCCTCCACGTGGTGTTGGGTCCCCCCTTGACTCCCACTTAAGTCACAATGTTGTGCTACTAGGTGGATGTCTTATTTCATTTAAGTGAGTTTAGACCCCTTTTACTCACTTTTTATTTATTTACAAACTATAGGTGGCAAAATAAACAAAATAGAATATTCCAATTTGCTGTCGCAAATTAGGAATATTACACTCAATGCTTCAATAAGAAGCTAATGGCTCTCCAAGAAAGGCCTATGAGGAGGCCTAGAGCTAGGAGGAAAGGTTATGCAGTTACAAGGGATACTCCTAGACCTAAGGTTTCCTAAAGAGGCAAGACCTCTCTAAGGGCTTTGTAAGATGATTAGCATACAAGGTTTTAACACCAATAGGGAGATATAGGAAAATCCAAGTGAGGCTTAGGGCTTGCAATAATTGCAAGAGAATGATCTTCAATGTCATTACTAGGTCAAGCAAAGAGAGAAGGGAAGGTCGAAATGATTAACTTCCTTTGAGTTTCTAAGTGCAAGTGACCTTCAACGCTACCACTAAGCAAAGAAGTTCAAGAATAAATCAATGTCGAAGCTAGAGCTTGAGATTTTTCTCAAACTAGCCATGGGAATTGTTTTAAATTTGGAGGGCTAATAGAGGACACAATAGTGCAAGAGCCTAAAAAATCGCTCTAAAAAATACCCTTCCTAACGCAATTCGTACTAGGCCCTAGTTGACCTTCTAGGGTTAGGGCAGGATTTTGGTAAAGGATGAAGAGAAAATGTTTTAAGGTTGATCCCCTAGGATTAAGACCAATGCCTTATCAATTGGGATAAATGAAGTCAAGATTTCTTTTGATTTAAGAACTTCGCTCTATCAAGGAAACCTATGCAGCTTTCGCTAACCCTAAAGAGGCAACAACTCGACTGCAGTAGATATTTATACTTTGTTTGACAAAGATTGGAGATTCAAGGATGAAAGATGCAAAATGAGCCTCTAGGAACATTCATTCACATTATCTATGAGTAATGCATGCAATACTTCAATAATCTCAATGTTTTCATGAATTCACATTAAATTAGGGCACATACAAGATCGTGACATGATATTCTATTCATCAGACAAGTAACAATGTAAAAAAATAACATCAAATGGCACCTACAAGATAATGAGAATATATCCATCCATCAACTTTGCAAATAGAAGCTCCAAGATAAGATAGCGAAATTCCCACACATCAAAATACATCAAAAACATCCAATTTCGTCCAACAATTGCAAGTCTGAATTATTTTACAAGAGAGATCGAAATCCAAATGATGATGATCAAGTACAAATGAGGTCTCTTTAATTTATATGAACCTCTCACAAGTTTGAATTGGTCTAATTAGCCTAATTAAGCCCCTTAAAATATTTTAATGTGTAAATGACAAGCCTTTTGGTGACAAGCCTGTTGATTTTTGTAGCATCAGAAAGTGCTCTAAGTCTCTAATTTGGTGGAGAGGCTTAGACACGTGTATTCCAAAGAACTTAGAAACCGTTTGTGGAAATTCCACTCAGTGCATGTTTTATTAAAATAATTAATTATTTTAATGGGGACCCTTAGTCTAAACTTAGAGAAATTAAATAATTAAAGGGTATTAATAAAACATAGTGCAATATTCTAGAGAACGAAGATCAAGTCATGTTTTAATCTTAGCCATCAATTAGAGATCTAATCTGGGCCGTTGATATGTCAACGAGAAGACTATAAAGGAAGGCTTGAGGGTCATTTGAAAAACAGACTGAAACATTGAATTGATCTAAGATCGAAATTTATGGGGCGTGGTTTGCTAAGAAATTCGAGCTAGAGATCTGAGTAGTGAGGGGTAGAGATAGCATCCGGAGAGGAAGAGATTTTCTCAGTCGGTGGAGCATTAGTCAGAGAGGGGCAGAGGTGATCTAGCCTAGCTAGCGTTGAAGGAAGGGGCTAACGTAGTGATTGCATAAGCTCACATAGAAGCAGCGCAGACGCAGAGCCAGAGGTTTCAAAATTTTGCTGGTGGATCAGTTTCGAAGGCTGGGATACAGAAAGTGGCACCAGGAGGCTGTTCCTTAGCATCCACAGAGGCAAAATGACTTGGAGGAGGGCTAACACTGAGCCTAGAAGTGGGTGATGCAATGGCTGGAAGTTCTAGCGCTGGATCTGCGCAGAACCTGTCCAGGGCAGTGTTTCCTTCATCCTGATCAGCCGGAGACTCAGTGATTGAGTGAGGTATTTCTCACATATTCTTCTACCAGTATTTTTCTCTGTAACTGAATAACCCTCGAGGGTATTCAGAGATGTATTGAGAGATTGCTACTGCATAATAATAAAACCCTCAGATCTGCTGCACCAGTTTTCCCGCATTGGGTTTTTTCGGGGACAGTCCAAAATAAAGGTGTCATATGTGTGAATGATTTCCTTGTCTAGTTTCCTTGTTTCAGAATCAATTTTAGCGTGGGTTGCTTTAGTAGTTGCTTCAATAATTCAGATCTGAATTAATTATGTAATGTAATAGGAGAAGTACACTCAGTTGTTGTTGTAGGATTCATTAGATCTGTTTGGATCTAGGAATTTTCACATGGTATTAGAGCATTGATGTGAAATGGGAAGGACAGATCTGATTTTTGAAGTGAAGGCCGTTGTTGCTGCAGTGCAGCATAACGAATCCATTGAAGGATCGCGCAGTTCTGGCCAGGAGGGCTAAGATTTTCGTGGTAGTCTCTCTCTGAGTCAGTCGATAGAGAGAAAGGACTTCCAAATTCGAGATCTTGCCGAGGCAGAGGGAGCAACGCAGAGCCTCCACGTAGAAGATAGAAGGACACCGTTTTCTGAAGCTGTTGTTGGGCAGAAAAGCGTCAGAAGGAATCAACAACATATATTTGGGGAATTCTTCCTCGGTGATTTCCTAGCTGACGAAATCAACATTTCTTAGTTGTTGAGCACTAGAGGAGCAACAAAACTTACAACTCCACCAGGGAGTGCATAAGCCTGCCAGGTCCTGCGCAGTAGGGAGAAAGAGGGAGCAGATTCGACAGTTTTCGGCCGAGATGGCAACCAGTGGGTTACATGACACTGAAGGAATGTCTTCCTCAGAGAATTCCGAGCCACGGAATTCGTTTCCTCATTGCAGAGCAGCAGTAGGCAGGAGCGGATCTACTTACTCTAGCAGGGAGTGTGTAGAGCTAGTCAGTAGCTACGCAACTGAGAGAGGAGGCATTCGACATTTTGGCGAGATCATTTCCTTCTCCAGTTTTGAGTTTTCATATTTTTGCAGCTTTGCAGGGATGATCGTACGAGATTGCCAAAGAAGACTGTGCAAGTTATCCATAATGCAGATCTGTGCAGTAGATCGACTTCCCATTGCGGGCGGAAGTGCGAGTTGTCTAGTACGAGTTGCAAAGAGAGGAAGGGTCCCAACCAGGGACTAGGCTTGAAAGGGGCACTAGGCCCAGGAGGAGTATAAGACTTTAGTTGGGCAAGATCCTTGAGGTTCCCACCTCATGGATCATACCTTGCTATGGGAGCCCATATTTTCAGAAGCAAGATGGAGGAGTTTCGGTGAAGCCGAGGAGTGATGGAGATGACAGTGCAGTGAGTAGCAACGCTCATTTCTGGATCAGCGCAGAGCAAAGGCAACAACAGTGTAGCAGCAACAAACGTAGTCCACAGTGGTGCAGCACAGTGCAGAGCAGAGCAGCAGCAGTGCAGAGCATCAAAGGGACAACGCAGGAGCTATCAACATTCAGATTCTTCAACACCGAGGTGCATCCACTGAACACTTGTTCAGTTTTGGGTGAGTTTCAGCTGTTTCTCTCAACAACTGAGTTGCAATGCAGATGCAGCGTTAGCAGCATAGCAGATGAAACAATTGAGAGGGAGCTGTAGTACAAATGTAGCAGTGATAGTGGCAGTATCATGAGCAGCAGTACAGTGGAAGCAATAGCACAAAGATTGATAGACTTAAACAACACGGAGGATGCTTTAGGGACAGAGCAGTATGCAACGGTCATTATTGCTAGAGCACTTTCTTTGCTAAGAGGGAGTGTTGAATTTTTGTAGCATCAAAAAGTGCTCTAAGTCTCTAATTTGGTGGAGAGGCTTAGACACTTGTATTCCAAAGAACCTAGAAACCGTTTGTGGAAATTCCACTTGGTTCTTCTTTTATTAAAATAATTAATTGTTTTAATGGGGACCCTAAGTCTAAACTTAGGGAAATTAAATAATTAAACAGTATTAATAAAACAGAGTGTGAATCTTCTAGAGAACGAAGATCAAGTCATGTTTTAATCTTAGCCATCGATTAGACATCTAATCTGGGTCGTTGATATGTCAATGAGAAGACTATAAATGAAGGCTTGAGGGTCATTTGGAAAATACATCGAGACACTGAATTGATCTAAAGATCGAAATTTCTGGGGCGTGGTTTGCTGAGAATTTCGAACTAGATATCTGACCAATGAGGAGCAGAGATAACATCCAGAGAGGAAGAGATTTTCTCAGTCCGATGGAGCATCAGTCAGAGAGAGGTAGAGGTGATCTAGCCCAGCCAACATTGAAGGAAGGGGCTGACACACTGACTGCGTAAGCTCACATAGAAGCAATACAGAGGCAGAGGCAGAGGTTTCAAAATTTTGCTGGTGGATCAGTTTCGAAGGCCGGGATCCGGAAAGTGGCACTGGGAGGCTGTTCCTCAGCAGCCACAGAGGCAAAACGACTTGGAGAGGGCTAACGCTGGACTTGGAAGTGGGTGACGCAGTGGCTGGATGTTCCAGCGTTAGATCTATGCAGAGGCTGTGCTAAGCCTGTCCAGGGCAGTTTTTCCTTCATCCGGATCAGCTGGAGACTCAATGATTGAGTGAGGTATTTCTCACATATTCTGTTGAGATTTTGTGTATTTGGGGTAGCATCAGTTGTGCTCTAGCCCCCAAATTTTGTGGAGGGACTAGAGTACACTTGATCTACAAGACCTAGAAATGGATTTGGGAAATTTCATCTGGTTTAGGAGATATTAAATTAATTAATTATTTTAATGTATTTCCTAAGTTAAAACTTAAGGAACTTAAATAATTAAAGTGAATTTAATTAGACATGTGATGAAATTGTCTTAAGTCACACTAATCTTGCTTTCTTTTAATCTTAGCCATTGATTAAAGATTTAATCTTGGCCGTTGATTTGTCAACGAGAAAAGTATAAAGGAAAGGCTTGGGGTCATTTGTAAAGGCACACAGAGGCAGAGCACTGAAGCTAAGCTGAGTTTCTAGGGTAGGGTTTGCTAAGAATACTCAAAAGTGTTTCAGCTGCAGAGAGGGGAATTTAGACCAAGGGGATGATCTGATCCCAGGGTCTAGAATACACAAAGAGGCAGAGAAGAGATCAACTCAAGGACAACGTAGAGAAAAGCAGCAGCAAGGACAACGTAATTTTCAGGAAACCCTTTAGGGGTAACACAGAGACCCTTAGAGGCAGCGTAGTGACTGTGTCACCCAGTCTGGGGTAACACAGTCCCTTCCGGAGCAACGCTGAGGGTTTGGAGGCCATCCAAGGCTGACACAGAGGCTTTCAGGGGCGTCAGAGGCTGACACAGAGCCTTTCAGGGGTAGCGCTGGGGTTTCTAGGCCTAGATTTGGCTGAGTTCTATAAATCTCGTTTGAGGGTGTGGATCAGTCATTATTTTGGCCCTAGATCAGCCAGTGAGCTGTAGATCTAGAGTTTTCTCTGTCGGGTTTTCCAGATCTGGAACCCAGAGTTGTGCATTCAGAAATATTCTTAATAATAGAACCCTCCAGCAGCTAGAGACTGGTTTTCCCACCTTGTTTTTTTTTCCGGGGACAGTTTGTCTAGAAATAACTGTCACTTTGTCAATGTGTGCATTTGCTTATTCTATATCTGAATTGGTAGAGATTTGTCATGTGTTTTGCTTCGATTTTAACTTGAATTTATTTAGTTAATAACTTGTATAAGTAGGAGGAGCTTAACCGGATTAACAGTAATAATTTCTGCATAAGTATAAGGATTCAGAAATTTCTACATGGTATCGGAGCAATTGCAGATCTAGAAGGGTCACCAGCTGAAGAAGCTGAAGGATCTAGCTGCAGAAAGCAGCTGGAAAAGCAGCAGAGAAGCAGATCTGAAGGGACAGTGCAGTTTTCAGGAGCAGATTCACGCAGAGGGAAGGGTGATGCTGTCCAGTGCTATGTCCTAGCAAGCCCACGCAATTACAGCGCAGAGTCAGCTCAGAAAAAACGTTGGTTGGGTCTGAAGCCAACCAGTGTGATTCAGATCTGAATCTGTCAGATTCAAGAAAAGTTTGCAGAAATTCAGAAGAGCTGGTGGGGTTAAATTTCTGAAGTTTTCAGATTTTAGCCTTAGCACAAGTGACAAAGATTGGGAGGAGATCAGCTTCTTAGAGAGTTTCTTGCTAAAGGAAACTTGGAATTTGATTAGAGGATCAAAGAAGAAGCTGAATCATAGTTTATTTGGTAGATTTCCAAGGAGGGAAATCAAGTGTCAGAGGGAGCAGAGGGTGCCCAGTTCGTAAAGGACCCTAAATCCAGATCTCTAGTATAGAGAGGAGGAGCTCCGACGCATTCTGAGCAGATGGCTTTGTTGTTGCACAGATTGTCAAGGCACCGCGACAACGGCTCAGATTGGGGGCTGTCACTCTTATCCCCAATCTCTCTATTTAAGCTGTCTCCTTGCAAGCTAAGGGAGGTAGACCCTATTATAAATGAAGGACAAATCCAGGTGACACAACTAAAACACCAAATACTTGATAAAATTTACAGGATTTCACAGGTCTAAATTAGATTTCACGTTTAAGACCAGTGCCCAGTGGAGTCAAACAAAATCCCATTATGCAATTACAAACAAGTAAGTGACGATTAACTGCTGCTTACTGAAACACGATTGATCACAATGATATTCAATTGAAAACACCATAACCATGCATTAAAATATCCTAAATCCACAGCAATATTATCACAAGATGAAAATGCCAGATATTCGCAATATTTCCAGATTTATGATGCTTCAATTAATTTCGATCCAGAAAATGTTTCTATAGTCAAAACTTTAGATAGAAAAATTTTAGCACATTTGACCGTAGAAAATTTAAAATTTTTTATATTTTTGTATTTTCTAGATTTTTTTAGAATTTTTGGGATTTTTTATTTTTTATTATTTTTTTAATTTATTTTTAAAATCCTAAAACCAAAATTTAAAATTTAAAATCCTAAGTCTAAAACTAAGGTTAAATTTAAATCTAAAGAATCTAAAACTAAAATTAAAAAAATACTAACTAAACAAAATTGAAATGTAACTAAACTAAATAAAATTAAACTAAATTACAACTAAAGCTAAAATTTACAAATCTCAAAAACCAAAATCGAATTAAAAAACAAAGGTTAAAAGCTAAACTAAACAAATCAAGTTAAATAAAACTACACCTAAAAGAAAAAAAAACAAAATTTAACAAATAAAATCTACAAATTAACACTAAAATTGAATTTAAATAAAACCTAAAGTCTACAAGAAAACCGGACTAAGTATTAACCAAATTCTAAACTAAAAATTAAAACTTAACGCAATAAAATCTAAAATCTAAATTTAAATCTACTACTAAACAAAAATGACGTGAAAGTCTTAAACCTATGCTATGAAAATCTCTACGACTAACTGTTAAAATTTAACTATACAAAAAAAAAATAAGATGATGCTGTAAAAAAAAATCCGATTCATAAAAAATTTTCAACGCTCATACATTTAAATTTGATTTTTTATGAATGCGTTTGCTGTGTTTGACTTGTCGTATTGCAGGTCGAGAGAAGAGGCAGAAGAAGCTCGGTAATGGACGGCAAAGGGAACGAAACGATGGCAGAGGAATGGAGATGCCGATGTAGTGAGGACGAGAAGGCAACGGATGGACGGTGTGAGTTAAGAAAATATGGGTTCGATTGGTAAGGAAGAGCGTATATGCAGAGAGGAAGTGAGAGCGTAAAGAAGAAAAGTGTAATGGAGGAAGGCAAATGAGAAGATATGAGGGCAAAGATGAGTCTGGGCAGAAGATGAGAGAAGAATGCAGGTCGATGGAAACGCCAGGTCAAAACAACACGTAGAAATAAACTGAGCAATGAATTGAGAAAACAGATAGCTTGATGGAAACAAGGCAGCGAATAAACCCAGAAATCTAATTTTTTTTTCTTGAAACTCAGATCTCATACACCTCTTTAATCAAATGACGCTCAGATGCTTATGCTCTTTTAAATCAAATAATGTCCAGGTTTGCCCACAGTAGTAATTTGAGGCCAGATCTGACCTTTGGAGGCTAGATCTGCCTCAGATCTTAAAAAAAATTTCGATTTGAATCCTGAATCTGCAAGAGACCAGCCAGATCTGAAGATACGATATGAAGATACACACCAAGAAACGATTAAACCCTTACAGTCCTAAAAGAAAATTTACAAATTTACAACTAGTCTACAGATTTAAAACCCTCATGGTCAGATTTGAATCTATTTTAGCACAGTTTAGAAATTAAAAATTTTTAAATGAGAGGCACAAGCCTTTGAAACCCTGCAAAATCACAAATATCGTAAGATAGACTTGGAATTTAACAAATAAAGAGCTTATCAGATTTATGTCTATTGAGAGTCGGCTGGTCCAACCGAAGATTTCCCCAGACGCCCAATCTTAAAAAAAAAATTCCCTGCACACTTAGATCTGAATCTTAGATCGATAGAGGTTTAAGAAAACAACATGAGACCTTTGCAGAAAAATCAAAATGTTATTTTATAAACCCAGAAAACTGCACAAGATACCTGTATGCAGATTAATCCATGAAGGCCATCAATCATAAAATACAAGAAACAAAGTAGCAGAGTTTAGAGACAATTCACCACATAGATCCGAGAAGGAACATCAAAATTTGTAACCCCAAAGTCTTTATGCTTTATTCCTCTAAAGTTTACAAGAGCTTCTAAGAGCAAGTGCACGATCCTGAGATCGGATCCCTCAAGAATGAGAAAGACCTCTAAATTTATAGAACAAGATCTCTAACGGCTAGTTTGGATGATCCTCGTCAAAATAATCTCAACCGTCCAAAAGATTTAATTATCTTTTAATCCGGAGCGTTGAAATTAAAATTTTGGGGAAAAAACGAATTTATCATTTAATTAAATTTTAATTAACTCAAAAATATTATTTTTGAGTTAATTACCCCAAAATTTTGACCTTGACTTAACCACCAAGGCCCAAGGGTCCAATATTTCTTAAAATTCTCAATATTCCCTTGGCCTGGGGCTGTCAAAATCATTTTCCAAGAACCCACAAATTTTTCCTTTAAAGATTTAATCCTAATTTAGGACCCTAAATTAATTAAATTTCCGGTTTAAGATTTTATTAATTAATTGACCAGAAAATTTAATTAATTGACTAAGAGGGGATTATAATTATTTTTCCAACCCTCT
Source organism: Pinus albicaulis (assembly GCA_034641835.2). Classification (NCBI taxonomy): domain Eukaryota; kingdom Viridiplantae; phylum Streptophyta; class Pinopsida; order Pinales; family Pinaceae; genus Pinus; species Pinus albicaulis. Next base: position 150,435,880 of record CM076581.1, on the reverse strand, counting down.
TTACATGAGATAATACATTTACATACATGAAGGGGGAATACCCATTCGTATAGACCCTCAAATAAATACCCAATTCTGCGACTCAAAACATGATCTAGTAGACCAAGTAGTTGAAACTACTTTTACAAGGACTCGATAGAACACTAGGACTCACTTAGTATGCTGATGATAAAATCCACCTTAGCTTTGGGGTGAGGCTGGAGGGAAAAACTCTGCCGATCACTTTCGTGAATCAGTGAGACAAAAAACCTCCTAGGATGGAAATCATCAACAACATACTAGGCTTACCTAGGTTGTTACATACATTGACGGTCTTACTTAGATCATTTACATCATTACATGCAGAATGGGTTTACATCATTTATAAAAATGTCGACTGTCGATGGAATCTGAATGGCGCGACCACGTCGAACATGACGAATCCCATTTGGAAAAATGGGGGTGTACTGCTATGGGGTAGTTGACAAAGTGTGGTCAACAGGCTCCTCATGGACTGCGTGATCAGGATAGGCTAGAGGGCCTCTCAAACTTTTCGGTGTGGAAAGCAAGGATCTTGATTGTCCTTGAGGCATACGATCTAAGAGGCCATGCAGAGTAGACTCTAGCCACACCGACAGATGCGAATCTTGTACGGAAGCATAAGGAAGCTGCTGGGCATGCCAAGCGGCTGATAATGGACAGTATCAAGGACCATATTGTAGAACACATAGCTGAGAAGAGGACAACTAACGAAATGTGGAAGGCTTTGACCTCCCTGTATGAGGGAAAATCAGTCCAAAGAAAGATGCTGTTGGAGGCCCAAATGAGGTCACTCATGATGACCAAGCGAGAAGACATCGGACATTTCCTCTTCAGATTGCAGTCAATTAGGGATCAACTGACTGCAACTAGTGCAACCATAGATGATGCAGTGATAGTCAGGATTGCCCTCAATGCAGTCACTGATGAGTGGGAAACCTTTGTCCAAAGTATCTTGGGCAAAGCGGGCCTCCCAGATTGGAACATCTTGTGGTCAATCCTGCGGCAAGAAGAACTAAGCAGATTCACCAAGAAGCAGCACAACCCTGGGTTGAGCATAGTAAAGAAGGAAGAGGAGGAAGATGTAGCCTTGGCATCGAAGAAGCAGCCAAAGAAGAAGAAGGATCTTTCAAAGATCAAGTGCTTCTAGTGTGTCGAAATGGGACATTTTTCCAGCCATTGTCCAGAGAAGAAAAAGGACAAGGAAGCATCTTCTTCCAAGGCAGCTGTGGCAGATGATGGGTCAGGAGATGTTGCAGCCATGAGTGCTCATGAACCACGAAGGTGGGGTGACATGGACATGTAGAAGAGCTACATGGAAGAGAGGCGAGATCCTTGAGCAACTCATCTCTTGGATCACAAGCGAGCTATAGCAGCCTTAAGGTAGTAGTGGGACAAGTGGAGCAGTGGGTGCATAGATCACGAATGAAGCAGAAGCAGAGGCAAAACTGAAGGCTGGGAGGAGCAGCGCAGAGCAAATCAGCAGCAGTGTAGAAGTAGTAGCAGCGCAGAGGATGATGTGACTTCAGTAGCTCAGAGCAGTTATGCTTACACAGTGCAGAGCTGCAACAATGCAGAAGGCTTCAGAGGGACAGCGTAGTGCAACAACAACATGATAGATTTCAGCACAAGGGGCCGATGTGACTTCAGTAGTGTAGAGGGAGTCTGATTACGCAGCCAGAGTTGTAGCTATGCATCGTTCTTTAGATGCCAGCACAGATCTGTAGCCTATGGAACTTCAGTGATGAGGATGCAGCCCATCTGACTTGTCTGTCAAAGATTGGGCAGGTGATTCAGTTGTTTCTCTCAACAACTGAAGTTGTAGTGCAACAGATCAACAGTGGTAGTGCTATGAGCAGCACAGATGTAGCATATTGAGAGGGAGCTGTAGTACAGTGGTTGCACTCGCAGTGGCAGAGTCATGGGCAACAGTATAGAATGGCAACATCAGTGCAGAGTTGAGTGGCAATAGGCTAGGCATCATCAAAACAGAACCAGTGCCCAAAATCATGTAATGCAAAAGTGTGATGTGTTACTAGAGCACACCCTTGATGCTAAGAGGGAGTGTTGAGATTTTGTGTATTTGGGGTAACATCGGTTGTGCTCTAGCCCCCAAATTTTGTGGAAGGACTAGAGCACACTTGATCTACAAGACCCAGAAATGGATTTGGGAAATTTCATTTGGTTTAGGAGATATTAAATTAATTAATTATTTTAATGTATTTCCTAAGTTAAAACTTAGGGAACTTAAATAATTAAAGTGAATTTAATTAAACATGTGATGAAATTGTCTTAAGTCACACGGATCAAGCTTTCTTTTAATCTTAGCCATTGATTAAAGATTTAATCTTGGCCATTGATTTGTCAATGAGAAAAAGTATAAAGGAAAGGCTTGGGGTCATTTGTAAAGACACACAGAGGCATAGCATTGAAGCTAAGCTGAGATTCTAGGGTAGGGTTTGTGAAGAATACTCAGAAGTGTTTCAGCTGCAGAGAGGGGAATTTAGACCAAAGGGATGATTTGATCCCAGGGTCTAGAATACACAAGAGGCAGAGAAGAGATCAGCTCAAGGACAGCGCAACAGCATAATTTTTCGGGAACCCTTCAGGGGTAATGCAGAGACCCTTAGGTGCAACGTAGTGACTGCGTCACCCAATCTGGGGTAACGCTGTCCCTTCTGGAGCAGCGCTGAGGGTTTGGAGGCCATCCAAGGCTGACACAGAGGCTTTCAGGGGCTTTAGAGGTTGACGCAGAGCCTTTCAGGGGCAACATTGGGGTTTCTAGGCCTAGATTTGGCTGAGTTCTGTAAATCCCGTTTGAGGGTGTGGATCAGTCATTATTTTGACCCTAGATTAGCCAGTGAACTGTAGATCTAGAGTTTCTCTGTCGGGTTTTCCAGATCTAGAACCCAGAGTTGTGTATTCAGAAATATTCTTAATAATAGAATCCTTCGATTTTAACTTGAATTTATTTAGTTAATAACTTGTATAAGTAGGAGGAGCTTAACCGGATTAACAGTAATAATTTATGCATAAGTATAAGGATTCATAAATTTCTACATATTCTTTTGCCAGTATTTCTCTCTGTAACTGAATAACCCTTGAGGGTATTCAGAGATGTATTCAGACATTGCTACTGCAAAATAATAAAACCCTCAGATCTGCTGCATTGGTTTTCTCGCATTGGGTATTTCCGGGGACTTATTCCAAAACAAAGGTGTCATATGTGTGAATGATTTCCTTGTCTAGTTTCCTTGTTTTTGAATCAATTTTACTGTAGGCTGCTTCAGTAGTTGCTTCAATAATTCAGATCTGAATTAATTATGTAATGTAATTTACTTAATAGGAGATGTACACTCAGTTGTTGTTGTAGGATTCAGTAGATCTGTTTGGATCTTGGAATTTTCACAAAGCGCACCAAATAGCTCAAGAAATGAAAAACAAGCCATCCAAAGCAAGCCAAAATGATAGAATAATGGTTAAGAGGGGTTGTTGGAAGGCCTGAATGAGTCCTCTAAGTGCCATGATGAAGATGAGGGCTCCAAAAACGATGATCAAGGGGGTGGCCCCTTGATTTCCAAGAAAAACATCTTGGGGTGCTGAAGAAGCCCATGGTATGGTAATGGATGCTTTGTGATGGTGGAGGCCCATGGCCCTCAATGCTCACCCTACAAGTGCCATTATGACCCTCTAGAGAGATTGGACCCTGTATAGGGGAGACCAAGTCCAAGAGGAAGACCCACCTATAATATTATATAAGATCCAATGCGTCTCCTCACCTTCCAGTACAATTTATCATTAGTGCAATTGAGTAAATAAGCTTGCTAATCAAGGGCATAAGTGGACACTTCATAGTGGGATGCCCTTCCAAATGGGCTTCAAAATGTACAAGTGTTTCCTTGCTCGATAAGAGAGGTTAATAAAGGACCCTATTAAGTGGTTTCAACCTCTAAGGGAGTGACATGTCCATGGTACATCCATCAAATGGCATGTGTCATGTGAAATGATGATGGAACAAAGTGGGGCAATAGGGAAAGCTCCAAGCCACATGCCATGGTACAAGGGAAGCTAGAATGAGGGAAGCCCCTACCTTGGGTATATGAATGTAGGAAGGAACAATCGTGGTACATGAATTACCCCGACCTTTGTTTTTCCACCCTTCTTCATATGTCTTTTTCCTTTTATTGATTTTTCTTTCTTTTACTGCTCGACGATGTTTATTTGTGGTAGCATCGAATGTGCTCTAAGTCTCAAACTTTGTGGAGAGGTTTAGACACATGCATTACAGATAACCCAGAAATTGTTTTGGGAAATTCCACCCAGAAACAATTTTATAAGAAAAATTAATTATTTTTTATCAGGACCCTAAGTCTAACTTAGGAAATTAAATTAATTAATGAGTATTAATGTAAACTGTGGGTGAAACTTTTAGAAAAAGCAGATCAAGTCTAATATAATCTTAGCCGTTGATTAGAGATCTAATCTTGGCCATTGAAGTATCAACGAGAAGACTTGAGGGTCATTTGTAAGATACACCGAGAGGAGAAAGTGATCGAATTTTCTGACAGAGCAGTGCTCAGACGAAAACTTCGATCTAACCTACCTGACTACGTGGGAGGGAGGCTGGAGTTTTTGGCCGGTTAAAATACGGATCAATCGAGACTTGAGAGTAGGGTATATATATATTTTTTCTAATAGGTATTTCCTACGCTTATTTTGAATGATTGGGAGGAATGACCGGAGATTGTATCCCGAAATACTTTATTTGTATCGTAAAACCACTGGAATATACGCACCAGTTTTCCCGCATTGGGTTTTTCCGTGGACATTTGTCAAAAAATAATGGTTTCTTGTGTGTGTGTTATTTCTCTTGCTCAGTTTATTGTTTTCACATATAATTTAAGTAAGTGAAGGCTACTTCAGTAACTACTTTGATATTTTCAGAAGTAATTTGCAAATAGCTTATTAATCTAATTTACAAGTAGGAGAAGTAGTTCAGTTTGTTGCAGTAGGGATTCCAGATCTAGATCTTGGAATTTTCACAGGGGATCTAGGGGATGAGAGCATGATGCATATGATGAAGCAATGACTACTCCCTTAAGGTTGGGCAGTTCATCACCCACCAGGGGTTAGGACAATCATGGATTCCTTAATGATGTAGGGGGCACTCATAGGGGCCTTAGGAATCAGGGTGATGGCCATAGCGATAAGGGGTAGAGCTCATGCTTGGCTTTTGCCCACGTGCTAAATCTTTATGTCTCGGCCATCTTTTGCATTTTTTGGTACATTTCCTATTGTAACTAGAAAAATTATACTTTTAAATTTCTTTTTAGCTGCATCAACCTCTGGGCATTGTTCCAGGCTTGACCCAAAGTGTGGACAAGGGGAGGGGGTGGCTAACACCTTGTGGACCCGGATGGGAAAAGTGTGAAAAGGGGTTATAATGAGAAGAGGGGAGTGAGATATATGGTGTCAGAAGTGGGACCACAAAACCAAAATCAAGGTTTCCCATGTAGTGCCACTCCTAAAGCTAGTAGCCAATAAAGGAGATCCCACGGGACTAGGATACAAGCTTAATTACCAAGTTGGGACAAGGGAACAAGAGTACAGTCCAAGTCCATACTTTCCGTCGAAACCCCCCACTAATCCATGTCCAAATATGCCCAAGAAAAGCAAGCATAAATACCTAATTGCATAATGAAAAGTTGTACCTTCAGGGTTGGAAGACCCACCTTCAAACATACAATCATAGCAGATGGGCGTGGGTACACAATGGTTGGCTCAGGTGGCGGAAAATGGTGGCACATCGAGCTATCTGGTGGCTACAAGGGGCTGTTGGTTGTCGGCTGAAGACCAATCTAGGAGAAAATTTCTCCTATAGGGGTCATCTGTTGGTGGTGGGTAACAGGATCAACAGTTGTTTCCTAGTTCAGCAGGGAGCAAAGATCAATAGCATTGAGTTCAACGAAGGCTTAATAAATGTTTGCTAGTATGGAAACTTGTGAGGCCATTTGGCTGAGAAAGTTACTTCTAGGACTCTTCAGTCAGAGTTTGGAACCAACAGTCTTTCATTGTGATAATCAGAGCTGCATCAAGCTCTTTGATAATCCAGTGTTTCATGAAAAATCCATGCACATTGAAATCAGGTACCATCGTCTCAGAGATTGTGTGCAGAAGTGAAAGATCCAACTTCAATATGTCCCTACAACAAAGCAGACAATAGATATTTTGACTAAGGCTTTGCCCAAGAGCAGCTTTGTATTTCATAGAGATAAGCTGGGTATTGTGGAGAACCAATTTCCCTCTAAGAGGGAGTGTTGAAGTTAGAGAGAAAGTGGTCCAACTAGATTTTGAGGTGTGCTAAATCTGGTAGGGGACCCCCCAAAACTCCACTAACATCCATATTTTTTTTCTCTAATGTTTGACTTAGGAAATTTTTATTTTTTCCTAAGTGGGCGACAAATCAATCTTAGCCCTTGGATCTTTTGATTCATAGCCATTGAGATCAATTGTGGGGCCCAAGTCGATTTGAGAGGGAAAAAAGGGCAACATGGAGCTTAATATGCATCAAATTGTTTGGTGAAGGCTTCAAAAATTAGGGCAACGTAGCTACGACAAAAGGCAGACTTCAAAAACACAAAAATAAGAAAGAAGAAGGGTGTAAAAGTTGTGGGATAACAACAGAAGTGCCCAACACTCAACACTTGCGTAGAACAGGCACGCAAAAGAGGTTGTACGACTTGTACAGATTGCTACAACGTAGCCTGTGTAGGAGGGCCACTAGTTGGATCGATTTCTAGCATGGTTGAGTAGATTTCAGGGAGAAAATAATAAGGAAGGTCTTCCTACCAGATGTAATTTTTCTCAAAAAATTTCTATTTGTTGAGGCCACCCTAATATAAGCTACCAGACAAGCAGGTTTTCCCGTGTTGAGTTTCCTGGGTAAATTTTGTGTCTTGATGTTGATGTGATTGTGTTTTTATTTTTGGGTTTCTTGTTAAATTTCCACTGCATGTAGTTAGATAAAAGTCAACATATTTGTGGAAGAAGTTAAATTTCAGTTTCACTTATTTACTTGTAATTTCCAGAAATTAGTTAGCTGGGTTTTTAGAGAAACTAACAACCCCTTTTAGGGCGTTGTCTAGTCTTCAAATTGAGGGAGCGATGAATACAAACTTTCCCCAAATTGAATCTCCTCTTCGGAGTGGTTCAACTGTTTGAAGTGATCTACCTACAGAAAGAGAGAAGATGGTATGGATTCCCCCTAGTTTGTCCTTTGATTCATAGCCTCTCGGTGGCTCAACTTGTTAACTTTGTGTAGTTTTAGTTGCATTGAAAAAGTTACTAGATTATATCCAGGATAATACAATTTGATAAACTAAAAGGATACACTATAAAAGCCACCCCACACAACGAACATGAAAATATGGACAAGGGTTTGCAAAAATGAGCTCTTTTTATTATAATGATGGTATTAATCTCATATGACAATAACAACTATTACAATAGTGGAGGCTATCCCTTTATAAGACATTTTTAATGACTAGATAATGACCAACTAACAACGAGTTAGACTCTTCAAATAGTTATAGTTACTAGTCATCCACAAGTTGGAGACTCTGTATTTATTTATAAAATATTACATTACAATTTTTTTATTTGCCCACTAAGGGGTTGACTTGGCTTCAGTTTCCCATTTTATTGCACAAATCCCTTTTCTCACTGCCCGATACAGTCATAGAAGGAAAATAGTACACAATAGTAGCTCAAAGTTCCACTTATTTGCTTTTGAGGAAATTCGACTTGGTATCCATAGATCTGGTATAAGTCATAGTAACCTTGTAAAGTCTAATATAAGAATATTAAAAGAGCCGAGTGCTCCCATCAAACTTGAGCATAAAAGTGTCTTGACAAGGAGCATAGTTGGAACTTGTTAAAGACCTATTTCAGGCCATGGATATTGTGACAAGAAGAAAGCTGAGATCTACTCACATTATGGGCATACATAGACCTGATCCATAATCTTGTAGCACCTAGAAAAGGGTCCGAGAAGTTCTGGGCCTATTACTCGCATTAAAGGACTTAAATATGAAGTATATCTACCCTAGAAGTGGATCGAGATCGTTTCTCCATCTTTGAGAAAACCTAGACCAAATTTAGAGCAGCTTGAAAGGTTAAATCTCAAGCTACAACTCTAAGGTAAGTCTCGTAGACTCATGTCTTGTGGAAACATTTCTCTAATCAAAATACATATACATATAATCCTTGAAAGATTGAACAATGAGACCTGTGGAGTCCGAGACTCCTTGGCTCAATAACATAGTCACCAAACATATATATATTCTTTGAAGTTCGAACAGTGAGCTAAGGAAGTTGACCTACAAGTGCTCTAGAAAAAAAATAAAAAAATTTTGAGCATGTTTATTTGGGAAATTAGCTCACTGCAATAAACAGTGTTGGTGGAAGGATTGTCTGAAGGACAGTCAAAGTCGTATCAATTCTGGGTAAATATTGGAACAAGATACATAGTCTCATTTCTCAATCCCAAGGAGTGATCATGTGAAATATCAAGCACAATTTTGAAATTCATATTCTATGCGAAGGTCATGTTTATGCATAACAGTGTGGAAAACTCTCTCGCATCATGAGCATCATTTGAGAAACTCCAAAGCTAGTAAGCTCAAGGCAGTAATGATCGAAGGCATTGCTATATATAACAACTGGTCTTTTCCTCCTACTACAAGCACTTGCATATAAGCAAAGCCTATAGCATCATTCAGTATATATATATCAGTGTTTCGAGGAAGTGTCCTATCTAGAGGGACAATATCTCCTTCAAGAAATTGAAGTCTATTTTATAAGGATGTTTCATGGTTAAAGCTTGAGAAACTTAAATCTTGAAAGCCTATAGCAGGAGAGGAGGTTTTGCATCTTAAACAACATCAGAAGACATAGTGATCTTCTATCAGTGAGGCATCCAGTCTATGTTAGCAATCTTCTATAGGAAGAGCATTGTCAGTAAAAGAGTTGCAAGACTAAAGAGCATCTAAAAAGACATGACATCTAGTAGCAGGCCTTAAAGTACTGAGGTACGCAATCATAAGGTATGTATGGCATATTTATTAAGGGTCTTGTTGACCATTGGAGTGGCACCTGAGGATTATCTGAAGATTCCATGCGTAAGGATGTAACAAACATTGTTTGTACCATCAGAGATCATCACACTACCAGAGTTTTTCAACTCTACTTTTTCTTCTTATAATTTTCTGTTGTACTCAAATTCCACAATCCCTGCGGGGACAATGTAAAAGTGGTACTAGTATGAGGATTCGAGTCATGTAACAGGCCCGGGTAGCCTAGGACCTTATCATCAAGTGAGTATTATTTTGGGAGGTTTTTTTCACTGGGTTAATTATCATCTCCTTATGAGGACTTAATAATTAATTGAGCTTTTTCCTCCAAGTGTACCCCAAAGATGGAGTACGACTTGATGGTGAGGCCTTGGGTGAGTCCTAGTGTCTAGGGTCCATGTATATTACCATACTAGATCACAGAAAAAATTCGTGGAATTTGATTAGGTCTAGGGGGTCATTTTTTAATTTTTTAAATTTCCTGTAGGGTGGAATTTGAATAAAAATTGTATATGAAATGTAATAAGTGATGTCTAGAGAAGTTTTATGGGGTATGAGTAATAAATATTGCACATCTTACTCTCAACTTTCTACTAAGACACACTTTGAGGGGCTAAAAATGTGTTCTAGACTCTCAAAACCCACTTTTCCTAAGTTTAGTGGAAAAAGTGGCAATAAACTAAGCCAACAATTAAATAAATGGAGAAAAATAAATATCCACACATGCTAAATGAGGTGGAAAATCATGGAGGAGTTAAAGTGAAGTCCCATGGTGAAAGGAAAGGGCATGTGCTTAAGGAAATTGAATTTTTGGCAATAAATGAGGAAGTTGCTTACTTGAAAAAAATGAATTTGTGAATTTAATGCACATTTGGGAGAATATTTGGTGGAGATTTTTGTGGGAAATTGTCCCCACGTTCCCACCCATATACATTTGTCATGTCATCATGGAATTTGATTTTGCATGAGGGATTCTTGATGCCACTTGGGAAATTTGAATTTGCATGAAGGTGCTTTGGGATTGTCACCCATTTGCCTTGGGATTGGCTCTCAAGCTTCTATATAATAAGAGCTTTGTGCTCTCACTTAGGAATCTTTTGTACTAGCTATTATGCTTGGGGAGACTCTGCTCCTATGTACACTTGTGCTTCATATGAATAAAAAGTCTTTGGGGTTCATTCATGGGTGTTTCTCTCTTGGATCATGTGCTTGATTCGATGATGGTATAATTCTCTACTTATGTTTTATCTTGTATTTGATCATATGATTTTATAGAGTTGTGAATATACAACTATTTTATGTTTAATTAATTTATTGATATGCTCTAGGCTAGACAACTCTATCTATTTTCAAACAAATTCTAGAGTTTTCTTGCCATTCTCTATTGATTTAATCCATATGAGCTAATGTACTTTGAAGTTTTGTAGAAGACATTTTGGATTGAGTATCGAGTGTGAGGGGAAGTATTCAAGAGACCAACCCACTCTTGGCATTGCCTTCAAGGAGATCCTATCGTTATTTGAATCTTATAAGCTTATCTTTCGAAAGTGTTGGTTTTGCAGGAATCCTTTTGACATAGTTTGTGCTTAAGTGAATTATTTCAAGCACATATTCATCTTTTACTCTTGTGATTTCATTACTTGTCTAGATAGTCAAGAGCTTTTCATAAGCTAGACAAGTGATTGGTTCTTTTCCCATCACTTTAGTTTTTGTATATCACTCACTTACATGACGTCTTTTCACACTAACTTTGGTTTTAGTTTTGCAGCTCTAACATTTTTCCTTGTAGGTTTTCTCAAGCTCCAAAGATTCATTTCCAAGGAGGCCGTGGGCATAAGGAGTGCTTGTGGAAGAAGCTAGACCGCGCATCACTTTGGAGCTTCCAATTTCTAATTGTAATGCCTCTTCTTCTCTCTTGAGGCTCCCATCCTTGTGGGGAATTCGTTGTTATTCAAAGAGCTATTATTGTATTGTTCCCATCAACTTTTTGGGCAACCCTCTAAGAGGCCCTAACCATCATCGTAAACCATAATAATAAAATTCCTCTTTTTGTGGGAGCGTGGGTTTTACCCATTGGCATCCCTATCTCTCCACTTTGGGAGAGAACTTGAGGTTGGATTGACTTGTAGGCTCTAACATTTCCTTTTTTTTTTTCACATCACATCACATGCATGCTTTAAATTGGTAATTAACATAGCCACACATCTCATATACTTTTTGCAAGTTTTCTAAAGTTCTTTAAACTTTCACCATTTATAATTGTTGCTACAAGTGTCAAATTTACATTTTCCTTTGCAAAGCAATTTACTCTCACTTTATGCAAGCATCTTCATTATTTTGTTTTAGCAAACTTTGACATACTTGGCTTGGCTATTGTTTAAATCATTCATGCTCTATGGTTGTGCCACATTTCCATTTTGAGTATATTTGGAACAGTGTGTATTGGGAAAATTTATCTTTCAAGGCAATCATTTACTTTCATGTCAAACAAGTTGTCTTTCATTTTCTCAAGTTAAGAGTTTCTTTTGCAAAGCTATTGTGGACATCAAATTTCATTTCATCTCACTATTCAAGCATTTGCAAGCTACTTTGGGAAATCTTACATGCATTACTAAAATTAACCTCCAACTTAAGTTGGATGTATAGACATCTAGGGAACCTCCACCTCTATTAACTCCTCACTGTGAGATCCGAATTTTTGGGTGAGGGTGAGGTCTGAGGATTGAAGTTTAATTGAAATCTTGCTTTTAGAGTTTAGCTAATAAAATAAACCAAGATCACATTTACATCACCATTTTACTTTACTTGCAATTTCCCATTTTGCTATCTTGATGCGTTTTGAATTTCATTTGCAAATATCAATTTTTTATTTCAAGAAGCATTTATGATGCAAGTATTGTGAATTATTTTACTTTTGCAACATTTAGCTTTCTTTTACGTGGAATATCTTTCATTGGTGCAACTCTATTTCAAAGTTATTTCTGTTAATCAAGGTTGTCATTGATGTCAATATGGCATTGGCTGAGATGGAAAATATTCTTGAGATACCCCAGAATGTGATGATAAGGTTGAAGACAATAAATTTCTGGTACCAAAAGATGATGTCATGACTCTTGTTTGACAAGAATTCCATCAATGAAGAGGTCAACCCGTGAAGATGTCAAACCACTAATGAAGAAGTCCTGTGAATTCCTTGAATTAGCTATAATGTTGCATGCACCTTGACGATCTAGACCTTAACCCTTGATGACATATGGATTCATAAACTTGATGATTTCATACACTAAATGAATGACCACAATTGATGATGACACTTGATGAAGGTTGAAATACTAGATGATAATGTGGAAGATATCATTTGATGGTTGGAAGACTATTTTGAAGTTCTCCTAATGATGCTGCACTATAACATATCACTGCACAATTATGTGAAACACTCATTGCTGGACACTATCATGATGACGTGGATGTCCTACATGTTCCTATGATGATGAAGTAGCCAAATAATGGAGAAGACAAACAATGGAGAAGCCAAACAGAGAAGCCATACTATCCTAATCATTTTCTGCACTAAATAATTTAAGGACAGTCACAAAGAAAAATAATTTTTGCCACCTTAGAGGCATATTTTCTCAATGGGACCTAGACCATCTTAAAGAGGATTTTTTCCTCTTTCCAATGAGCCCTTACACGCCTTGAAACTCCCAGCAGTTGATGAGATAATGGATTTTTAAGTTTAGAAAAATATATTTTTTTATCTAGCCGACCTAAGTTAACCTACATATGTCGGCTCTCATCTCCAACAGTCACGTCCTCTCTTTAGAGGACGAAATCACTATAAATATGAGTCGAATCCTTCATTTTTTCACCATCAATTTGGTGAAGATTTCAAAGATACAGGACAGGAGGCCGAGGAGTTTAAAAAATCTTGTGGATAATACTTACAGTAGCTCAGATCACCTGTTGAGGAACAAACCTATACTACAGGAGCTACAGGACTGTCTCTTGAGCTACAGGACAGTCATTGTGTGATATCTCTGTTTATTACGGATTGCTGTGGTATTGCAGATTGCATTTCCTGTGCCAATTCCGAACTGTGGTACCTCTATTAATCATTGCAGATTGCTGTGATTTCAGGCTTGTAGAGCTTGGACTATACCTCAGAGCTATTCACCATCTCAGACTGTGTCAAACTCAGAAACTTGGATCTGTGGTATATAAAAAGGGTTTAGAATTGTGACTAAGAACTTTAAGACTTGTGCTATATTTGAGCAAATATCTTGTGAGATTTGGGCCAGTTATTGAGCTTACCGAAGCCAGAATGAAGACAATTGTTGGAGCAGTATTCAACATAATTAAAGCATATCCGAACATCTCTTTGAAGACAAGCACAAGGATTGTTTGGAAACATAATTTGGGTCCTGTTTTGAAGTATACATATTGTGCAATAATACAATGAAGGCACTTTGGAAGAACAATATCGAATTGATTTTTAGAGAAGACTTATTGTACAGCACTTTTGAAGACAATCCTAGAACATATTGGAGAGATTTTTGGACTCATTTGGAAGACATCTTGAAGACATCCTTGGAGCTGAAGTGTAGAGAAGACTTGGAGACACTTGGTTGCAAATTTTGAAGAGGCTATTGAAGAAGGGCATGGAGCATCCTTAAAGTCTATTCAAAGAGATATTTGAGCGGATTTTAAGCCTTGAAGAAGAGTTTGCAGTAATCCTTGTACTTGAAGCTGTTTGGAAAACCTTGTGCAAAATTTGTGCAATTGATTGAAGACACCTTATGACATCATCAAGCATTGATGGAAGTCTTGAAGACCATGATGTCATCATGAGGTAACTTGGAGAAATTGTTTGGGTACGATGAAGAGCAGTGGTGACACTTTCTAAGAAGAAAAGGTTGTCATTGATGACGTAATGTGGAGACTACAATGAAGACTAAGTGAAATTGACAAGGTTCGTTGAAGAAGACATTTGGGAGCCGTGAAGTATAACCAAATATATCTTGACGAATTGAAGCAGGAGGTTGGAGCCTCATAGAGACAAGGTTGGTGCCTTGGAAGATAGGGTTGGAGCCCTAGAGGATAGGAGTACTCAAGAGACCATGTTGGAGCCTGTACCAGATATAGGGTTGGAGCCCTTGAGGTTGGTGCCTCAGAATTGACAAGGTTGGAGCCTTGGAAGTCCAAGTCGGTACTTGGCAAATACAGGTTGAAACCTGAGAGATTGAAGATTGGTGTCTTCATCTAGGGTTGGAGCCCTACATATATTGTACTTGATTTATTGTAAAGAAGAAATTAATAAAAGCATTTATCCTTATTCTTCATTTTGTGTTCTAAATATAAGTGATCTAACTGGTAAAAATAACAATTGAAAAGAAATACTGATTCACCCGCCTCTCAGTATTTCCAACAATTGGTTTTAGAGCCAACACCTTCATTCAAAGCCTAACAGCTTGAAGGTTGATCCTTATAACACAAATGGCAAAGCCAAGAAAGAAAGTCTCCAATCCTCCTAAAGATGTGTCTTCCTTAACCATCGATATTGAAGTCAATCAATTTGTGAAGGCTCCATTGTTCAATGGAAACTTTGATATATGGGAGGCAAGAATGAGGAATTTCTTGAAGACTCAAGGGATTGAGGTCTGGAAATCGGTGATTACTGATAGCATGATGGAAGGAGAATCCAATGAGTATAATACAATAGAAATGAAAGCAATCTTGAATGGGCTACTTGATTCTATGAAGGCCAATTTGCAAAAATGTTCATCAGTAAAAGGCATATGGGACAAACTTCATGATCTTCACTCAAAAGGAGTGTTGACAATGATCTCTTGTCAAGAAGATGATGAAAAACAAGAAAGAAGTCCAGAATCCATCAACAAAGTTGGAGATAAGGGAGATGACAACAAGGCTAAAGAAGACCTAGAAGATGAAGAGAACAAAGAAGACTTTGAAGAAGATCTCCTGAATAAACTTGTGGCTTCCGTGGAAGAGATTAACAATTTGAAAAAGGAAAATGAGGAACTTAAGAAGAAAGCGCAAGATGGTAACCAAGACAAGACAACGAAGGAAGTTGACTTTTTCAAGCTTCAAGCACAAGAAAGGGATGAGGAGCTCGCCAAACTTAAGGAGGAATTTCATCAAAACAAAAGAAAGCATCATGAAGAAGTCATATCTATGACAAATCAATTGGATAAGGCAAAGAAAAGGGAAGAAGCTTTGTCAAGCCACCTTGAACAAAGACTTAAGAGCTTGAACAATCTTGAAGCAGAGATTGGTCAATACAAGGAAGAGGTCTCCTCTCTTAGATCTCAACAAGAAGAAGCAAGGGAACAATCAAAAGGAGCCGAGAAGTTGATGGAAACTTTGGCATTCATAGAAGGACAAGTTGATGAAGCAGAAAATGAGAGAAATACCATGATGCCAACTAGAAGAAAAGGATGAAGAAACCTTCAAACTAAAATCAGACATCAACCTTATCAAGGCTGGAACATGTGAAGCTACAAGAATAAAAGAAGAAATGGAGAGCAGTCTAGCAAAGAAGAATGAAGAAGTCTTCATAATGAAATCAAATATCATCTCCCTTAAGAACGAAGCACACGAAGCAACAAGGATGATGGAAGAAATGAAGAAGCAACTAGTCATGAAAGATGAAGATTGTGAAAAATTGAAAGGAGAAATTGTCTCTCTTCAAAAGGAAGTTGACTTGCTGAATAAGAACTTGAAGAGTTCTCAAACTCTAGATGACATCCTAAGTCATCAAAGATCCCCCCTTGATAAATCAGGTCTTGGCTATGCAGGTGAACCCTCAAGCAAGAATGATAATGCTTCAAACAACAAGGATGTGAGGAAGCTAGGAAGAAATGATACTCCCAGTTCCAACAAAGGCAAGAGTCAAGGTAACATTAGAAGAAACCCTACTCCAAGGAGATTTACAGATGATGTCAAGAATACAAAAGGAAATGAATATCATCAAAGAATTCCAAGGCAAAAAGACTTCAGAAATACTTCAGGGAACTCTTCATCTCCCAGGTACCAAAGTATATTTCTTGGTTATTGCTATTCTTGTACAAACTTTGGGCACATGGCAAAAGATTGTAGGGCATATCACAAAGACATATATAATGGTCCCCATCAATCTCCTAGAATGTAATATTCCTAATTAGCAACAGCTAATTGGAATATTCGATTTTTGTATGGTTTTGCCGACTATAGTTTATTAATAAATAAAAGTGAGAAAAGGGGGCTAACTCACTTAAATAAAATAAAGTGTTTCCCTAGTAGATGCAACGTTATAACTTAAGGGGGAGCCTTGGGGGTCCACACCACGTATGAGAGGAGGCTCATGTAGCCTCTAGGAGCTTCTGCGCAGTCTTATGAGGAGCACGTGGGAGAGAGAGGGACCACGTTAGGGTTTTGAGGAGGGCCAACGTTATAAAAGGTTGGAGAGCCATCTCATTTGGGATTCTTGTTATTGATGATATTTGAGCTAGAAATTTTGTCTTCTTGAGCACGCTGGCTGTTTAGCCTGTCTGCAGCACTGTTTAGTGCGTTGAGTGTCTCCGGTCGGAGATCTCGCCCTTAGCCCCGGGGGACTTCGAGTGCCTGCTCGGGTAAGGTTGTTTCTTCTGTCTTCAGCGGGAGGTTTGGTTGGTTGTTTTGCTGAGGAGCTGGGCTCTATTTGTGACTGCGCAGTCCCTGGGAGAGAAGACGCAGGTGGAGGTGTTCCGTTGCGGAGGTTTTCTGCAGGGGTTTCAGTTGATATCCAGAGGAGAGGATCAGTTTTGCCGGCAGGAGGTTTCTTGAGGAGTTGCGGCACAATTACAGCTATTATCTTTTGGCAACTGCGCTGAGCCTTGTAGAGGCAGCGTAATTCCTTGAGGAGGGTTCCTTTGGTGATTTTCGGAGGCTGATCATTTTCGATATGGTTTTTGGGTTTTGTCCAGGGTGGTGAGTACAGGTGGTCTGCAGATTTTCAGCTCATTCCGGCGAGGGGATCAGCCCCTAGTTTCAGTCCATTCCAGCAGCAGCAGTTTTCCAGCAGCTGGGACGCAGTCTCTTGCTTCAGCCATTTTTCTGTCTCTCTGAGAGAGTTCTTCACTTGCCTTGAGCAAGAATAGGTGCTATCATTCTGATCATCTATTGTATTCCTTTATATTCTCAGATTAATAAAATGGCTTAGCATTCCCGACATTTTTATGAGTATTTGCTTTATGTTCTATTTCTGGCATTTTCTGTATTGTCGTATGCTTGTATTGCTGTTTATTCCCCTTTCGGGATATTACATAGAAGCAATTTTGCAAGAAGAAGTAATGATCTCTCATTCATGAACAAGATGGAGTGCTTCAATTGCCATAACATTGGACATATGGCTCATGATTGTAACTTGACTTGGGTCCCTCAACAAGCTAAAATTATGTCAACTAAGCTAGAGAAGAAGGTTACACAAGTATGGAGAAGGAAGCAAATAGGATCCGAAAGTCTCTTGAACACTCCAGCCAACAACACATGTTGTTGATTTGATGAAGACATCCTTGATATTCCAAGTGTTTGATGATGAGACTCTGCCAGAAAGGAGACCATGCATACTGTTAGGGGGAGCTTATGATTCTTAATCATTCTTGCAGAAGCTATCTATGAAAGGGCCCTATAAAATCCTTGATGAGTCACACATGGACAATCATCCTTTGATAAATCATCTCTCGAGAGCAACTCCATTGAGGAATATGATCACTTACTCATCCAGTGGACTATTGTTGAGGATCTCTTCCATTTGATTACTAAGCAAGTAATCGTTCTTGAGGTAGAGGAATTTATGCAGACAGGGGGAGTTGGTTCATCACATGAAGAAATGTAGACACATCTATCATTGAGCACATTTCCAGAAGGAAGAGCACCATGACAGGGGGAGTAACTTACCTATGAAGAGATACTATTGATGAAGAAAAGAAGCAGCTTGACAGGGGGAGTACTTGGGCATCCCATTTTCCATTGATTTCAAAGGGAGAGAGAATGTTGGAAGGGCAAGAATATTGCCATCAATGACAAAGGGGGAGATTGTTAATCAAGGTTGTCATTGATGTCAATATGGCATTGGCCGAGATGGAAAATATTCTTGAGATACCCCAGAATGTGATGATAAGGTTGAAGACAATAAATTTCTAGTACCAGATGATGATGTCATGACTTTTGTTTGACAAGAATGCCATCAATGAAGAGGTCAACCCATGAAGATGTCAAACCACTAATGAAGAAGTCCTATGAGGTCCTTGAACTAGCTATAATGTTGCATGTGCCTTGATGATCTAGACCTTAACCCTTGATGACATATGGAGTCATACACTTGATGATGTCATACACTAAATGAATGACCACAATTGATGATGACACTTGATGAAGGTTGAAATACTAGATGATAACGTGGAAGATATCATTTGATGGTTGGAAGACTATTTTGAAGTTCTCCTAATGATGCTGCACTATAACATATCACTGCACAATTATGTGAAACACTCATTGCTGGACACTATCATGATGACATGGATGTCCTACATGTTCCTATGATGATGAAGTAGACAAATAATGGAGAAGACAAACAATGGAGAAGCCAAACAAAGAAGCCATACTGTCCTAATCATTTTCTGCACTAAATAATTTAAGGACAGTCACAAAGAAAAATAATTTTTGCCACGTTAGAGGCATATTTTCTCAATGGGACCTAGACCATCTTAAAGAGGATTTTTTCCTCTTTCCAATGAGCCCTTACACGCCCTGAAACTCCCAGCGGTTGATGAGATAATGGATTTTTAAGTTTAGAAAAATATATTTTTCTATCTAGCCGACCTAAGTTAACATACATATGTCAGCTCTCATCTCCAACAGTCACGTCCTCTCTTTAAAGGATGAAATCACTATAAATATAAGTCGAATCCTTCAATTTTTCACCATCAATTCGGTGAAGATTTCAAAGATACAGGACAGGAGGCCGAGGAGTTTAAAAAATCTTGTGGATAATACTTACAGTAGCTCAGATCACCTGTTGAGGAACAAACCTATACTACAGGAGCTACAGGGTTGTCTCTCGAGCTACAGGACAGTCACTGTGTGATATCTCTGTTTATTACAGATTGCTGTGGTATTGCAGATTGCATTTCTTGTGCCAATTCCGAACTGTGGTACCTCTATTAATCATTGCAGATTGCTGTGATTTCAGGCTTGTAGAGCTTGGACTATACCTCAGAGCTATTCACCTTCTCAGACTGTGTCAAACTCAGAAACTTGGATCTGTGGTATATAAAAAGGGTTTAGAATTGTGACTAAGAACTTTCGAACTTGTGCTATATTTGAGCAAATATCTTGTGAGATTTGGGCCAATTATTGAGCTTACCGAAGCCAAATTGAAGACAATTGTTGGAGCAGTCTTCAACATAATTAAAGCAGATCCGAACATCTCTTTGAAGACAAGCACAAGGATTGTTTGGAAACATAATTTGGGTCCTGTTTTGAAGTATACATATTGTGCAATAATAAGGTGAAGGCACTTTGGAAGAACAGTATCGAATTGATTTTTAGAGAAGACTTATTGTACAGAACTTTTGAAGACAATCCTAGAACATATTGGAGAGATTTTTGGACTCATTTGGAAGACATCTTGAAGACATCCTTGGAGCTGAAGTGTAGAGAAGACTTGGAGACACTTGGTTGCAGATTTTGAAGAGGCTATTGAAGAAGGGCATGGAGCATCCTTAGAAGAGAATTTAAGGAACATCTTAATGTCTATTCAAAGAGATATTTGAGCAGATTTGAAGCCTTGAAGAAGATTTTGGAGTAATCCTTGTACTTGAAGCTGTTTGGAAAACCTTGTGCAGAACTTGTGCAATTGATTGAAGACACCTTATGACATCATCAAGCACTGATGGAAGTCTTGAAGACCATGATGTCATTATGAGGTAACTTGGAGAAATTGTTTGGGTATGATGAAGAGTAGTGGTGACACCTTCTAAGAAGAAAAGGTTGTCATTGATGACGTAATGTGGAGACTACAATGAAGACTAAGTGAAGATTGACAGAGCTCATTGAAGAAGACATTGGGAGCCGTGAAGTATAACCAAATATATCTTGACAAATTGAAGCAGGAGGTTGGAGCCTCATAGAGACAAGGTTGGTGCCTTGGAAGATAGGGTTGGAGCCCTAGAGGATAGGAGTCCTCAAGAGACCAGGTTGGAGTCTGTACCAGATATAGGGTTAGAGCCCTTGAGGTTGGTGCCTTAGAATTGACAAGGTTGGAGCCTTGGAAGTCCAAGTCGGTGCTTGGCAAATACAGGTTGAAGCCTGGGAGATTGAAGATTGGTGTCTTCATCTAGGGTTGGAGCCCTACATATATTTTACTTGATTTATTGTAAAGAAGAAATTAATAAAAGCATTTATTCTTCTTCTTCATTTTGTGTTCTAAATATAAGTGATCTAACTGGTAAAAATAACAATTGAAAAGAAATACTGATTCACCCCCCTCTCAGTGTTTCCAACAATTTCATATATTTGTTGCTTTGATGATCATTTAAGCTCATGAGTAATTGATGTCATTATCTTATCATTTGGGCATTTGCTTCCATTTGTTTTTTCCCTTTGTAGTTGCAATTGATGTTTATATGTTTATCTTGATCTAACATTTGATTTTGCAGGATTGTTTATCATTGTATCTTGATTTCATTTTTAAGCATGCTATTGTTATTTACTTGAAGGCACTGGTAGATACTTCGAATATATGATTGAAATTGGGTCATTTATTCATATTCTTGCTTAATTCTTGGAAACAAGATTTTTTTTTACAAGTAATCCAAATTAACCTTTCTCGTAGAGACTCATATCATATAACTTTTCATTAGGGACCACCCCCATTAGCTAACCTAGGAGACAGCTTAAACGAAGAGAGTTGGGAATAGGTGAGAACCTCTTCTCTTAGTTCTTTCCACCAACCACACCTTGTGGGGTTAAGGGCTTTTCTCACTAACTGGTAGGTGTGTGTGACAGGCGAGAAGTGTTAACAGGTCCAACATGTATTATAGTAGGGTTGATTGATTGTATAAGGTTTGTTAAAATTGTCGACACTAGTAAAACCCTATTCATATAGAAACGCTTATATTGTTCCCTCATTGAAAAGGGTTTGTATGCAATCTAGGGCTCATAAGCAAGGATAAGGTTGGAACCTTTGGTCTAGGGTTGCCACTTGAAAACCCTAGAAGTACAAACTTTAAGTCTCATGGTAACCTTAGATTGACAGATAGATATCATGCTTTTGTTATTGTATACTTTCCTTAGGGATACTTGTCAATGAATGCTGCAGGTACATGAAGTAAAGGAAGGAGGATGGGTTGATCCTCTGTTTTGGGAAGCATGGTGGAAGGAGGGAACTGTAAGGACCCTTGGTTCCTTAGGCACTATGACAGATTCATGATATAATTGTGGAATTGTGGATGCCTGGTACATAGCAAGGAGAAGTAGAAGGTGAAAAGACCTCTACTATGGTTATAGATTGCAGTCAGGATGAGAAGCACTATAAGTATGACAAGATGCATCATATTAGAAGATGGAATTATATTAAGCATACGATTGAAGCTGAAAAGAGCTCATGACATTATTATGGAAGCTTGAAAGAATAACTGAAGTGTAAGTCTACATATATCCTCATTGAAAAGACAAACGGAGTAGCAGTATATATGGTTGAAAGAATGTCATCTAGCATAATGGAAATCTAAGAAATCATCATACATCTTCGTCATTAGGAAGGAGTATTTGCAGGATGAGGATCATGGAGATCCTCTACTAGAATCTTAATAAGAAGGTTCACTTGGAAGAAGCAAATGTCTCGCTGATAGTCTACAATCCACCTTGTGTGGGATCCACTAGTTAAGAAGAATGATGGTATGATGACAAAACTGTGCAACATATCAAGTTAGTTGAAGAAATCTCATCTTCAACCAAGGAAAGGGAGCTGCTAGGAGGAAGTCTAGATGACCAAAAGAAGGAAAAGGTATGTATGTATATTTGATAGATAAAGTCATGTCATCATATGGTTGTAGATAGAAAGGCCGAATGCTCTATTTCAAGAGCATGATCGAAGAAGAAGGATCTCTTCCATTAGAATGAAGCATGAAGGCTTGTAAATAATGTTCCTTGAACTCTTCTTCATATTGATAAGATGAAATCAACATAGGATAACCTCATATAGAATATGAGGTAGTTGACAATCATGACTCCTATGATGAAGGAACCATGTATAGAATTTCCTGGGGTAGCTATGCGTAAAGAAAGGAAGAAGAGTTTGTGAAAGATGCAACCATTGTCACATAAGATAAGATAAGTGATCACCATCCGATAACTAGAAGAATTAGCAATGACATCTCCATGGAGAAGGTATGGTGACCCTGATAAAGTTTGTAGAAAGGAGACCCTTGACATTGAATGTCTTGGAGATGGAGTCATTCATGTGCACGATGTTGATGTTGCATGAAGTTGATGTCATGACGAAAGGCCATCATAAAAAGGTAACTTTGGTTTGATGTTTATTTTTTATTTTTGAATTCATTTGGTTGGGTTATTACAGGGCTACCAAAAGAGAGTTGTAATGTCACCTACAACTAACAATCATGTGATTGGATGGAAGATCCTAAAAGAAACATGACTTGGAAAAGGTAGTTGTATAAAGAAAAGCCAGATGTGGACTAGAAGATCACTTTTCAATGAAGAGAAAAATGACATGACTATTGGTTCAACATTATGGTTCATTGAAAGGAAAGTGATGGATTGTCGATGCCCTACAAAGAAAATCTAAAAGATGAAGGCTCCATGATGAAGAAGATGAAGTTCATGAAATTGAAAGGAGGAGCCTTACAAGAACCTGATAGTACCATGATCTCCACCAAAGAGCAGATAACTGTGGTTGGTAACAAGTCCCTAGTTAAGAGGGAGCTTGGACAAGTCCCTCCTGGGTAAGAGGGAGCTTGGGTATATTCCTTTTATACAAATGAGCATATCTTCCCTAGTTGAGACGGAGAGATAGACACATCATTCTTGTCTTTATTTTGTGAAGAAAGAATGGAGGATTGGGTAAGAATATAAGATTGATTTTGATACTCTTTGAGGATGTGGTAGGGAATCCAATAGGTAAATGTAATCATAGAGGAAATTCCTTAAGGATGTGCTATTCCAAGATAGGAATTGTCTTAAAAGGACATACCCTATGAACACTCGGGTGGGGTATGTGCCTTGAGAGGCAATGATGATGGTGTCTATTAGTCATTGGTCTCGCCAACATTGTGCTTTGATCTTGTGGAGAGATAGAGTTGTTAGTGAAGGCCTTACTATGTGACAATGTTGGTTGATATGTTGAGATGCACTGATATAAGTTGATGTAATAGATTATGAGATGGCCTGCTAATCTAACTCTTCTTATGAGAAATTTTCAATGGAATTACTATCCTTGTTCCTGTTTTTAATTATGAATACCTCCCTAGTTAGGAAGGAGTGTTGAAATGTAACTAGTGTCAGTCTTCATAATTATGATGTCATGACTTGATGTAATCATTATACTTGTCAAAATAAAGAAGGGCTCTTGTATCAATGTAAAGAAAAATATTTTGACAAGTATCTTGATACAAGAGCCCTTCTGCCAGACCTCCAGGCCTAGGAAGTAGTGCCTCAGTCCTAGGTCTTTCATCTCGAACTCAGCAGCGAGCTCCCTCTTGCACTGATGAATGAGAGGGTCTACACCTGTCAAGAAGAGGTCGTCCACATACAACACCAGAATGAGAGGCTTCTCTTTATCAACCTTGAAGTAAAGGTTCGGATTAGCATTACTACGAGTGAAGCCCAACTTCATCAGGTAGCTATCTATCCTCTCGTACCGAGCTCTGGGTGCTTGGTTCAGCCCATAGAGGGCTTTCTTCAACCAACAGACATGGGTGTCGCGATCCTGGACTTCAAACCCTAGAGGTTGCTCTACATACACCTCTTCCTTTATTGCACCATGCAGAAATGCATTCTTTACATCCATCTGATGAAGACTCCATCCTTGCATAGTCGCAAGGGCTATGATAGATCGAATGGTGGTATATCGGGCCATAGGTGCAAATATGTCATCATAGTCTATGCCTTCCTTTTGAGAGAAACAATAGGCAACGAATCTTTCCTTGAACTTTTCAACACTTCCATCAGATTCATGCTTGATCTTGTAGAGCCATTTCGAGGTGACAACTGCTTTGTCCTCCGGTCTTGGAACCACACCCCAGACATCATTCTTCATTATGGACTCATACTCTTCGTGCATAGCATCCTTCCAGACTTATGCTTTACGGCTTCCTCGAAAGATCCAGGCTCAGATTGTACAATAGTACTCATGGCTGCTAGATACCACCCACCCTTGGTATCTACACAGCTTCTTGCTTTCACGGAATGTCCCCCTTTGGGCCATATGTCCCTCAGCATCCTCGAGAGTGTCTCTGAGCCATGATGGCCTCTTCCCTAGTGAAGGAGGTGGATCAATCAGGTCCATCGGTCCTTCAACATCGAGCATCATCTCATCCTTCGGTTCTTCTTGATTTCCAGGCCTTGCTTCATGATCTTCCTCAGATCTCGGAAGATTGACTACTTTCCTCATAGAAGCATCTTCGTCAAAGGTGACATCATGGCATATCTCCACTTCCCTTTGACCAGGCACATAGACTCTATAGGCCTCCTTCGAAGTTTTGCTGTAGCCCACAAACATTGTGGTCTCCCTCTTGATGCTAGCTCCTCTGCAAAAGTTCTTGAACTCATTCGTCTCATATAATAAGAACATCCTCCCAAGGATGTCACGGGTAGCATACCAGACATATCATAATGTATCAATGCAAGACATCAGATGTCTTTGTGACGCTTGAGGGGAAAGGTCCCCTTGTGTGTTTTCCTTCGGCACAACCCTGCCATACACCTTCATGATTATTTGAGAACTCGGCCATCCCCGTTACAACCTTCCTTGCTTCGGGAAGGGATTTGTAGTGAAGGTGTCCAAACCTCCGGTGCCATAGTATCACATGTCATCGCTCCCAGTGGACTTCCTCCAACCTGGTAGAGTGTATTAACTCTAAACCCAATCGTGATGGCTTCCTTGAAGCTCTTCTTCCACATGCACACCTTTCCATCAATGAATGCCACATTGAAACCTTTGTCTTCCATGGCCGATATAGACACAAGGTTCTTCTTCAAATTTGGTACATAGAGTACATCCTGCAAGCGGAGGACTTGACCTTGAGACAAGTGGAGGGTCACAGTTCCGGTCCCTTTCACGGGATATGTGGCATTATCTCCAAGGATAATTTCCAGATGAGTATCCTTCTCAACTATATCAGAGAGTGCTTCCTTGAACCCAGTGATGTGCCTTGAGGCACCACTATTCATCAACCAGACATCCATAGTGTCAGGTGGAGATGCAGCAGAGAGGGCAAGAATGAATTCATTTCTTTTATCAACAACATTTGATTCCTCATGCCTAGAATTTCTCAACCTTTTGAAAGGTTGATCATTTTTGCTGGAGGGAGCCTTCCTCTTTCCCTTGAACTTGTTGTTCCTTTGATTGCCATTCCTCCAGTTGTTGTTGTTTTCATCATCATCACGAGAATCCTTCTTGAAAGGGAATTCTCTAGCATAGTGACCTGGCCTATGACAAGTGTAATACTTGCCCTTCTTTCCTTGGGTCCCTGCTCTTCCTTTGTTCCTTGGACCCCCAAAGTTCTTCTTTCTAGAATGAGTAGCGTACGCAACATTTCCTTCATTTTCATACTCCTTCATCCTTGTTTCTTCTTGAATGCATCTTGATAGTACTTCGTCAAAGTCAGGTATCACATTATTATTGAGAATGGTAGTGTTGAACACATGCCATTCGGATGAGAGCCATCCAAGTGTGGTGAGTACCATCTCTCAACCAACTATTTTCTCCCCAATAGTCAGCAGATTGTTCCTGATCTCGGTCAGCTTTAGAAAATATGATTGAACAGACTCATCCCTGCCTTTCTTCAGATTCTTTAATTGATTCTTGTAGAATAGGACTTGATTCGCATTGTTGGCCTTGAACATGTGGACCAACTTATCATACATTTCTTTGGATGTGCCCAGCTCATAGATGTAGGCAACCAGACTCTTGTGAATTGAGTCCCTAATCATAAGCTTTGCTTTGATCTCCCCCTTCTTGTACTTAGTTTTGGCAGCAATAGTAGCAGTTGATGGAGGTTCTTGGATTTTACCCTGCACACAGTCCATGACATCTTGGTCTTCCAATTTAAGATCCAATGTCATCTTCCAAGCATGGAAGTCATCCTTCCCAGTCAATTTGTCATCTTCCTTGAAGCCATAGTTTGTGGAACCCATTTTCTTCTTCTGTGATTGCTGCAAATTAGGGCTTTGTCTTCACCTTAGCTCTGATACCATGTAAATTTTCGTAGATGTTATATGCTTGATGCAACTTTACTTTTCTTCAATATTAGAGAGTAATCACATAAACCATAAAGTAAGATGCTGATAGAACATACCAGTAGATCGATAGAAGACAAGCCAGAAACAGATAATTGTGATGGTGCGTTATGGCAGTCAACAGGATGCTTCAACCAACAAAGTCTTATTAGCCAGCCCAATATGTGTCACATCACTCTCATCAGACAACCAAAGTCAACATAGCCCAAAAGTCAACGTTGTCCATAAAGTCAACGCAGAACAGCAACAAGTCAAAGTCAATGCAGCACAATCTATGGTCAACCTTTGAGCTCGGTTCTTGTGCCAAATAGTACGGACTACAGAAATCGAAGTCTGTGCCAAAATTCAGCTTTCATTTGACTATGCGTTGACCAAAGTCAACACTGGTCAAACCTGCGGTGGAAACCCTAGCTGCAGTAGAAATGTCTTCGTCCTTCTCCCACATGTGAACCGCAGATTGCCTCCAAGTAGCTCGAACCAATCAGAAGAGGAGAGAGAAATGTGCGTGATGAGATGAGTGAAAAGTCCTCCAACGTTGACCTTATCTATATCCATCAGTGAGGGTGTGTGACACATTTTCTGGGGGTGTAAAACCTTAAGGCCGACCTGCAAATATTTTGAGTAAATTAAAAATAAATTCAAAATAAATGTTCTGCTCATCGGATCAAGATGATCTTTAGATCGATCTTGCACCTCTCCGAAAGAGGAACCCAATAAAAATATTGGTATCTTCATCTGAGCATCATAACATGGAGTTTGGACCTAGTTGTCCAATTTTAACATTTATCCTCAATAATTGCTCGCTGCGTTACAATTAGCAGCATTATTGTTGAGATTTTGTGTATTTGGGGTAGCATCAATTGTGCTCTAGCTCCCAAACTTTGTGGACGGACTAGAGTTCACCTGATCTACAAGACCCAGAAATGGATTTAGGAAATTTCATCTGGTTTAGGAGATATTAAATTAATTAATTATTTTAAGTGTATTTCCTAAGTTAAAACTTAGGGAACTTAAATAATTAAAGTGAATTTAATTAAACATGTGATGAAATTGTCTTAAGTCACACGGATCAAGATTTCTTTTAATCTTAGCCATTGATTCAAGATCTGATCATGGCCATTGATTTGTCAACGAGAAAAGTATAAAAGAAAGGCTTGGGGTCATTTGTAAAGACACACGGAGGGAGAGCACTGAAGCTAAGCTGAGATTCTAGGGCAGGGTTTGCTAAAAATACTCAGAAGTGTTTCAGCTGCAAAGAGGGGAATTTAGACCAACGGGATGATCTGATCTTGGGGTCTATAATACACAAGAGGCAGAGATCAACTCAAGGACAACGCAGAGAAAGGTAGCAGCAAGGACAGCGTAATTTTCAGGAAACCCTTCAGGGGTTACGCAGAGACCCTTAGGGGCAGCAAAGTGATTGCGTCACCCATTCTGGGTAACACAGTCCCTTCCGGAGCAGCGCTGAGGGTTTGGAGGCCATCCAAGGCTGACACAGAGGCTTTCAGGGGCTTCAGAGGCTGACACAGTGCATTTCAGTGACAGTGCTAGGGTTTCTAGGCCCTAATCTTGGCTGAGTTCTGTAAATCCCGTTTGAGGGTGTGGATTAGTCATTATTTTGGCCCTCGATCAGCCAAAGAGTTGTAGATCTAGTGTTATCTCTGTCGGGTTTTCCAGATCTGGAACCTAGATTTGTGTATTCAGAAATATTCTTAATAATAGAACCCTCCAGCAGCCAGAGACCGGTTTTTCCACCTTGGGTTTTTTCAGGGACTATTTGTCCAGAAATAACTGTGTCACTTTGTCAATGTGTGCATGTGCTTATTCTAGATCTGAATTGGTAGAGATCTTTTATGTGTTTTGCTTCGATGTTAATTTGAATTTATTCAGTTGATAACTTATCTAAGTAGGAGGAGCTTAACCGGATTAACAATAATAATTTCTGCATAAGATATAAGATTCAAAAATTTCCACATGGTATCGGAGTAATTGTAGATCTAGAAGGGTCACCAGCAGGAGAATCTGAAGGAATCTAGCTGTAGAAAGCAGCTGGAAAAGCAGCAGAGAAGCAAATTTGAAGGGACAGCGTAGATTTCAAGAGCAGATTCACGCAGAAGGAAGGGTGACACTGTCCACCGCTGTGTCCTAGCAAGCCCATGCAATTACTGGGCAGAGGCAGCTCAGAAACAACGTTGGTTGGGTCTAAAGCCAGCTGGTGTGATTCAGATCTGAATCTGTCAGATCCAGAAAAGTCTGTAGAAAAGTTGCAGAAATTCAGAAGAGCTGGTGGGGTTAAAACTCTGAAGATTTCAGATTTTTAGCCTTAGCACAAGTGACAAATATTGAGAGGAGATCAACTTCTCAGAAAGTTTCTTGCCAAAGGAAACTTAGAGTTTGATTAGAGGCTCAAAGAAGAAGCTAAATCATAGTTGATTTGTTAGATTTCCAAGGAGGGAAATCAAGTGTCAGAGGGAGCACAAGGAAACTGTTTCACCAAGGGCCTTAGATCCATTTCTCTAGCCAAAAGAAAAGGAAGTTCCGACACATTCTGAGCAGATGGCTCCTCATGGACTGCGTGATCAGAATAGGCTAGAGGGCCTCTCAAACTTTTCGGTTTGGAAAGAAAGGATCCTGATTGTCCTTGAGGCGTACAATCTAAGAGACCATGCAGAGTAGACTCTGGCCACACCGATAGATGTAGATCTCCTACGGAAGCATAGGGAAGCTGCTGGGCATGCCAAGCGGCTGATAATGGACAGTATCAAGGACCATATTGTACCATACATAGCAGAGAAGAAGACAACTAACGAAATGTGGAAGGCCTTGACTTCCCTGTATGAGGGAAAATCTGTCCAAAGGAAAATGCTATTGGAGACCCAAATGAGGTCATTCATGATGACCAAGGGAGAAGACATGGAACACTTCCTCTTCAGACTGCAGGCAATCAGGGATCAACTGACTGCAACGGGTGCAACTGTAGATGATGCAGTGATAGTCAGGACTGCCCTCAATGCAGTCACGGATGAGTGGGAAACCTTTGTCCAAAGTATCTTGGGCAGAGCAGACCTCCGAGATTGGGATAGCTTGTGGTCAATCTTGTAGCAAGAAGAACTATGCAGATTCACCAAGAGGCAACACAACCCTGCGTTGAGCAAAGTAAAGAAGGAAGATGAGGAAGATGCAGCCTTGGCATCGAAGAAGCAACCAAAGAAGAAGAAGGATCTTTCTAAGATCAAGTGTTTCTAGTGTGGTTAAATGGGACATTTTGTCAGCCATTGTCCGGAGAAGAAAAGGGACAAGGAAGCATCTTCTTCCAAGGCAGCTGTGGTAGAGGATGGGTCAGGAGATGATGGAGCCATGAGTGCTCATGAACCACGGAGGTGGGGTGACATGGACATGTAGAGGAGCTACATGGAAAGTGAGGCGGGATCCTTGAGCAGCTCATCTCTTGGATCACATGCGAGCTACGGAAGCCTTAAGACAGTAGCAAGACAGGTGGAGCAGTGGGTGCGTAGATCACAGATGAAACAGGCAGAGGCAGATCAGAGGACTTGAAGGAGCAACGCAGAGCAAAGCAGCAGCAGTGTAGAAGTAGTAGCAGCGCAGAGGCTGATGTGACTTCAGCAACGCAGAGTAGTGCTTCTTACGCAGTGCAGAGCTGCAGCAGCGCAGAAGGCTTCAGAGGGGCAACGCAGTGCAACAACAGTGTGATAGATTTCAGCACAAGGGGCTGATGTGACTTCAGTAGTGTAGAGGGAGTCTGATTACGTAGGCAGAGATGTAGTTGTGCATCGTTCTTTAGATGCTAGTACAAATCTGTAGCCTATGGAGTTTCAGTGATGAGGATGCAGCCCATCAGACTTGTTTGTCAAAGATTGGGTAGGAGATTTAGTTGTTTTTCTCAACAATTGAAGTTGCAGTGCAGTAGATCAGCAGTGGCAGTGCTATGAGCAGCACAAATGCAACATATTGAGAGGGACCTGCAGTATAGTAGTTGCAGTGGCAGAGTCATGGGCAACAGTACAAAATGGCAGCAACAGTGCAGTGTTGAGTGGCAGCAAGCCAAGCTTCAGCAGCACAGAACCAATACTCAAAGTCATGTAATGCATAGTGTGATGTATTGCTAGAGCACACCCTTGATGCTAAGAGGGAGTGTTGAGATTTTGTGTATTTGGGGTAGCATCAGTTGTGCTCTAGCTCCCAAACTTTGTGGAGGAACTAGAGTTCACCTGATCTACAAGACCCAGAAATGGATTTAGGAAATTTCATCTGGTTTAGGAGATATTAAATTAATTAATTATTTTAAGTGCATTTCCTAAGTTAAAACTTAGGAAACTTAAATAATTAAAGTGAATTTAATTAAACATGTGATGAAATTATATTAAGTCACACGGATCAAGCTTTCTTTTAATCTTAGTCATTGATTCAAGATCTAATCATGGTCGTTGATTTGTCAACAAGAAAAGTATAAAAGAAAGGCTTGGGGTCATTTGTAAAGACACACAAAGGCAGAGCACTGAAGCTAAGCTAAGATTCTAGGGCAAGGTTTGCTAAGAATACTCAGAAGTGTTTCAGTTGCAGAGATGGGAATTTAGACCAAGGGGATGATCTGATCTCGGGATCTAGAATACACAAGAGGCAGAGATCAGCTCAAGGACAACGCTGAGGAAGGCAGCGGTAGTAGTTGCAGCAAGGACAATGTAATTTTCAAGAAACCCTTCAGGGGTTACGTAGAGACCCTTAGGGGTAGTGTAGTGACCGCGTCACCCATTCTGGGGTAACGCAGTCCCTTTCGGAGTAGCGCTGAGGGTTTGGAGGCCATCCAAGGCTGACACAGAGGCTTTCAGGGGCTTAAGAGGCTAACGTAGTGCATTTCAGGGATAGTGCTGGGGTTTCTAGGCCCTAATCTTGGCTGAGTTCTGTAAATCCCGTTTGAGGGTGTGGATCAGTCATTATTTTGGCCCTAGATCAGCCAGAGAGTTGTAGATCTAGTGTTATCTTTGTCGGGTTTTCCAGATTTGGAACCCAGATTTGTGTATTTAGAAATATTCTTAATAATAGAACCCTCCAGCAGCCAGAGACTGGTTTTCCCACCTTGGGTTTTTCCGGGGACTATTTGTCCAGAAATAACTGTCACTTTGTCAATGTGTGCATGTGCTTATTCTAGATCTGAATTGGTAGTGATCTGTTATGTGTTTTTCTTCGATGTTAAGTTGAATTTTTTCAGTTGATAACTTATCTAAGTAGGAGGAGCTTAACCGGATTAACAGTAATAATTTCTGCATAAGATATAAGATTTAGAAATTTCTACAATTATCAGTGATGACTTGGACGACATTGTATGGCCCAATACGCTCAGTTGTGTCAAGTAATGGTTCTGCAATGTTGATGCCAATCTTGAACTTATCTGAATAATCATATGATGAAAGGAAGATTGCACCACTAACAGACACAGTAAGAACACTTATCAATGGCTTGCCTTTTACATTTTTCCATCCATCAGATACAATGGACAACCCATGTTCATTTCAAGAACTTGTCATTAGACTACTCAAAGAATGAGTTATTTGTGCCTTTTCATGATCAAGTCCTACAGTTCTAACCTTGTCATACCCAGGGCTCTTGTATCCTTTGGGGGCATCATTAATGGCAGAAACCATTTCATGCCAATAAGGTGAGCGAAGAACATTGAATGTACCACATGCATAGAGAAATTGGAAATTTTTTGAATCCACATCATTCCTAGACCCTTCGTCAAGGAAATCCGATATGGTTCTACGCCTCAAATAGATGTTTGCCCCTGTGCCAGGTGTGCCTCAATATCCACTGCCATGGGTGGAAGTTGATGGACTTCTTTGTGCATGATGTGATGGTGGATAAGATTCTAAGAAACCCTTAGATCTTTTAGATTTGTATTGGGCTTTCTCCTCTTCCCTTATGTATTTGGCTCTATCTGTTGCTGACAGACTTACACAAGCTACGATTCCTACATTTTTGTCTCCATCCTATGGCCTTTTCCCACAAAGGTGCCTTCTGGCATGAGTATGTGAACATGTGTATTGTTTATTGCAATGGGGGAAAAAAAATTTAGTGGTTCCACCCCCTTTCCCTGCTTCAGGCCTAGTAACATATTTCGAGAATGGTGTTTGGTCAATTTTAGTTGGTGTCACTGTGGTCTCATTATCTCCACTCTCCCCTTCCTCCTCACCATGGTACTCCTCTTCAGGAATTTCATCAAATCCACTATAACCCAATTCTTCATCCCGCTCTTCTTAAATAACCCTCTTTCTTCTACTCTCCAACACCATAATAACAAAAAAAGGAACCAACAAGAAGAAAATGCCAAGCCATATAGCCATGATGTTTCAACTTTTTAGCCTGCAAAAAAATGGAGGAATGCAAATGGGAATGAGAAAAAATGCAACGTAGAAAAAAAAAATTCAATTTTTCATTTTTCAAAAAATTAAATTGCAACATAAAAAAAAATCTAGATTAGACTCTAGAGTGTAGATCCTACCTCTTTGGCCTTCAATCCCAAGCTCTATTATCCTCACCAAGCTCCAAGTTCCTTGCTCTCTCCAAGCTCTCCTTTCCCTTGCTCTCTCTTGCTCTCTCCTCTCCTCTCTTGCTCTCTTGAGAATGATGATAATGAGGGAGAAGGAGGTCTTTTTATTCCTCCCCCTCTCCTGCCAAAAAAAATTGCAGCCTTCTCCGTGCGGTCGGCGACCATTTCTTCGAGTAGGAGCATTTTTGCAGAGGAGGAGCGCTCAGGAGCAAACGCTCCCTCCTTAAAAATTTCGCTCCCAGAGCGTTTTTTTTAAGGAAGGAGCGCTCAGGGAATGTTTGCTCCTGAGCGCTCCCTAAAACGCTTTCGAAAAGCAGGGAGTTTTTTTTTTCTGTCTCGAGAGCACGCTCCCTAATTGATCCCGCTCGGAGCGTGTTTTGGGATCAGGGTCGGGGGGCGCTCCCCCGCAACCCTGGGTCAGATTTCCTTAGATCAGAAATTGTGAAGTAAGGAACAAATTTTGTTTGGGTGGCTGGCCTGGTCTCTTGATGGATGGTCTAGTATCTTGGTCTTGGAAGTTGTAATATCCCAAACGAGATATTTCGACTAATTTTGCAGAAATAGGCTTAACCAAAAATTTCCATAAAATTATCATTTATTTTACAGAAGATTTCCATGTAAAATAGAATAGGAGAATACATACATGTAATTCAAACATACAATGTGCAGGAATAATCTCAACTTTATTATAATATAGAAACTGGGGTTTACATGACAAAATAACTGATATAGCTGAGAATCTGAGATAGAACTGACCTCAAGGATCTGCTGCAATGCTACATGGGCCCTCCACCATAACTGGACCAACTGCCATTGCTTAGCTCTCTTGTGAATTCTGGATGAATTCACCAAGGGGAGATGGGCATTCGCCCAATCTCGCTGAATCACCCGAGGGTTTCCGTCCTGATGCTACTGTTGAAGTGGAGAACTGGGTTCTCAACCTCTCATACAAGAAGAAATATCAAATCCAAGATGCCATCTAATGGCCTCCTCCTCTTCTTTTATAGATCTCATGGACCTCTTTAGAGCCTCCTATTTTATTATTATTTTAATCATGGAGCACTTTTTCCTCTTCTATTCCAATTGAAATATTCTTTTTAATGCGGGAAAAAGGTAAATCGACCAGCATGTCTCCTTAGGTCACTGAAACTCACATCTAGCCATCCCATCATGTAGATCTTCTCATTCTGATTCCAATGTGTTGATTTTTGTAGCATCGGAAAGTGTTCCAAGTCTCAGAATTTGTGAGGAGGCTTGGACATCAGTATTCCAAAGAACCCAGAAACCGTTTGTGGAAATTTCACTCTGTTCATGTCTTATTAAAATAATTAATTATTTTAATGGAGACCCTAAGTCTAAACTTAGGGAAATTAAATAATTAATGGGTATTAATAAGATAGAGTGTGAATCATCTAGAGAACGAAGATCAAGTCAAGTTTTAATCTTAGCCATTAATTAGCCTTCTAATCTGGGTCGTTGATTCATCAATGGGAAGATTATAAAAGAAGGCGTGAGGGTCATTTGGAAAGTAAGCCGAGCATACACTCAGTGCCTAAAGGAGATCAATTATGAAGGAATAGAATTTGATTTCAGAGGGAGAGTTGCAAATGCAGAAGGAGAAGAGGGAGTCAGTAGTGACTGAGTACGAGGATAGAAGGACATAGAGGGCCACAGGAGGCAGCGCTGTGAACTCACGCAGAGTGACACAGCCCAGTGCAGGTATTGCTCAGAGAAGCACACAAAGAGAAGTAGAGTAAGTCAGAGGGTCTTCCAGGGGTCAGAAAATCTTCCGGAGGGTCCGGGAAGTTTGTCTCAGGTGTTTTCTAGATTTATTTGCTGAAGAATAATATATAAACCCTCATCTATTGCACTGGTTTTCCCACATTGGGTTTTTCCAGGGACAATTGTCCAAAAATAAGTGTGTACATGTGATTGTTTCTTGTGCTTATGTTCCTTACTGTTCTTTTCTTTGCATGTGTAATTGTGAATGTTGCAGTAGTATTTATTCGAAATTTACTGATAGAATTCTGTAAATAACTTATCAGAGTAATAAGTAGGAGAAATAAATCTATCACTGCGATTGTATATTTCTAGATTGAAGTTTTCACACAACGAGCTATTACACTAAGGTGTTATATAAAGTATTCCTCCCATAATGCCACCTCAAGCGTAATTAATTGAGTTATGCCCAAAAATAACTCTATTTTCTGAAAGTTGTCGGAATGCACCAGAACGAAAGGAAAACTGTGTGGATGATGAAATATACCGAGAGAATGCCATCTAACCTCATAGAAACTCCTTAAAACCCCTTGAAAAGCCCTTGGGCCGATTGATGACACTAACCTGCACCTGTGACCTGTCTGCTCCCAACTCTGAGAGTCCATCCTAACCATGTCATAAAGAACACCAGAAAAAGGAATATCATAGAAGTATTCATTGAAAATTCTATAAGGAGTTCTTTGGGTTTTCCCCTATCTTGGAGCCTATTTTCTATGTCTCGCTTTGTTTGCATTGTGATCTTCTTCATGCCATTTATTTTGATAATGAAAAGAAATAATAATGATGATGGTGAAGTGATAATATACCTCAAGTAAATGTCAATGTTAAAAGAGAAATCATGAAATAAACTAACCCTAATCGATGCCCTAGATTTCTCAACATGCTTTGCCATGGCATTTGCCATCTATGCTAATCCCATAATTCCTTTAGGAATCTTGGAAATCTGATACATGGGTATTGTTCCTCTTGTCCTCATGATCATTTTTGACATAATTCATGCAACATTTTCCCCAATGCGGTCCTTGTTCTGCCACCTTGAAACCTATTTAACATATTGACTCGACCAAGATGTAACTAGCCACTTCCATCTTTGATTGGAAAAATTCAATGTAGCATAGAATTCTCTCATCAAATTGAACAATCTAAGACCAAGTTGACTTTTTGATCAATGAGACCACTTTGCATTGGGAACCATGTACTGCCTCGAGAATTGTGAAATTTGTCAAAATAAGGCTTCCATACATGACAGTTGTCTGAGAGATACTGCACCAAAGCGAAGAACACCTACAGACTCTAACCATGTGGTAAGACATAGGTGCATATTGATGTGGGATGGACTGGATCAGACATTGGTGATCAACCCTACAAATGCAGGTTTTCATATAACCATGATTCCTCGAGTAAGCCCACCTAAGGTCCTCTAATCCCATACAAGACGAAAGGAAGCCACGATGAACTTCAAGGCCATGGTCCGACCAACACAACAAAATACAGACAATAACACATAGGTCTAGGATGCCTAATACAAAGCCTCACATGGTTGTTACAATGCTTTTGACTTGTGACCTTGGGCTTACAATGGTGGTCATATATACTACAAACGTTTTTATATACACCCCTGCTGACATGAGGGGTAACAAGAGGTTAAGCCACTAATGTGAAAATGGTGGCTTTCCTAAGTTGCCTTTAGGTTCTAACACTTGTGGTTGGGACTTTTCCACCTAGTGAGAGTTTGGGAGATAACATGTAGTTAGATCAACAACTAAAACAAGTTTGATTTTCAAAATTAGTGATATGCATGGATTGTTTTCTTAATCATTATGCATAAAATCCTTCCTTTTGAAGTTTCCCAAAATTATTTTGCACTGGAAAGTCTTGAATATGGATATTTTTTAGTGAATTCATTTTCTTGGGTAGGCACATGAATAATATATATTCTTTACAGCTAAAACACTAATTCAGTTTTTTGCTAGGTTGATTCACTTTCTTTTTCAAAACTCCTGATTTGTCAAGTTTGCCATATTTTGAATTTCCTTGCTTATCGTTGAAACTTGAAACTATTGTACTTCTCATATGCAGCAACTATAATTTAATCACTTCATTCTCTTGACATTGTGCAGCAACTGTAGCAAAAGTTAATCACTTCATCCTCTTGACATCGTTGGGAACAAATAAAGTTGGATTTCCTGCAGCATTATTAAAGTGAGTAACAATCGTAGTGTTTGTTTCACTGTACATATTTTCAGTTTAATTATATAAGTTTTATTATAGAGAATTGCTAAAATGGTGTGAGATTTGTCTTGTGAAATTATTAATGGCTCTCATTTACTAAATACCATCCATTGCCATAGACAACATTCCATACTTTATAAGTTTATATAGGAAATGTTTCGACGATGAAAAACCTATCCATCTATCACTTTGGGAGCATGACTTACTGCAGTTCTCTTTAGATTGAATACCACAATTTTTAGGTGGTTACATCTAGTTATATTCTTCTTTTAGATAGAATACTTGGAAGGTTTTAACTTCCCATTACAAGCGTTATGTATTACAAACTTATGCAGACTATTTATTTTATAGGACAACCTTATTCTTCTCAAGCTTAACATCTATATCCTTGTCATAAGAAACGTCATGGTAATTATGTTGATTCATAATTGAAATCTTGGAGACTCATTTTGAATTTTTGTAGAGGTCATCTTTGTTTTATAAATGAGATTTTTGGTTTTCACGTGATACTTATATGATAGTTGTATATCTATATTTTCCTGTTGATGTTTAACTTAATTCCAGAAGCTGCATTTGCACTGCTATTTTGTGTTATGCATATTTTACTCTTTTTAGTCCCATGGTGTTACTTTTTGTGGTCATTGATTAGACAGTAATAAAAATATCTTATCTTGTATTTATCTATATACAATCTCATGAAAAAAATCACAAGCAAAGGCCACACATACATAACAAGACAATTATATATAGAACAATTCAGTTTAGTAGAGCTTGTCAATTTCCTGTAAAATCTGTTGTTTGCAGCAAATTAGTTTTGATGTTTTTTTAATTACAAGCAAGTGTAACATTTGCTAATTTCTTAGGGATAAGAGCTCAATTGGTGATTAGGGATTCTTGTTTCTAGTCTAATGATTTATTGATTCATAGTATTGGTGGCCAAGATCCTTGGTAGTTATCTTTCTATGCCATTATGAAATGTTCAATGATTTTGTCTCGTCTAGTTGGATGAAAAACAAATCCTTCTTTGCTTTTGTTCTAGATTGCCCCTTAGCCAAATGACTACACTGGAAAGCATTCATTGCTATATTTGGAAGGAATGAAAATAAATCATAACTCCATTAAATTCAACCACTAATCTAAATTCACAAGAATTCGAGGTGCTATTGCGATAAGTATTTAAAAGTTAATATATATTCATAAGTAGTACTTGTTTAGTCAATTTAATGTCTTAAATTGCTATCATAAATTATCAACCAAGGTTAGTAATCTGATGAAGTGCAGTGCACTATATATGCTTAGTTAACCTTCGTTCTTACTTCGTTGTGTATGTTTTTATATTGTTTTGGGGGTTTTGTTTCTTTATGTCCAAAAAGAATTAATCTAAAGGATTGAAATCTATGAAATTGATCAACTAAATCTAATGAAATTTAATGTTGAAAACTAGTTTTGAAAGAAGGAAGAAAAGGAAATGTTCTTTAACTATTATAAATTGCATAAAAATGAATCAAACTTTAAATGGTTAGAATCTGATCTAAAAACAGAGCATTTATTTTAATGATTTTGATCTTATGGAATTAAAACTATATTCTATTCTATATTAATCTAATTTTACTCCAAGGATTGAAAGCATAAATCCTATGATTAGGAATTGAAATGACAATGCTAATCTAAATGGAAAGCAAATTCAAAGCAATTGAAAGGCAACTATTGTATGACCAAATACTCAAATATCATTCAATTTTGGAAAACGACAAAGTCATCTTCTTGATATGATTTAACAAGCATTTGATTACACATTTAAGTTGTAAACTTAATCTAAGGAAGCAATTATAAAGCATGTAAAAGGAAACTAACTACTATATGACCAAATACTCAAATATCATTCAATTTTAGAAAATGACAAAGGCATCTTCTTGAGATGATTTAACAAGCATCTGATTATACATTTAATTAAAGATTTAATCTAAGAAAGCAATGTAATAAAGGAAACTCAACTACTGTATGACCAAGTACTCAAATATCATTCAATTTTGGAAAATGACAAAAGTCATTTTCTTGAAATGATTTAACAAGCATCTGATTATATATTTAATTGAGAATTTAATCTAGGAAAGCGTTATAAAAACATGTAAAGGAAAACTAAGTTAATTGTATGCTCCAATGCTTTAAACACAATCCAATTTTGGAAAATAGAAAAACTACTTTCTTGATATGCTTTGATAAGGATAAGATTACACAGTTAATTTAAAACTAATTCTAAGAAAGCATTAATGAATTTAATCTATGAAACAATAAGCAATTTAATCTAAAAATCAACTACAAAGTAATGCAAATCTAACTATGAATTGAAAAAAAAAGTTAATAAAATTTAAACTAAAAACAACTAATAAAATCTCCTTTCTGTGCGGCGGCCCTCTGCAATAGAACGAGTTGAAATCCTAGCAGACTATGCACGCATCAAGAAAGATCTGGAACAAACGAACATGGTCTTCGTATTATCAAAACCAAGTTTTAAGGCGTACACAACATTCACAATAATTAAGACTGTTTTCCAGTTTCAAAATTACTGGTTTTTAAACAAATTTTAATGTGATTGTCTTGAGGTATTTCCGTCCACAGATGGTAATTATAACTGAAACACAGAAGCAAAATCTAAGTAGCTAACTCTCGATTTTCTACATCAGAGCAAATCGAGAGTCTTTCGTTCTCGGATCACGTCCTTTGACCGAACTTTGATTGCGAGCATGGGCATATTTTTCTGTCGAATTCAAATGGGTGGATAGGATGGGATCCATGTGTGGAACATTCCAAAGATGCTCATGTGACTCATTCCTTCATTCGTTCCTCAAAACCTGTCAAACCATCAGAGTAGCTGCGGAAACAACAATTAGCTGCAGAATAGCACACATTCTGTAGCTGAGTTACAAAAATTCATTTAAATAACAAGAAACATCAAAATATAAAATAAAGACCATTCAAATGCATTCTCTGAGATAAAATATGTCATTTATCATTGATTGGAGTTATGGATTTATGAAAGGGTAGGAAGAAGTGATGAAAAAGGGTGTTAGAGAAAGAACAATTTCGAGGTTCAACATACCCCCATTAAGAAGCCATTGCACGTCCTCATGAAAAAAATGTGAACTTCTTCTCCTATTGCATCTGTTTAGATACCTCTTCTAATACATCCAGTTTTCTCTTCTTGCTCTTCATTGAGGTGACTGCCATTCTGGGCTTTCTCATAAGGAGTTTGTACCTGAGGTTGATGACTGTCTTGTTCAGAGATTTGTTCTTTCTCTTTAGTTTTCTGTTCTTTTTCTACCACAGTCCCAAATGTAGGACGATGTTATCAATGATGACTTTCTCCAGGTTGTTCTGCTGTTTTAAAGCTTCATTTTCCTATTTAATGTGTCTATTCAGTAACTCTAGCTCATAGATTTCTTGCTTGAAAGTGTTAACCAGAGGTTCTTGTGGACTGATAAGCTGTTCTTGCATATTGGGATTCATTTCTGCATTTCTTTTCTCCATTGACTCAATATAGTCATATATCTCTTGCTATACTGGGTCAATAACTGAAGATCTTCTGCTTGGGCTGCCTTCAAAATTATGTACAGGAGAATGTGTAGGACTATGTGGAGGAGAGATATTGATGGGTGATGGCACTTGAGGTTCCTCATCTAAATTCGCAAACTCTGTTCCTTGTGATGGCGTCTTCTTCATGGATCTTCAGAGTCTAGAGATTCTCCTTGGCTGTGGAGGGTTTAAGTTTTCTTCACTTGTTACCTTGCTCTTCTTCTCTGTTTTACCTCTTGTCTTGACTCCACCCTGTTTATTATTTTTCATCAATTTCGCAAGGGTGAGTTCCTCTTCTTCTTGCAGTAGTGGAGGTGAATGTTTGTCGTCAATGCTTGTATCAATCTTCCTTCTTCTACTTTTTCTAGTCTTCTCTTCCTTAGGCTGCTCTGACTCATCTTGGAAATGGTTTCTGATTAGGAAACTATCCCAAGAGTCTCCTATACTTTTCAAATGGAATTCAAGAAGCATTTTTATTAACCCATGATGGTGCATAGTGTTGTCTATGAACTGAATTCTTTTCTGTACATTTGTGGGCATTCTTTTAAAACTATTCAGTAGAAAAAAAGGGAGGTTTATTTCGCCATCCTCCAAAAAGTTCATTAACAACCGAGCATGATAAACAAACATGCAGCCAAATCTGCCTTCACAAGTGATAAACTTTCGTAAAATTAAAAGCATATTTCTCCATTTGTTCTTGAGTGTTGAGCTAGGAATACATTTCTTGTAAACAGAAGTATCCATACCTGGATTCCTAAGGAAAACTCTCCATGCTCCACTGTGAATTCTTTGTTTTTAAACCATCTCTCGCCAACTCTTGGGAGCTCTATAGCTTCAGCTATGAAGGCCTCGGTCACTGAAAATTTTATGTCTCCTATTTTGACCTTTGTTCCGTCGAAGGACCTCGCCAAAGACTTCGTCATTGCCTTATGGAATCCGTCAAATTTTTCTATAAACTTGATGTTAAAATTTGGGTACCAAAGCAAAAGTGGTTCCCTAAGGCTTTGATCTTTGGCCTAGGGAAAAGTGTCCAAGTGTATTTAACTTTTTCTCCTGAAGTGACTGTATAAGTGATAAAGTTACTAAGTCTAATTTTAAAGTGACTTTAATAAAGTCAATGTGAAATTAGAAAGTAAAAAACGACTTTGGAAATAAAAGACTAAGAGAGTCTTTATTAAAGTGGGGTCAATTAAAAAATAGAAAGTGAGATTTAAATGTACATTTAATCTCAACCCTAGATCTAAAGCTATCTCAGCCATTGGATTTAGGGATTCCCCAAAAGTCACTTAGGGTTAGGTTAAAGGAGGAAAAGAAAAGAAAAGATCATTCATTCTTTCATGAGCAGATTGAGAGAGGAGAAGAAAACAAGGAGACATTTCTGAGCAGTGAGAAGAAAGAGGGCAACATTAAGGAGACTTCAGCAAATCCGTGCAACAGCTTGGAGGCATATTTCCCAAGGTAGAAATTCGTACAACAGGAGGTTGCACACTTTTTGAGGAGGGAGGCACAGAAAAAGAGGGATTTCTTACAACAACTTTAGCACGCGTTCCAAGGCAGATTTTGGGCTCGGAAATCGAGGAGATTGTTGTTCTTTCGGCACAGATTTCGAGGAAATACGTATAGCAAGACAACGTTGTTTTCGAGGCTGTTTTCAGGCACAGGAATCGAGGAGGATGTACAACTGTACTTTTCGTAAAACCCGTACAGTCGTACGACCGTACTGCTGAAATTTGGGCACACATATCGAGGGTGGCAGTTCAACATTTAATGCTGAAATAAATGTTGTAAAATTTATGTTTTGTAAGTTTGCTATTTGGCACGTTTTCTGAGGCAGTGTGCAAGCACAAAAATCGAGATACGTACATTTGTGTGGTTCCTGGAATTTTTACTGTATTTTTTGTCTCACTGTAAAAGCAATATTCAGAAATAAAGAGGAGCTTTCGAACTGGTTTTCCCCAAGAGTTGTAGGGGGTTTTTTCAGGGTCATATTTACCAAAAATCAGCATGTCATTTTCTGTGTGTGGCTGATATATTTTCTGAGTTTTTGTTTCTGCATTTTCCAGCACTTCGAAATTTCCAGAATTTGTGTTTTCAGAAATATTTATTATTTCCAACTTGTTGAATGTATGTTTATGGGAATGGGCATTTAACTACATGGGAGTAATAAGGAGAAACTGATAACCGGGGTTGGGTCAAAATTTCTACATAGTATCAGAGCTTGGGTGGCTGAAAAGTGCAGTTTGGGACAGCAAGTGAAAAATTACAGAGAACTTATATTTCACACAGAAAACTGAACCTTTGCCACAACAGTGAAATTTTCAGTTTGTTAGGACAGCAAGCATGTCTTTGGGCTTGAGGGTAGAGGATAGGTTGGATGGGCAAGAAACTATAGTATATGGAAAGAAATAATGCAGAGCATCTTTGAGGAGGCAGAAGTCTAGGGTATCATGGTTCATACCCATCATCACCCTGTAAATTTGCTTACTGACGCAGTTCAGCTGACAGATTTTGATAAGAAGAATAACAAGGGAAAGAGACTGATTCTGGATGGTATTAAAGACCATTGCATTCCTCATGTGAGAGGAAAGAGACTTGCTCATGAGATGTGGACAGTCTTGACTAATCTCTACCAGAGTACCAATGAAAATAGAAAAATGGTCCTAAGGGAGAAGCTGAAGGCCATTAAGATGGCAAAGACTGATAGTGTTACTGCATACATACCTCACAAAGATCACTAATGTGAGAGATGAGTTGGCAGCAGTTGGAAAGGTCATTGCACCCACTGAGTTGGTGCAGATTACAGTGAATGACCTTCCCAGTACATGGCTGAACTTTGTTGATGGGATCGTTGCACGGGAGACCCTTCCCACTTGGGAGAGGTTGTGGGATGATTGCATACATAATGAAATTAGGAATAACCAGCTTGGGGCAGCCAAACTAGTTGAGGAGGATGAGGATGTAGCATTGTTAGCAAGGGGCAAGAAGGGCAAAGGAAAGAAGCAAGCTTCCACAAGTGTTGGTGGGGGAAAAGGCAAAGGTAAAGGTAAGCAACAACTGAACAAGGAGAAGGACTATTCCAAGGTGAAGTGTTGGAATTGTCAAAAGTTGGGACACTATGCAGTTGTGTGTCCGGAGAAGAAGAAGAAGGGAAAGAACAATACCATGGCAACATCAACAGAGATAGAGGACTTTTCGGAGAGCTTTGATCGGGAGTTTGGGTTCATTGCTTGTGAGTCCACTAGTGCAGGATCACCTGCCATGGAGGTTG
Organism: Pinus albicaulis; assembly: GCA_034641835.2. Classification (NCBI taxonomy): domain Eukaryota; kingdom Viridiplantae; phylum Streptophyta; class Pinopsida; order Pinales; family Pinaceae; genus Pinus; species Pinus albicaulis. Next base: position 150,391,797 of record CM076581.1, on the reverse strand, counting down.
AGAGGGAGTGTGCATTTCCCTCCACTAGCGGAGCATCTTCAGGTATTTGGTATCTTGACAGTGGGGCTTCCCATCATATGACAGTTCGTGAGTACTTCTCAGAACTTTCATAGAGTGGCACTGATATAGAGGTAGTACTCGGAGACGACAACATTGTTAGAGCAGTCAGTGTGGGGACATTGACATTTGATAGGGAACCCAAACCTCCCTTAAAAGTGTAAAATGTTCTATATGTGCTAGGGATGAAGAAGAACCTTATATTCTTCTCAGCATTGGAGGACAAAGGGTATGAGGTCTTGTTCAGGAGTGGACAGGTGCTTATATATCCCAGGAGCACTCCAGCTGATTAAGCTAGAGTGATTGGTGTACGCCATGCCAAGGTGTACAAGTTTGCATTTCAGCCCCTTTTGGCATTGAGTAGTAGTACCAGCAGCAGAGCTAGCAGTTCAAAGCTGTGTGAGATTTGGCACCGCAAGATGGGGCACATGTATCATGGGGCCTTGAGGACATTGCGGGATATCACTACAGGTATGCCAGATTTTAGTTCTGATCACATTGATACATGCAGAGGATGTGCTATGGGGAAGTTTGCCAAATCTCCTTTTCCCAGCAGTGACAACAGGTCGATTGGGATTCTTGATTTGATTCATACCGATGTGAACGGTCGGATGTGTCATGTTTCCTTGAGTGGATATGAGTACTATGTTTTATTCATTGATGATCGCTCCAGGTAGACCTGGATTTATTTCTTAAAGACCAAGAGTGAGGTCTTCAAGCGGTTTCAGGAGTTTAGAGCCCTTGTGGAGACTCAGACAGGTCGGAAGATCAAGTCCCTCAAGTCAGACAATGGGGGGAGTACACCCTTGGTGAGTTTGTTGATTATTGTGCAGAGGCAGGCATCACGAGAGACTTCACAGTTCCTTACAAACCCCCGCAGAACGGGGTTGCAGAGAGGAAGAACAGATCCATCATTGGGGCTGCCAAAGCCATGCTACATGATCAGGGGTTACCATTGTTTTTGTGGGCAAAGGCCTGCAACATTGCTATATATTCACAGAACAGGAGTCCACATCGTGCCTTAGGGCGAGTGACTCCGGAGGAGGCTTTTTCTGGGAAGAGGCCTGATGTTGGTCACTTCCGTATCTTTGGGTGTATTGCATACTCCTACGTACCCAAGGAGAAGAGGACCAAGCTAGAGCGCACCGCAGAGAAGGGTATCTTTGTGGGCTACAGTGAGACCTCAATAGCCTTTCAGATTTGTATTCTTGTACAGAGAAGATTTGTTGTCAGGCGGGATGTGAAGTTCGAGGAGGACAGGGCTTTCAGGAGGTCATGGGAGTTAGAGTATCTGGATCGGCCAGACCCTCAGGAGCAACTGAGTCAGTCACAGGGATCCAGTGGGCAGGGATCAAGAGGCGCATCGATTATGGTGTCAGGTCCATCAGTGAGCAGTGGTTCGCAGAGTCAGAGGGGTGGTGCTTCAGGCAACATGCAGAGCAGTTCACTAGGTAGTCCATTGATGGACAGTTCACATGGTACTTCAGCATCTACAGGTACATGTTCAGGTAGGAGGACAGCAAACAAACATTCAGGAGTTCAGGCTTCTGATGAGAATGAGGAGTTTCACTCTCCAGTGGGAGAAGTGTGCTCAGGGAAGAGGAAGCCCAAGTGGCTTCAGGACACCTTGAGAAAGGCTACATCTGTTGTTGGACTAAAGAGACCGGTCAGAGAGAGCAGATCACCTGAGCGGTTCTGTAGCTATATGGCAATGGTTGCCAGCATCGTTGACTCCGAGCCTTCTAGCTATGAGGAGGCAGCTAGCCAACAGGTCTAGAGAGAGGCCATGCAGGAGGAGTATTCTTCTATAATGAAGAATGATGTTTAGGAGGTGGTGTCGAGGCCTGAGGGAAAATCCGTGGTTACTTCCAGATGGCTTTACAAGATAAAGCACGCTGCAGATGGCAGTATCGAGAAGTTCAAGGCAAGGTTTGTGGCTAGAGGGTTCTCCCAGGTAGAGGGAGTAGACTATGAGGAGACCTTCGCTCCCGTGGCTCAATATACTTCATTCGCTCCATTATATCGATAGCAGCAGAGATGGGTTGGAAGATCCGCCAGATGGATGTGAAGACTGCATTTCTCAATGACTTCATATAGGAGGAGGTGTACATTGAGTAGCCGCAAGGCTTTGAGGTGCATGGGAAGGAGTCCCATGGATGTAGACTGAAGAAGGCACTTTATGGCCTGAAGCAAGCGCCTAGAGCTTGGTACTCCAGGATTGATAGGTACTTGCAAGAGATGGGTTTCACAAAGAGTGATTTAGATCCGAACCTATACTTTATTGTGATAGGTGAGGAGCCTCTCATTCTGGTGCTGTATGTGGATGACTTGGTCATTACGGGTGCAAAGAGACTCATAGAGGGTTGCAAGAGAGATCTTGCTTTGGAGTTCAAGATGAAGGACATTGGCTTGATGCATTACTTTTTGGGTTTGGAGGTGTGGCAGGAGGAGGGGCATTTCTTCCTGGGACAGGGGAAGTATATTGTGGACATCCTTAGCAGATTTCACATGGAGGATTATAGACCCATGTCGACACCTATGATCACTAATTGGAAGAAGCTTCACGCTTCAGATTCCGAGTTGGTGGATCCCACATTGTATAGACAATTGATTGGTTCCTTGATGTATTTGGTCAAAATTAGACCAGATATATGTTTTGCAGTCAACATGATGAGCCAGTTCATGTGTGAGCCCAGTAGAATGCATTGGGTTGCTGCAAAACACATTTTGCGATACTTACATGGGACAGTGGATTATGGTCTGGATTATAGACAAGTAGATGGAGTGAGATTGGCACGGTACACTGATTCTGATTGGGACAGGTTGTGCTTCTAATAGGAAGAGCACTTTAGGTTGTTGTTTTGGGTTGGGTTTGGCAGTTGTGTCGTGGTTTAGCCGAAAGCAAAAGTCAGTAGCATTGAGTTAAGCTAAAGCAGAGTACATGGTAGCGAGTCTGGCTAGTTCTGAGGCCATATGGCTTCGCAAGATATTGTTTGGTTTATTTGGTAACCCGTTGAGACCTTCAATGATTTACTGTGATAATCAGAGTTGCATTAAACTCACGGAGAATCCAGTATTTCATGACAGGTCAAAGTATATCGGGATCATATATCATTTCATCAGAGACTATGTTCAGAAGGGAGCTATGAAGCTTGAGGATATTCCCACAGATGAGCAAGTAGCAGATATATTCACCAAAGCCTTACCACGGGGCAAGCATGTCTACTTTAGAGACAAGATGGGTGTGGTGAGGAACACTTTCCTCGGTAAGAGGGAGCACTAAAATTTGGGTACCAGAGGACAAGTGGTTCCCTAAGGCTTTGATCTTTGGCCTAGGGAAAAGTGTCCAAATGTATTTAACTTTTTCTCCTAAAATGACTTTATAAGTGATAAAGTCAAATCTAATTTAAAAATGACTTTATAAGTGATAAAGTTACTAAGTCTAATTTTAAAGTGACTTTAATAAAGTCAATGTGAAATTAGAAAGTGAAAAGTGACTTTGGAAATAAAAGATTAAGAGGGTCTTTATTAAAGTGGGGTGAATTAAAAAATAGAAAGTGAGATTTAAATGCACATTTAATCTCAGCCCTAGATCTAAAGCTATCTCAGCCATTGGATTTAGGGATTCCCCAAAAGTCACTTAGGGTTAGGTTAAAGGAGGAAAAGAAGAGAAAAAATCATTCATTCTTTCATGAGCAGATTGAGAGAGGAGGAGAAGAAAATAAGGAGACATTTTTGAGCAGTGAGAAGAAAGAGGGCAGTAGCAAGGAGACTTTAGCAAATTTGTACAACAGCTTAGAGGCACATTTCCCAAGGCAGAAATCCGTACAGTGGGAGGTTGGCACACTTTTTGAGGAAGGAGGCACAAAAAAAGAGGGATTTCGTACAGTAACTTCAACACACATTCCAAGGCAGATTTTGGGCTTGGAAACCGAGGAGATTGTTGTTTTTCTGGCACATATTTCGAGGAAATATGTACAGCAAGACAACGCTATTTTCGAGGTTGTTTTCAGGCATAGGAATCGAGGAGGAAGTACAATTGTACTTTCTATACAGTCCGTACAGCCGTACGGTCGTACTGTTGAAATCTGGGCATGCATATCGAGGGTGGTAGCTCAACATTTAATGCTGTAATAAATGTTGTAAAATTTATGTTTTGTAAGTTTGTTGTTTGGCACGTTTTCCAAGGTGGTGTGCAAGCACGGAAATCGAGATAAGTACATTTGTGTGGTTGTTGGAATTTTTACTGTATTTTCTGTCTCACTGTAAAAGAAATTTTCAGAAATAAATAGGAGCTTTCGAACTGGTTTTCCCGAACAGTTGTAGGGGGTTTTTCCGGGATCATATTGACCAAAAATCAGCATGTCATTTTCTGTGTGTGTCGCTGATATATATTTTGAGTTTTTATTTCTGCATTTTCCAGCACTTTGAAATTTCCAGAATTTGTGTTTTCAGAAATATTTATTATTTCTAGCTTGTTGAATGTATGTTTATGGGAATGGGAATTTAACTACATGGAAGTAATAAGGAGAAACTGATAACCGGGGTTGTGTCAAAATTTCTACACTTGAGCGACTTAACCTTCTGCAGCGTCTCTTTGATTTGAGGATAACCCTCCATGAATTTTGCTCCCACTGGTTCAGTCCTGACTATCAAACCCTTGTCTTTTGTCATGAAGAGTCTTTCCTTCAGAATTGTTCTTCTTTGTGTGAAATGAATTGAGTTGCAGATCTGGATGTCGAGGGTTTGTAGGAAAATATGAGTGAAATGAATACTTGATGGGGTTTTAAGAAACGTGGATGAATGGGTTACGGAAGTAGGATATGACCGTTTAATCATAAATGAGAAAATTCGTTATGGATTGTTATGAGATATGATGTGGATGATGTGGTTGATTTATGACATAATGTGAGTCCAAATCAAATCAAATGATGACATATTGAGGCAGCATGTGATCATCTATATTATATATGCTAATGTTTTGATCTTATTATTTAAACAAATTTTTGTAACATACCTTTAGAACTAACCTTTTGTTTCTATTTCCTTGATGTTGATTCTTCAGGTATCCTTCAGCATGATCTTCAAATGGAGTTCTCAATTTCTTGTGCTCAGTATGTTTGCTTCAGTAGGCTGTAAGAAAATGTAACAGAACTGCAGAATGTGATATTAGCTGCAAAATGGAATGATAGCTGCCGAATGGAATGATAGCTGCAAAATGGAAGTAGTTCTGTAGCTACTTCTTTTATTATTTTAGAAAAAGAAAGGGAACAAAGATTTTTGGGATTTTTAGAATGGGATAGAAAATATAAGATGTCAGAACTTTGATTTTTATCTTATATTTTTTGTATAAGGATGTCAATCATTGATTGGTTTTCACACTTATACAATTTTTTTTTTTTTTTAAGATACGAAAAATAAAAAGAAGACTAAGTTGGGGAAGAAGAAGGATTCTTCTTCACCAACTTCATATCAGTATTATCTTGGAAAATTTTGATAAAATATTCCTTTGTAATTGGCTTATGATAGATTTTTGGTCGATGTCCATTCACAAGAAAAGGTACCTTTTCTTCATCAGTTGTCCTTATCTTGACTGCCCCATTGTGAAAGACTTTTTCAATCTCATAAGGCCCAAGTTAATGAGTCTGAACTTTCCTTTAAAGTCTTTGAACTTTGAATCGAACAAAAGTGCCCAATCTCCCTGCTTGAAACTTTCTTTCCTTATATATTTATCATGCCATTTAGACCTTTGTTGTTGGACTAGACTGATTATTTGAACTGCATCTTGCCTGATCTCATCAAATTCATTAAGTTGCTCCAATCTGTGCTTCTGGGCTTCTGATAAATCAAGCCCTAATTTGACTGCCATCTTGAAGGTTTTAATCTGAAATTCTATAGGAAATATAACTTGCTTCCCATAAACAAGTTCATAGGGAGTATGTCCTGTTGTATTCCTCCATGTAGTCCGGTAGGCCCATAATGCTTCAAGAAGCCTATCTGCCCAATCCTTCCTATGTAGATGTATAACCTTTGTGAGAATTCCTCCGATCACCTTATTGGTAGTCTCCACTTGACCATTTGCTTGTGGATGATATGGAGTGGATTTTCTATGTTTGATCTTGTAATCTTCCCCAAGCCTTTGCATCAACTTGGATGTAAACTGAGTCTTTAATCTGTCACAATTTCTCTTGGGACACTAAAACGAGTGAAAATATCATCGAAGAGAAAATTAACTATAGCTGTAGTATCCCGTTTCGGGGATATCTCTAAAACACAAAAAACTCCAACCAGAGATGGACTGGGAGGGCGTTTACCAGATATTTCACCTCTATGAAGAGGGTGAGATCTGGAGGCTACCTAGCCCTTTCCAGACTCTGTCTAAGAGTATGAGATACACACCAAGTGGTATAGAACTAGAATGCCCGAAAATACATAAAGATAGCAGTAAAACAGACATACAATAGCAAAGATAGAATGTACGACAAATCATCCAGAAATACAGAGAGAAGATGCTAAGCCATTTTATTATACTGAGAAATATAATGGAGTACAATAGGTGATCAGAGTGATGGCACCTAGACTTGCTCAAGGCAAGTGAAGAAATACTCTCAGAATATCGAGAAATGGCTGCTCTTTGAACTGCGTCCCAGCTGCTGGAAAACTACCGTGTAGCTGCTACTGCTGAACTGAACTGATGACTTGGGGCTGATATCCTCACCGGAATGAGCTGAAAATCTGGAATCCTCCTCTACTCACCAACCACAACAAAACCCATAAACCATATCTGAAATGGCTGACCCCCGAAAATCACCCCCTTGGGGAATTACGCTGCCCTCCAAGGCTTTGCGCAGAGGCTGAATAGGAACAACTGAAAAACGGCCTCAAACTCCACCAAAATCCTCCCAAAGGCAAAGGGTGATTCTCTGTTCAATCTCCAGGCTCAAAACCCCCGTAAGAAACTCAATCCGGAGCTCCTCCAGAATGGACTGCGTCCTCCCTCTCAATGACTGCGCAGTCTCTGAATGCACAACTCCGTAACAAAACCCAAACACCAATCCTCCCACAAGGCAAAGGGTGATCCTCTGTTCAATCTCCAGGCTCAAAACCCCCGTAAGAAACTCAATCCGGAGCTCCTCCTGAATGGACTGCATCCTCCCTCTCAATGACTGAGCAATCTTTGAATGCACAGCTCCGCAACAAAACCCAAACACCAATCCTCCCACAAAATGCTGAAGAAACTACCTTGCCCAAGTAGGCACTCGAAGTCCCCCGGGGCTAAGGGCGAGATCTCCAATCGGAGGCACTCAACGCACTAAACAGTGCTGCAGACAGGCTAAACAACCAGCGTGCTCAAGAAGTCAAAACGACCAACTCAATATCATCAACAACGAATGAACAAAATGAGGAGGCTCTCCCCTCTATATAGCATGAGCCCCTCTCAACCCTAATGCTCACCTCCTCCAACGTTGCCACATGCTCCCTCTTGGCCTGCGTAGTCCCTCCATGTGTCTACGTGGGCCCCCCTCTCTGCATGGTCTCTTGGCCCCCTTGGCTCACTTAAGTTACAACGTTGTGCTACTAGGGAGTGAACTTTTATTTCTAAAGTGAGTTATGTCTCCCCTACTCACCTTTTATTTATGAATAAACTATAGACGGCAAAATTGAGCAAAATCGAATATTCCAATTAGCCATAGCTAATTAGGAATATTACTGTCTCCCTCGGAAAAATGTTGCTTGTCCTCAAGCAATTGAAGTGATGGATGCTGCAAAATTTTCTCACTCTCCCAAGTGGCATCTTCATCCGGCAAATTCTTCCACCTCACCAAGAACTCCCGGACTGTCCTGCTTCGTTGTCGCCTCTCCCTGGTATCAATAATAGCCTCTGGCTGCAACACCAAATGCCCCTCATCATCCGTGGGTGGTAGTTCATCTGTCACTGTCACCTGCTGCCCCAGTGCCTTTTTCAGGCATGATACATGAAAAACATTATGAATCTTGCTGCCTTGGGGCAGCTCCAACTCATATGCAACTTGTCCAATCCTGCGTATCACCCTGTATGGCCCGTAAAAGCGGGGCTTGAGCTTCTTAGCTCCCTTCTGCTTCAGTGACGACTGTCGATATGGCTGTAATTGTAGGTAGAGCAAGTCCCCTACCTCAAACTGTCTCTCCACCTGACCTCTGTCAGCATACAACTTCTGTTGGTTTTGTGTTGTAGCCATATTATCCTTGAGAGATTGGAGAATATCTTGACTCTCTTGGATCCAAATCTTGGCTCTAGGAGCCTTGCTAGCATCGAACATCACATCAGCAAAAGATAAAGAATGATACCCATACAAAGCATAAAATGGTGACATACCAATGGACATGTGATGTGTAGTGTTGTAGCAGTACTCCCCCAGATGCAACCACTTCAGCCATGCTCGCTGCTGCCCACTGACATAGTTACGCAAGTAGCCCTCTAGCCACTTGTTAACTATCTCCGTCTGTCCATCTGCCTATGGGTGATAACTGGTACTCAGTGTCAACTTCGTCCCTACCAACCGGAAAAGCTCCTGCCAAAATCCGCTCATGAAGCGGCTGCCCTTGTCACTGATGATGGTCTTAGGAAGACCATGTAGCCTGAAAACCTCTCTGAAGAACAGCTCGGCCACCTGTGCTGCTGTGTAATCTGCGGATATGGCGAAAAAATGCGCATACTTTGTCAATCGATCAACGATGACAAAGATACAATCCTTGCCCTGCACCATGGGCAACCCTGTGATGAAGTCCATCTAAATACTCTCCCATTTCCCCTCTGGGATGGGAAGAGGCTGCAATAATCCTGCGGGATGGCTCATCTCCCCCTTGTTCCTTTGGCAAACATCGCACTCCCTGATGTGCTGGAGTACGTCCTCCTTGAGGCCCTTCCATGAGAACCTCTCTCTAATGGCTCGGTAGGTTTTGGTAAACCCCTGATGGCTGGCCAAAGGTGAATCATGTGATGCCTGAAGTATCTTCTTCTTGAGCTGAGATCCCTCAGTCAAGAAGATCTGGTCCCTGTAGTAGATGATCTCATCGACCACCCTGTACCTGTCATCCGCCACCTGTCCATCCAGAACCTCACATAAAAATCTGTCCTTGGAGTAATCTACTAAAAGTCAAGCCCTCCAATCTGTATCCAAGCTCATAAGAGACAATGTGGCTGGTCTACGTGAAAGGGCATCTGCTTGTTCTTACCTTTGACATACTCAATATCAAAGTCATATGCTTGGATCTTACTGATCCACTTCTGCTGCCTCTCCTGTAGCTGTTTCTGCTCCAAAAAGAACTTGAGGCTGTTGTGATCAGTCCTCACCCTGAACCTGTTACCCACTAAATATTGCCGGAATTTGGCCAATGCATGCATAATGGCCAACATCTCCTTGTCGTATATAGAATACAATGTCTCGTGTGGAAGGAGCTTCCGGCTCTCAAAGGCTATAGGGTGTCCTCCCTGCATCAATACTGCGCCGATCCCCTCTCCCGACGCATCACACTCCAAAACAAATGGCTGCGTAAAATCCGGCAATGCAAGCACTGGGCCGCTGCTCATCACCTTCTTGAGCCTGTCAAAGGCTCGCTGCGTTGTATCGGACCAACTGAATGCCCCCTTCTTCGTCAAATTTGTAAGGGGTGCAACAAGCTGTGAGAAACTCCTGACGAACTTCATGTAATAAGTACAAATGCCAATGAATCCCCGAAGTTCTGTCACGTTCCTCGTCTCAGGCCAATCTCTGATGGCCCTGATCTTCTCCTCGTGGACTCTCACTCCGTCCACCCCTATGATATGTCCCAAGTACAACATCTCCGACAACCCAAAATCACACTTGGAGAGCTTGGCATAGAACTGCTGCTCCTCCAAAATGCACAACACTGCCTCAATGTGCTGAAGATGCTCCTCCCAAGTCCTGCTGTAAATGAGGATATCATCAAAGAACACCAACACAAACTTCCTCAAGTGACTGCGGAAGATGTGGTTCATGCAAGACTGGAATGTCGCTGGTGCGTTAGTTAGCCTGAAAGGCATCACCAAAAACTCAAAGTGCCCATAGTGACACCTGAAGGCGGTCTTGGGAATGTCCTGTTCCCTCACGCGAATGTGATGGTACCCCGATCTCAAATCAATCTTTGAGAAGAACCGTACTCCTCTCAACTCATCCATCAACTCATCGATCCTAGGTATAGGGTACCTGTTCTTCAGGGTCTTCTTGTTCAGGGCCCTGTAGTCAATACACATCCTCAAAGTGTCGTCCTTCTTCACCAACACCACGGAAGAAGCAAAAGGACTCGTGCTCAGTCGGATGTGCCCAAGAGCCAGCAACTCCTGGATGGCCCGCTCAATCTCATCCCGATAGGCTTTGGGGTGCCTATAGGGTGTGGTAATCACTGCCTGAATACCCTGCTCCAACTCAATAGTATGCTCAAACCCCCGATCTGGTGGTCGGCCTGGTGGTATATCCCCGAACACTGTGTCATACCTGTCAAGGATGGCCTGTATATCAGAATGAACGGCCTGATCGGTAGTCCCTGCCTCTGATGCCCGCAACTCAACCACCCACTCTATGTCTCCCTTCTGGAAATCTGCCTCCATCCGGTGAGCCAAAACAGTCTGAGGTCGGTAAGTGTGCATCCCGCAGATCTTCTCATGCTTCCTAGTCTTTTTATCATCCCACTCCATCTCCAAGGCCTCCCAATCTGTGGTGACCTTCCCCAAAGTAATCAACCACTGAACACCCAATACCACATTGGTATCCGGTATGTTGACCACGAAAAAGTGTTCGGTCACGGTGTTGGTACCCATCGTCACTGCCAACTCTGGAACATATTGGGCACACTACATCGTCTGAGCTCCTGGGACTAAAACTGAAAATCCATCGAAGCTCTCGGTAGGTATACCTCTCCGCTCAACCATCTGTGCATCGATGAAGTTGTGGGTTGTCCCACTGTCAACCAAAACTGATACTCGCTGACCACGTATTGTCCCCCGTACGCGCAGCGTCAAATACTTAGGAACTCCTCGCAATGCTGCAAGGGTCCCCCCTGTGGGTGCAAAAGCTGCACCTCCTGCCCCTGGAGGTGGTGGTGGCAACTGATCCTGGGCTGTCTGACTGTTTCTTGCCTCCACGTCATCCTCCTCATCTTCTTCCCCGCTACTCTCGGAGAAGACCTCAATGAAGCGTGCTTTGCCAGCAGCACATCTATGTCCCGGTGCCCACGGCTCCTGACAGGTAAAGCACAACCGCTTCTTCTTCAGCTCCCTCCTGGCATCATCATCCGTCTGTGCCCGTCCTGGATTCCCCTTTGGAGGTGGAATCCTCACATCCTTCCCCTTGGGCTGGAAGCCCTGTATCTGGGGATAAGGTGTCCGAGTCCTGGGTAATGCATCCTGTAAATCCCGGGTCCTGCTAATGGCATCCTGGAGTGTGCTGGTCTAGTAGATCTGAATAGACCTCGAAGTGGCTCTACTAACCCCTCCACAAACATATAGATCATCCGTGTCGGGGATAGATATGGCACCATCACTGAAACCCTCAAAAAGTTTGCAATGTATGTCTCTGGGCTCCTGGTCTATTTGAGCCTCGTCAGCTCAACAAAGTGCTGTTCCGAATCCCTCCGGTCAAACCTCTCTATCAAACTCCTGGTAAACTCGGCATATGTCGTCACTGTAGAATGTCTGAGTGTAACCATCCCATGAAACCACCAGTCCTGGGCCTCACCATCCACATGTAATGTTGCCACCTTGATGGCCTCTGTCTTCGACATCTGGTTAAGCTGGAAATAGATGTCCATCTTCTCCACCCAAGACTTCGCCGAACTATTTGATGAACCATCAAACGTAGGCAAGTGGAATCTGCTAGTTGTGCGGTGGGTATCTCCGTCATGATAATGCCGGTGTCCTCTATGATGGTCACGGGGTCTACTGTCCCGCTGAAGCTGAACAAAATCTCTGAACGAGAGAGCATCCTTGAACTCCTGCCCATAGACCTGATACTCTGCAAAATAATCACCCATATGCCCGGGCTCTGCCTACTGCTGGGCTCCTGCCCCTGTGTCAGCTCCCAAGAAAGTGGGCATGGTATAGTGTGTGGGTGCATGTGAAGCCATCTACTGAGTAGTATCACGCTGCATAGCACCATGCTCCGGAAAATGGTGAGATGTACCCGATCCCTCACTTACCTGGAAAATCTGTGGGGTCTCACGCTGTCTAGCCTTCACAGTAGTGAATCTCTGGCCCATCACCTCAATCTGTCTCGCTAGATCCTGCACTGATTTGAGGAGTGCCTCCCCAAACTGTTTTGCCTCACTATCATCTGCCATCGGCTCTCTCTGCTCTGAATCTAACACAGGCTCCTCCTGCTCTGCGTCTGTCACAGGCTCCTCCTGTTCTGTGTCCACCACCCGAACACAGTGTCCCTCTCCGTAGGTGTTCTCCAACCTACGCTCACGATCTCTGTACTTTCTGCCTTTGTAACAAATGTAGGGCCTCTTCCCCGGTGTCATAGACAACTAGCTCCACAGGCTGAGCCAGAACTATGCTCTGATACCACTGTAATATCCCGTTTCGGGGATATCTCTAAAACACAACAAACTCCAACCAGAGATGGACTAGGAGGGCGTTTACTAGATATTTCACCTCTGTGAAGAGGGTGAGATCTGGAGGCTACCTGGCCCTTTCCAGACTCTGTCTAAGAGTATGAGATAGACACACCAAGTGGTATAGAACTAGAATGCCTGAAAATACATAAAGATAGCAGTAAAACAGATATACAATAGCAAAGATAGAATGTATGACAAATCATCCAGAAATACAGAGAGAAGATGCTAAGCCATTTTATTATACTGAGAAATATAATGGAGTACAATAGGTGATCAGAGTGATGGCACCTAGACTTGCTCAAGGCAAGTGAAGAAATACTCTCAGAATATCGAGAAATGGCTGCTCTCTGAACTGCGTCCCAGCTGCTGGAAAACTGCCGTGTAGCTGCTACTGCTGAACTGAACTGATGACTTGGGGCTGATCCCCTAGCCGGAATGAGCTGAAAATCTGGAATCCTCCTCTACTCACCAAACACAACAAAACCCAGAAACCATATCTGAAATGGCTGACCCCCGAAAATCACCCCCTTGGGGAATTACGCTGCCCTCCAAGGCTTTGCGCAGAGGCTGAATAGGAACAACTGAAAAATGGCCTTAAACTCCACCAAAATCCTCCCAAAGGCAAAGGCTGATCCTCTGCTCAATCTCTAGGCTCAAAACCCTTGCAAGAAACTCAATTCGGAGCTCCTCCTGAATGGACTGCGTCCTCCCTCTCAATGATTGCACAGTCTTTGAATGCATAGCTCCGCAACAAAACCCAAACACCAATCCTCCCACAAAATGCTGAAGAAACTATCTTGCCCGAGCAGGCACTCGAAGTCCCCCGAGGCTAAAGGCGAGATCTCCGATCGGAGACACTCAATGCACTAAATAGTGCTGCACATAGGCTAAACAGCCAGCGTGCTCAAGAAGTCAAAACGACCAGCTCAATATCATCAACAACGAATGAACAAAATGAGGAGGCTCTCCCCTCTATATAGCATGAACCCCTCTCAATCCTAATGCTCACCTCTTCCAACGTTGCCACGTGCTCCCTCTTGGCCTGCGCAGTCCCTCCATGTGTCTACGTGGGGCCCCCTCTCTGCGTGGTCTCTTGGCCCCCTTGGCTCACTTAAGTTACAACATTGTGCTACTAGGGAGTGAACTTTTATTTCTAAAGTGAGTTATGTCTCCCCTACTCACCTTTTATTTATGAATAAACTATAGACGGCAAAATTGAGCAAAACCGAATATTCCAATTAGCCATAGCTAATTAGGAATATTACAACAAATTTTTCATTAGCTAAAGAAAGTTCTTTAGCCTCTACCCATTTAGTGACATAATCAGTACAAACCATAATATATTTACTTTGATTAGATGGTAGATTGATTGGTCCAACAAAATCCAGGGCCCATTTTTCAAATGGTTCGTTGAATACCTAAGGTTGTAAGGGCATTTCATCTATAGGAACAAGTTTCCCCATTCTTTGACAGTTGTCACACCTTTTGACATACTCCCTGGTATCTTTAAAGATGGATGGCCAATAATATCCTAAATGAAGGATTTAATAGGCAGTCCTCTTATCAGCAAAGTGTCCACCACAAGGTTCATCGTGACATTACTTTAGAATCTCAGGCATATTTCATCTTCTCGAACACACCTTCTGATGATGAGATCTAGACCTGTTTTATACAATTCATCATTAATCCATGAGTACAATGCACTTGTTTGAATAAATTTGTTGAAATTTGGTACCGGAGGACAGGTGGTTCCCTAAGGCTTTGATCTTTGGCCTAGGGAAAAGTGTCCAAAAGAATTTAATTTTTCTCCTAAAGTAACTTTATAATTTTTTGTAAAGTTAAATCTAATTTAAAAGTGACTTAAGTGATAAAGTTACTAAAGTGACTTTATAAAGTTATAAAGTCAAATCTAATTTTAAAGTGACTTTAAGTGATAAAGTTACTAAAGTTAAAGTGACTTTAAATAAAGTCAATATAAAATTAGAAAGGAAAAAGTGACTTTGGAAATAAAGACTAAGTGGGTCTTTATTAAAGTGGGGTGAATTAAAAAATGGAAAGTGAGATTTAAATGAGCATTTAATCTCAGCCCTAGATCTCAATCTATCTCAGCCATTGGATTTAGGGATTCCCCAAAAGTCACTTAGGGTTAGGTTAAAGGAGGAAAAGGAGGAAAAAGTCATTCATTCTTTCATGAGCAGATTGGGAGAAGAAGGAAACAGGGAGATTCTGGCGCAAGTATGCAGGTAACTTTCTTGTAGCTAAGTAATTATCAATATCTACAAACCAAGGAGATTTAGTAGATATTGCAAAAAGATATTCATCAGGAAAATTATCTTCTACTGGAGTATCATTTTTAACATTTTGAATTCTAGACAAGAAATCAACAACTGTGTTTTGTTTTCAAGGTCGGTCTAGAATGGTGATATTGAATTCTTACAGGAGTAATAACCATCTTGTGATTTTTTTATTAGTAATAGATTTATTAATTAAATATCTACTTACAAAATGATCTGTATGAATAAATTTTTCATAGCCGGTGATATAATGTCTAAATTTGTTGAT
The DNA here is from genome assembly GCA_034641835.2 of Pinus albicaulis. Taxonomy (NCBI): domain Eukaryota; kingdom Viridiplantae; phylum Streptophyta; class Pinopsida; order Pinales; family Pinaceae; genus Pinus; species Pinus albicaulis. The sequence continues at coordinate 150,376,563 of CM076581.1, read as the reverse complement.
AGCATGAACAATAGCTAGAAATTATTTTTCAGTTACAGTGTAATTTAACTCAGCAGGAATCAATTTTTTTCTTGTATAATAGATGGCATAAGGGATTACAACTTTTTGTCCTAATACAGCTCCCAGAGCCGTATCTGAAGCATTTGTTGAAATGTGAAAAGGTAGTTTCCAATTTGGACCTCTTAAGATGGGTGCTTCAGAAACTTTTGTTTTTAAAGTTTCAAATGCCAATTGGTAATCAAGAGTCCAACTTAATTCACAATCTTTGGTAAGAAATTCGAAGAGTGGGGATGCTATTTTAGTGAAGTTTTCTATAAATCTTCTATGATACCCTGTGAATCCTAGAAAACTTCTAACATCCTTTTGACAACTTGGAATTGATAATTTGGAGATAACTTCAACCTTAGATGAATCAACTTTAATTCTGTCTCCCGAAATGTGATATCCTAAAACAATTCCTTCCGTAAACATCATAAAACATTTTTCATGACTTAATGAAATATTTTCTTCTTTACATATTTTAAGAACCTTTTCCAAGTTTTCTAAAGCTTCTTCAAATGAATTCCCATAAATTGAAAAATAATCCATATATACCTCCACACAATCATGTATTAGATCAGAAAAAATTCCTAATACTTCCCTTTGGAATGTAGCAGGTGCATTGCACAAACCAAAAGGAAGTACTCGGTAGGCATAGGTTCCCCATGGACAGGTGAATGTGGTTTTATCTTGGTCTTCACGTGCTACCTGAATCTGATTGTAACCACTAAAACCATCCAAGAATGAGAAATACTTCTTTCCTGCTAATGTATCCAATACTTGATCTATGAAAGGTAATGGAAAATGATCGTTTAAAGTAGCTTTATTCAACTCTCAATAGTCAATGCATACCCTCCACTTACCATTATTTTTAGGTACAATCACCAAGGGAGAAACCCACTGACTATCTGAAATTGGGTAAATGAAGTTTACATTCGACAATTTTTGCAATTCTTCTTTCACAATTTCCCTAAGATTTGGATTCATCCTTCTTTGAGGTTGTCTGATAGGCTTACAATTTTCCTCAATGTAGATGTGATGTATACAAGTCTTAGGACTAATTCCTTTCATGTCAATGTATTCCCATGCATATGCATAAGAATGTTGTTGTAATGTTTTGATTAACTTTTCTTGTTGTAATCTTTCCAAGTTTTTGTTTATGTTAAAATATTTTCCCGGAAAGATTTCAACCGTAGAGTTACCAAATTCTTCCATAGAATATAGAGACATCTACCTAGATGACAAGTATTCAATATTGCATTGTTATTGAAAATTATCATGTTCATATTTTGAAGATGATTCAAAGTTTTCTATTGAATTTAATATTTGACTATCTTCACTAATACAAGAAATAGTAAAGAGAGGTTATATATCATTGTCATCATCAATCCATTGTTCATATTCTATTTCTGTGGTTGTTTTTGCTGGAGGATATAAAATGAATTTATTTGTTGAATTACCATCATAGATATACATGTCACCAGATCTACAACAAATGAAAGCACCAACTGTAGCCAACCAAGGTCTTCCTAATATTAGTGGATGTCCTCTTAGATTGTTCTTGGGGGTTAAAATCATAAAATCAACCGGATACTCCCAAGAGTCTAAGGATACTGAAATGTCTTCTACTACACCATATGGTTTGTTTACTGATATGTCTTCTAATTGTAGTAATGTAGGTGTATACTGAAGATTTGGAAGCTTGAGTTGTTCCATGGTTTGTTTTCTCATGATGTTTATGGTTTCTCCTAAATCAATAAATATATTTGAGATTTCAATACCATTGATATGTGTTTTTATAATCAGACTTCCTGGATCTAAATATTTTTGTATGGAAATTTTTCCCATCATAATGTCTACAATTTTTCCTACTAATTGAATTCTTTTTATTTCTTTTTTTTTTCTTCCTGGTTTCTTCATGCTCAACTCTTTTATTGTTTTGGATAGAATTGGAATCTTTACTGGCCTGTAGAAAATGAATTTTGATACAGACATTTTTCAATTCAGCTAGAAAATCATAATTGGGAAACATTATTTGTTTTTCTAATCCTCTATCAACTTGTAATCTTTCAAGAAAAGGAGGGTTAAAAATAGATACTGATGGTTGCTCTATGATAGGAGTTGAGTTTATTGGTTTTTCTTGTTTTTCATTTTCAGAATTCTGGTTCTGTTGAAGAGATGTCCCTTCTTTAGAGCTTTTATTTTGCTGTAGAGAAATCTCTTCATCAAAATTATCTTGTTCTTGAATAACAACATAAGGTTTTTTCCTTTCTAATATTCTACGAGATCTAAGTTGAGCATCATTAAGATCTAGTGGAGTAATCATGTAAGTTGGAAACTGTTGTCCTTCTATAATGTAAGCATTTTGAGAACTTTTACTATTTGGGTTTGGAAATGGCTAAGCAGGTAGTTGGTTTGGTCTTTGTGGAAATGGTAATGAAAGTTGTGGGTTTTGGTTTTGGAGTTGGGGTTATTGATTTTGTTGTGCAAATTATTGGGAGGATAGTTAGGATAGGATGGAGGATATTGGTAGTATTGAGAATATCTACCATATGGATTTTTCATTCCTTATTCTCAAGGTTGAGGTTGGGACCAAGGTTGCTGCCAAGAATTCCAATTATTTGGTGGGGGTTGAGTATACATTTGGTTGTTAAAACCTTGAGTTTGTGGCCCCTGCCATGGTCTTATAGAGAAAAAGCAAAGAGGTTCTCCTGGATTTGAAGTTACTTCTTCCTGAAAACTAGCCTTAAGACTTGGGATTGAAGGGCAACTCTTAGTTTCATGATTTTTTGAGAAAATCACATAGGTCTCTATGAATTTTACATCAAGAGGACATTCTCTCAAGGAGCGCTTCTTTTTGCATTTAGGACAGAAAATAACTAAGACATCAGTTTTGGCTTTCTGCTTGTTTTGTAATTTAAGGGTGTATATCTATTCACTAGGAATTCCTAAAATATATGTTTTAAATTCATCAAGCATATTTCCAATTTCTACCCTACTTACTATTCCAGTTGCAGATTTATTCACTTTAGAGAGAGAAAGATCTCTTGGATTTTTCCCATATTTTGATTTTCCCCTTGCGAGATGAATACATAATCCACCAATTTCAGGTAATGTGAGTTGAGAGATGTCTCCCCTCCCCATCATGTTGAGAATGTTCATCCATTCATCTCTAATGGCTTTTAACAAGAGAGTTTTTAAATTATCTTGATCTAAGTTTTCCATTTTAGCTCTTTTTATGTTATAATTGAATCTTTCAATTAGATCCTCCAGGTTCTCATCCTATCTTTGCATCATCTTGAATACTTCATCCTTCTGATTAATAGGTATGCAATAATCCAAGTATCTTTCTAAAAATGCTCTTTTCATATCATTCCATGTTCTAATATATTGTGTGACTAAAACCATGAACCATTTTAAAGCTGCTCCTTTAAGTGTTGCAGGAAATAGCTTTAGTTTTTTAGATTCTTGTAAGTAGTCATAAGATCTACAAAAAACTTCAAATTCAAACAGAAAGGTTTCAGGATCTTCACTTTTTAATCCATGGACATTTGGAAGAATGAAAAGTGAAATATTTTTCATTGTGGCATTTGTATCCTCATCAATTATAGGAAATCCAAAATAATTATCATTTTCCCTATTTCTTCTGTTTCCTTCACCTCCTCCTCTGTTCCCTCTACCTCTCTCTCCACCTCTTCCTCCTCCAAATAGTAAATTTTCTCCATTTAAAATTTCTCCTTCTCCTTCCATTGTAGATTCCTCAGACTAATATAAGGTTCTAACTCTAAAATTAATTGATATTCCTCTGGTTCTTCTATCAATAGGATATTGAAGAAAGTTTCTTCTTCTTCTTCCTCAATAGGAATTTATAATTCTTGAGCAAGAATGTGTTCTCCTCTAGAGGTTAAAAAGGTTACTCATTTTGTTGGAGATCTAGGATCTTCTTCCTCTAAGACCGCCTCAATGGATGAAGTAGGAGATCTGCCTGGTTGGATTTTCGACCTTAAGAATTCAGGAAGTCTATGTCTAGTGAAGTATGGAATATGAGTTTGAGATAGTGGTGTAGTAGTATGTGGTCTAGGTGGGGTGAGTGGTGTTGTTGCAATTAAAATCCTGCCTCTAGCTATAAATCTACTCCTAGAATCTCTTTCTCTACGCATGTCATTTTTTTAGATGTAAGAAATAACGTTACCTAATTACACTTCCCCAACAATGACACCAAAATTTTTAGCCAATTTAATTTCTTAAATTTCTTATCATAAATCATCAACCAAGATTAGTAATCTGATGAAGTGTGTTGCACTATATATGCTTAGTTAACCTTCTTCTTACTTTGTTGTGTATGTTTTTATATTGTTTTGGGGGGTTTTGTTTCTTTATGTATAAAGAATTTAATATTAAGAAATGAGAACTATGAAATGAATCAACTAAATCTAATGAACTTTAATGTTAAAAATAGTTTTGAAAGAAGGAAGAAAATGAAATGTTCTTTAACTATTCTAATTTGCATAAAAATGAATCAATATTTAAATGGTTAGAATCTTATCTTAAAATAGAGTATTTATTCTAATGACTTTGATCTTTTTGGAATTTAAAGCTAATTCTAATCTATCTTAATCTAATTCTACTCCATGGATTGAAAGCTTAAATCCTATGATTAAGAATTGAAATGACAATGCTATTCTAAATGGAAAGAAAATTCAATGAAATTGAGAAGCAACTAATGTATGACCAAATACTCAATCATAAAATTTTGGAAGAATGAAAAAATCATCTTCTTGACATGATTTAACAAGCAATTGATTATTCATTTAATTTAAAGAATTAATCCAAGAAAGCAATTAAAAAGAATGTAAAGGAAACTCAACTACTGTATGACTAAATAATCAATGGCCCAATCTTAGAAGAATGACAAAGTCATCTTCTTGATATGATTTTAGAAAGAATTTAATTATACATTTAATTGAGAATTTAATCTAGGAAAGCAGTAAAAAAAACATGTAAAGGAAACTCAACTACTGTATGACTAAATAGTCAATCATCCAATTTTGGAAGAATGAAAAAATCATATCCTTGATATTATTTTAACAAGCATTTAATTATACACTTAATTGAGAATTTAATCTAGGAAAACATTATAAAAACATGTAAAGAAAACTAAGATAATTGTATGATCTAATGCTTCAAACATAATCCAATTTTTGAAAATAGAGGAACTACTTTCTTGAGATGATTTTGGTAAGAAAAATATTACATAGTTATTCTAAAACTATTTCTGAGAAAGAATTCATAAATTTAATCTATGAAACAATAAACAATTTAATCTAACGATCAGCTGCGATGCAATGTAAATTTAACTATGAATTGACAAAACAGAGCTAAAAGAATTAAACTAAAAACATAACTAATGAAACCTCATTTTTGTTCAGAGGCCCTTTGCAACAGAACAAGTTGAAATCCTAGTAGACTATGCGTGCATCAAGAAGGAATTGGAAAAAACGAACATGGTATTTGTATTATGAAAAGAACAGAGTCTCAAAGAATACATAACGTTCACGAAATTAAGACTATCTTCCGGTTTCAAAACGATCGGTATTTAAACAGATTTAAATGTAACTATCTGGAGGTATTTCCACATACAGATGGAAATTACAACTGAAACATAGAAGTAAAATCTAAGTAGTTAACTCTCGATTTGCTACGTCAAAGCAAATCAAGAGTCTTTCGTTCTCAAATCACGTCCTTTGACCGAACTTTGAACACGAACATAGGCACCTTTTTATGACGAATTCAAATAGGTGGATAGGACGAGATCCATGTGTGGATCATTCTAAAGATGCCTATGTGACTCATTCCTTCATTCACTCCTCAGAACCTATCAAACCATTAAAGTAGCTGTGGAAACAACAATTAGCTGCAGAACAGCATGCCTTCTGTAGCTGAGTTACAAAATTCGTTCAAATAACAAGAAACATCAAAATATAAAATAGAGACCATTCGAATGCATTCTCTAAGATGAAATATGCCATTTATCATTGATTGGAGTTATGGATTTATGAAAAGGTAGGAAAAAATGATGAGAAAGGATGTCAGAGAAAGAACAATTTTGAGGTTCAACATTCACATTTACAAAATGCGTACCCTGATCACTCATCATGATTTTGGGTCACCCAAACCTTTCCAGAATATTCTAAAAAATGAAGTGCACAACCATGTCTTCGCTGCAATATTTCACAAGTTGAGGTTCCTCCAACCTAGTCAAATAGTCTGTAGTTTTGATGATATATCGAGCTCCAGTCTTCTTTCCTAGAGGAGTGATGGGTTCGAAAAAATCAATTTCCCACTTTTCAAATACCTACAAAGTGACCTGTGGTTGTAGTGGCATCTTCTCTTTGCGCGAGGGTCTTCCCATCCTCTGACATACATCACAAGCATGGTAGTATTCCATAGAATCATTGTGCACCATAGGCCACCACAACCCAACCCTTAATACCTTCTGTGCAGTCAGTTTTCCATCATAATGACCACCTGCAATGCCTCCATGTGCTTCAGCCAATATAATAGGTCTTTTGAAATCATGAACATATCATCTCAAGACTTCATCAACTCCCATCTTGTATAATTGTCCTGCGATCAGGGTAAAGTCTACTACGCGCGTGACCAATTCCTTCTTCTGCTTAAGCGTAGTTTCCGCATGTGTATTTACAATGGTCAGATAATGGATGATATTGGCAAAATAATCGTCATCCATCTTAATGGAAAACAACTATGCATCTGGTAATACCTCCTTCAAATTAGCTGGCTCTTCACCGCTTTCAATGCGCGATAAGTGATCAAGTCTGCATTCAAACTTCCAGGCTTTAAAATCACCTCAAAATCATATTCCTGGAATAAAAGGAGCCACCTGCATATCTTCTCCACCAACACAGGCTTATTCACCAAGTACTTCAAAGCAGAATGATTAATGAACATCTTGAAATGACGTCCAAGCAGATAATGATAGACCTTCTGCAGCGCATACACCATGGCTAGCCCTTCTCACTCTGTAGTTGAATAATTGCGCTCAACATTTGACAAATTTTGACTTGCAAATGAAATTGGATTATCAATATCTCCAACACCTAGTTGCATTAACACAACTCCTAGTGTGATACATGAAACATAACCATGTACATGGAATTCCTTTTTCCAATCTAGAAATACCAAGATGGGCGCACTTACCATCTTCTCCTTGAGGATGTCCAAACTCTTCTGACAGTATTCATTCCAACAAAAAATGACATCCTTATTCAACAGCTTTTCCATCGACGGAGTGATCTTCGCATAAGCTTCAATAAACTTCCGATAATATCCAGTATGGCCTAAGATCGAGCACAACTGCTTCACATTCGTTGGGGAATCTAGATTGATGATAGCAAAAATCTTGGTTGGATCAACCATCAATCCTTGTTGAAAAACAATATATCCCAAAAAAATACCAAAGGGGGCGTATAATATATACTTCTTTAATTTCATAAAGATTTGTTACTGTCAACAAGTGTCTAGCATCAACCGCAAGCTAGAAACATGTTTCTTCAAGGGCCCAAAAATAGTCCAATCATCAAAGTACACCTCTAAGAATTTGTGGATATATTCTTTGAAGGCATTGACTACTACGAATGAAAATATGGCTGGTGCATTCTTTAATTCGAATGACATCACAATATATTGAAATGAACCCCATTCTACTGCAAAGGTAGTCTTTCTCCGATCTTTAGGCACGATCCTTATTTGATGATAATATCTTGAAAATCCATCTATGAATGAATAGGCCTCCTCACCTCCTACATTGTCCAACACCTCATCTGAGAATGGGGTCAGAAAAGGATCATGTATGAAAGCATCATTCAATTTGCGCAAGTCAACACATATCCTTATTTCACCTTTTCTTTTCTTTTCTTGGAATACCATAGGGCTCACACACTCTGATTCTTCTACTGGTTCAATAATTCCTGCAACAACCATCTTTTCCAATTCTTCCTTAACCTTTTTCTTATACTTTGGGTTCAATCTGTAAGGGAGCTTCTTGATAGGCCTAACATCTGGTTTCAAAGTAATTTTCATCACACCAAGATCTCCAATAATCTTTTTTAACTCAAAAAATATTGTAGGGAACAACTCTTGATACTCAGTGAGAAGTTATGCAATGTTACCCATTGTATCTTCATCCCAATAATCTCCTATATTGGAAAAATTAGGCTGCTATTCTGTCCCAATATTAACCTGCTTGGTTTTAAGAGGTTCATTAACCTCTGGCAATGCCACCTCAGGTCCAATAATTGCATGCTGACCCTCAGACTCAGGAATGTTGATATTTCTTGGATCCTCCTCGTTTTATTCAGTGGTCACATTTTGGCATTCAACTGCGGCCTCTAACTGCACATTCCATCCTAGTGAGGCCTATACAATCGATTCTTTTGGAATATCAAATATAAAATCTTGAATCTCTTGTAATACCTCATCAACGCGCTGGAACCCACTTTCAAAGTTGAATGTCAAAATGAAGCTTTCTTTCAGCCCAGTCCATCCATTAGTACCATGTCGCAGCTTAGTCTCCAAGTACCAATTCATAGGTACAATGCCTAATGTGTGGATGAATATTTGAACCCATTCTGGTTGCGGTTCTTCTCCCCAAACTGCAGTTCAATAAACTAAATGAATGCGTGGATCCTCTACACCAGAGTATGTTCCTTTCATTCGAGTTATGAGGTTACCAAACCATAGGCACATCATTCAATGGCAGTCCTTCAAAGTAGCAATATTTTATTTGTGAGTTCTCCACTAGTGCATTGGGGTTGAGTGTAGAGCTAAATAGAGTGCATGGAACCGGTGTTCCTCAAGAACATCCATTTCCATTGCATCTAAAAACAAATTGAAATCACCTATACCATCATAATAGGGCAGTTCATGTACCTCATAAGATATACAATGCAAATATCTAGCAACCTGATTACAACGCAGTGTGGATACTTCATGTAAGAAGTTCTACCACTTTTCCATTTCTTCACCTGAGTCTAACAAACACGACTATCCTTCTCCCAATTTTGTTGGCCATATGATGTGGGATTGATCTAATCCTCATCCCCAGCAGTCAATTTTCACAAATGATCGACATCATCTTCACCATAGTCATCACACACTGGCTCTGTGTATCTTACTCCTTCTGTTGGATCCAAAGGGACTACAACCCTTGTCCCAATGCTTTCAAATACCATTCTCCTTCGCTTGAGGTTAATAATAGCATCCATATCAAAAGCCCAGTCTAAGCCTAGCAGCGTAGGATACAGGTCTGTATCATCAACAATCTCAATGACTTCAAAATCAACAAACACTTTGACTCCTTCAATGTCAACTACTACCCTAGGGAGTCTTCCCATGGGGATAATCTTCTGCTGGTTAGCCATGCGAAATTGAACCGTGGAAAATTAGAGCTTGGATTCTTCCATTCTTTTCCATGTTTTCTTAGGTAGTACATTTGCATTAGATCCCATATCCAGAATTAATTGGTCCATCTCAAATCTCCTATTTGAGCAGTCAAGCGCATTTCCCGTCCAATCCTTCGATTGCTTTTGTAGATTTTTTTGACAACCCTTTGTTTCTTCTAAGGTTTTCCCTTCAGGGGTTGCTCCTTCCCAAAGAATTTATCAATTAATGTTTTCATTTTCAAACACATTCTTATTGCGTAAAATCTTAATACAATCCTATAGGAACATTTTTATCGCAACTGGATGGGTCTCCTCTTTAATATCAACAAGTTTAATCAATGTTTTTTATGTTGATGCACCAAGGTCCATAAAATTATTCTTTGCTTCATTAAAAGTATCCTTTCCCTTCTGCAAGTTAGACCCTTCCTTCTTCTCAGGAGCTTTCTGAACCCAGACATCTGTAGTAGGTTTCTTACCTTTAGCTTTGTTTTCACCAACTATCACACCACTTCTAGTGACAATATTAACACTAGGATCTTCATCACGTGGCTCTTCCCTCATCATCTTAACGTCTCGTGTAGGTGTCACAGTTTTATTCTCTTGCATCTTCGAAAATAGCACAGGGAAATCTTCAATGACATGGTCAAATTGTCGACAATACCTACAGGATTTTTGTGTTGGGTTTGTGAAGTCGTGTGCGAAGTGGTCGACTTCTCCACAATTATAACTGATTATTTGGCCTCTTCCTTAACCATCTCCTCCTCCTCTTCCATGCTCCCGACCCTGGAATCCCCCACACCCAGAGGATGACGCATGTGAATCTGGAGCCCTATTTTATGACTGTAACATGTAGGTCACAACTTGGTTAATCATTAGGTTAAAACTATGACAATGCTTCTCATCATGGCCAACAGATCGACATAATTTGCAATATAGTTTCTTCACCGTCGGAATATATTTATGCAACCTGGGACAATGTCTGTAGGGTGTTTTCAGACTACTAGACATATTGCACATCATATTGGGGGTTTCACACCAGGGAAAATTTAAGGATGGAAATTTATCTTAAAGTTTAGAAATCTTGGCGAATCTTACGAGTCTCTAATATGTAGACTGTAAAACATTTGGTGATATTTTTTCAAATATATCCAAATTTCTAATGATTTTATATAGTCTTTATAAAATTTTTGCGATCTTTAGGATAACATAATTTTATACTATAAAATATGGGCGAATCACTTTTAGAAAAATATGGAATTGGAAAATATTGTTTTTGGAAAAGCCATGGAAAATTAGCCCACTTACGAATATTAGCCCCTAAAATTTTCCTTGTTTCACACCTAGTGACGCTCCAATCCCTGGATTAGGTTTGATTAGACTCGGTCCTCCAACTACTAGATATTCACCAAATATGGGGCATTTCTCCTTGTAGTGTCCTTGAGCTTTACAACGCACACACCATATCTTTGTGTGCACATCCTTTCCATTCTCCTTCAACAAGATTTGAAGTTCTAAGTGTAGGGTAGCCAATTGACTTTGAATTTGTTGAACCCAGGCTTTCACATTCTAGATCAGATAAGCCTCAAGCTTCATTGTGATTTCCACAGCTCCGTCCTGGGACGCGATCTTTTGTTGAGACAAAGGTAAGCGCAGATGAAGTAATAACATTGCAATGAACCATTCCTTATGTTGATCATCACTAACATTGAAGCCTCCCTCTCTGATAATGCATTTTAACCACTGGTCTGCTTTCCATACGGTCTCATTCACTTCTTAATGAATATATTTTAGTTAAGTAACACATTGAGCATATGATTTCGGCTTCCGAAATTGTTCCTTCAATGCATATTTGAGATTATCTATCATCGCATTAGGGTTATTTTCTACATACCTCACACACCAGCCCAATGCACATTCTTGAAATGCAGTAGTGAGCTACGCCTTCTTAACATCATCATAATTAATGTATTGTGCCTTCCACACAACCTCTACGATGAGCCAGGATTGTTCAATGTCTTCATTTCCGACACCCTTAAAATTTGGCATCTTAATAGAGTTAGCCATATTGAATATCGGTGGTGGAGGTGGAGGTGGAGGTGGAGGTGGAAGATTTTGGAGTGGGGTGGATGGGATCTGAAGCACAGTTGTAGCCCTTACTTCAGACTGAGTGGATTCACAATAACTACTTGTTTCAGACTCTTCATCACTGTCAGATCTTCCTTTGAGGGGATTGTACAAAAAATCTTCGTCCGGATCTGTATTATAAATTTTCCCATGGCGCATAGAACTAGGTTGACCTCTTTTGAACATTCACTTAGTATGGTTGCACAAAGTACCTTTTTCATATAAGATAATTTTAACCCACAACTTTAAAGAGCGCGGGAACTTACCTTGAGGACCTTTGAAATGCCTTCTTTCAACTTCATAATATGAAACAAAGGAGTCAATAGAAAATCTAGCAAAACATCCACCCAAAATGTTGTCGAACCAGTAATCTATTGTGTGGGTGATCTTATTTCTATAATTTTCCAATTGTTGAATCAAATCAGCAGTCCACTTGGTGACTGCATCGTTCTTTGCACAGGTCTGAAACTTAGCAAGCCGAGATAACCACTCATGTAGTTCTGTTAAAAATGACGCAAAGAAAATTTTGTGCTGCTCTATATAAATAAATCTTTGTCCCCACTCTTCAACAGATAATCGTGGATTCTAGTTCTCTTGGATCGCGAATTCGTGCACCTTTCTATCCAACCAATCTTGCAATTCAGGCTTAGTCAGATGCTAGAATGTCAAATATCCCTCAAAAATCCCAGCAACAGAACCATTTCTTAGGTTAAGGGGTCCTGACCCTGGTTCAGAGTGTTCTGTGCAACCAACAAAACCCTCCAACTACTGGCCCTTTCGGCAGTGATCTGCTTGCACAAACCAAAGTCCCACCTAATTTAAAGCAGTATGGGGGAGTGTTGGAACTAGGTTTCCACACCCTGAGGTAGAATTATGTTGTGTATATAACCCTTCCAATACGATCTAACTACTACTATTTTGCGTAAGTGCCTTTAGCCCAATTCAGATGTATTTTTAATAAAAACCTTAACACAGAAACAGACTTGCGCAATCACAGAGATCTACTTTATCCAGTTACAGAAATCCTTAAATAGAAATAGATACAGATCTTGCATAATTATATAATCAATTCAGATAGATACACAAAAATAATGTAAACTACAACAGATCCATAAACAAATCAATACATCAATATATCAACATCAATCATGCAAGTAACAATATTTTTGCCAAAACTTCTCTTTATTAGTAGATATTAAATGGTTACAATTCAGTCTCTTGCACACACAACCACAGAGTCCTCGCACACAGCCCAAGACTTAGGTCTCCGCATACATAGCCGCAGGAGCCTAAATCTACTCAGACTTATCCCAAAAACTTCCCTAAATTCACATCAACATTACATAATAAACTCTCAAGTTTCAAGTATATTCGACTAGACTCAACATGCCTATTTATATAATTCAAATGCACGAAAAAAATGGGCTCAAATCATGATTTGAGTCCATGTTTTACCCTTTAAACCATTACAAAAAGAATGAGCTTTTACCTGCCCCAAAGCCCCTTGACCTACGTGCTGCACTTTAACAAAATAGACAAAAAGTTGACTCGACTTTGACTCTAGAGGACCCTAGTGCAACGATGACTTGTCTCAATTATCACCCTACGTACAAGATTCCCTTATATTTATTAACTATATAAGAAAAATTATAAAAGTAAGTAATATAGTTACAAATAGTGTGATCCCTATTTATTCAAGATTAAAAAAAAACAAAAACAAAATCCTTCCTAAAAATTCAAATTATCATAAATATTTATTAATTACATTATTTAACAAATTAATTGTTACTAATCTCTATTTACTTATTATTATGCTACCATTTATTATCATAAGGGACACATTACAATCACCTCTGTTTAGGTCACAATAATCACAAATTCATTTATTAGTTGATTCTTAGCTTGGAAAATGAAAAGAGATTGAAGTATTTACTTCCTTGGCTAGTTGTTTGCAATTTTTATTAATGGATATAACAAAATAATTATTTGGTTTATGAAAATAGAATGTTTGGTTTTTTGGGTGCTAGTTTTAATAGTTTGGAGCAAGTTATATTTTCCCAACCATCTAGGTTCAATTTCAAGGGATATGTTTGGCCCCTTGTGATAAGGCTTGAAGAGTAGATGACCTTTTGGATAGATTCCACTTTATTGGGTTTGAGACATCTCAACTACTTCTAAGTGATAAGTTATTGGTATATCTAGCTTGTGGGCTATTGAATATAGTCTTAGTGTTATAGTGATAGTTGGAAGGTATAATCTAGAGGTTTTCCTAGATTACTCCAACAAGTTACTGATTCACCATAATTTAAAAAGAAGAAAAATAAGAAGAATAAATGATAATACATCTTGAAATTTAATTTTTATTATATATGAGGTATGAGCGAGATGATTTATTTCATAACTGAAAATTTGTACAGTAAATTTTATTTAAGTACTTAATTTTAAAATATATTATGGTTTTGATAACTTGGTTAAGAAATCTAATATAAATTGAAAAAAATAAAGTTGGTATACAATTTAAATGGATAAAAAATTTAAACTACTTTTAATTATAAAAACTTAAAATTAATATACAATTTTTTTTAACAAGAATCGAGAATAACTATTATATTAAAAGACATTGAGATAAATCTCAATTTATATACATGATTTACATAAGCAAGTTGAAACTAGTGGAGCTAAAGCTCAATTCAGATACGTGATTTACACAAGCAAGTTGAAACCATTGGACATGGTGGGAATGCAGTATGTATCAATGACCGTCTACAAAATTATAAGCTTGAAGTTGTTGAATAAAATTCTACAATATCTACAGTATTCCACTAGTACATTTGTTAATAATAACCTAACAAAAATTAAAATTTACAAAGAATCAAAATGTCACATTAAACCATGAGGAATTATTCTTCCACTTTAATTTATAAGTCTCCTGATTATCCATTAAGGAATTGGGACACACCCCTTTTTCCCTTGCCATCAAAGTTCAAGGAATTGGGACATACCCATTTTTCCATTGCCATCAAAGTTCAACTTGATTTAACATTGACCCCAAATTAGCCATGTGATTAGCCTTTGAGGTTTTTGATTGAGAAAATAAAGACATTTTTTCTTGGTGATAGATTGATACAAATAATAAATCCACTAGAAAATAAGATTTAACTTTGTATCTAAGGGTAGAGATCCTAAATAGAATTGTGAATTATATTTAAGGAATCACCAAAAACAATCACCGAATTCCCAAATTCACAATTTGCCTCAAACTTTGATATAACACATATTCCTCAACAACTTTGTTGGAAATGTGACTTAAACTGAAAGAATACTTTTGTTCTTCTTACCACACCCAACCCCTCTATCACCCTAAAATTGAGATACAATTTAAAAGGATGAAGAATATTAACTTTTTTTAATATATATATATATATATATATATATATATATATATATATAGTTTTGTAATGATTTATTTACCATTATAAATCCATTTTAATTCATGATTTACCAAGCACTAATAGGAATTAAATATTTCAAGATGCAAATATGTAAATCCCTTTATAAGTGTAAAACTTAAGGATAAATTTGCATCTTAAGATATTTGATTCCTCTAAAAACTTAGTAGATAAATGTATCTATGCTAGTTCTTAATAATATTATTTATATTTATATAAATTTCAAATTTCTATATATAAAAATATTCTTATTTTAAATTTTATGAAAACTTTTGATAATATATATATATATATATATATATATATATATACACGTAGGTTTTGAATTTTTCTTTAATTGTATTATAATTTTATAATTTTATATTATATTTATATATATATATGATCCAAATTTATGTAGGAACGCAACATAATACACATGTAACCATAAATACAAATATGCAGCGGAAATAACACTTCATTTCATTAATATCAAAGAATTGAAGTTTGCTTACAGACAGAATAGAAATCAACTAGCTAGGGCGCTGGTAGCTTATCTCTGAGAAGAGGTGTGGCAGCTACAGGCCTCTGAACTGAGTGACAATGAGGCTCGAGGGCCTATTTATTATTTAGAAATAATGGAAAACCCTAAACATACAAAACCTAACCCTAGGAGATGAATCGCCAAAACTATGGGCCCCGTTTGGGTAAATTGGTGTTTCAAATTCCCGGGGATGTAACTTTGGCATACGATCTCTGTTTGATGCACTCAATAGCTCGGCCGCTCTCGATTTTCCCAAAAAACGTCGTTTAGAGCATCAAAACGACTCAAGAAGTTCAGGACCTGAAAAACTGTCAAAAATAGTAAGTTGAGCTGAAACTAAAAAACTGAAAGAGACAATGGTGGGGCCCCAAGTGGAATAGGTGGGTGGCCACCAATATCCACCTGGATCATTCCTCCCCCCTTAGGAAGCAATGGTCCCCATTGCGTTGAGTTCCTCCATGAGATGAGGAAACTTCTGCTGAACTTGGTCCCTGGTGAACTACTTGCCTTGGTGCAAGAGTTGGCAAGCTTTGACAACCCGATATAGTTGGATCTTCTCTTAGCGAGTGTTCTTGATTTACATGTCCATGATACAATTTTTGGTGGCCTGTTCCATGCAGTCTAGGTTTAACTCTGTTGTTGTGAGTTGTTTTGCAATGTCAGAGGTGTTCAATAGAGGTGGGAAGTAGGGACGAAGGCGGTCCACATTGAATACTAGGTGCAGACCAAGGAATGGTGGAATAATGAGCTCGAAGGCATTGTTCCCTACCGCCTTGGTGATGGTGTACGACCCATATCGAAGAGGGCGACGCTTGCGGTGGGGTCCACTGAGGCGCTCCTTTTGAAAATGTAGCCACACTTTTTTGCCCACCTGGAAGTTGTGTGGTACCCGATGTTGATCATGTCGTTTCTTGTAATTAGCATTGGCTCTGTCCAATATGTCATGAACCTGTTGGCGGATGTGCTAAATGCGCTCGATGAAGCTATTGGCTTTGTCAGCTTCAAATTGGACATGAGCCGAATCAGACTAAGTAGCTGCAAATGGCATGGCCATGTCAATGGGACATAGTGGCTGGAATCCCAAGCCCACCTGAAAGGGGTTATGGCTGGTTGAGCTATGGAGAGCCCAATTATAACTGTGTTGTACATAGGGGAGGCTCCCATCCCATGTGCATGGATGCTTTGAATTGTACATGCGCAGAATGTGTGCAATCATTTTGTTGACGACCTATGTCTGGCCATCAGTTTGGGGATGGAAAGCTGTGGACTTGGTGAGCTTTGTGTCCATCATTGACCAGAGGCTGGACCAAAATGTGCTGAGGAACCTGCTATCTCGATCTGATATGATAGACTGTGGGATCCCAAAGTGCACCCATACTCATTCAAAGAAGAGTTTAGCAGTGGCTTATGCTATGATATTCTTCTTACAGGCCGCCATAATGGCCATCTTCGAGAATCAAGCGATTCCACTACGAAACACAAATAAAGCCCATGTCATAGAAGAAGGCTCGATAACCATGGAGATGGATTCCTACACGAATTAGGTAGGTAGCTGAGTAAAATTCTTCTTGATGGTCAAGCTTTGGCAATGGCGCAAGAAGTGCAGGATATGATGTGAATTTCTCCAACATCCCGTCTGCCACACATCACCCAAAATACTTTGACCGCCGTTGCTTTCAACGAAATGCCTAACGAATCGACTGTAGTGTGCTTCCCCTGTCATCTTTGCATGCTCGCTTGAAGGAACAAAAAGGTGTCCCAGGTGACATAACAGTGCATCTTAGAGGTGAAAATTTGGAACTTGCATACCCCCAAAGAGTGCCTTGTATGTGTGGCCGAATTTTTGATTGCTCTTGTAGAGAAGCGGCCAATCAGAAGTCTCGTGCCCACAAGAGTTGAGAATGGTGGTTAGTGTCACGATCGGTGGTCAACTGAGGCAGTCTGCAACATTATTGGTGCTACCCTTCTTGTACTTGATGTTCAAATGAAACTGTTGCAGATATGTGGACCACTTTTGATGGTGATCGTTCTGCAACTTCCCTAGTGTCTATATGAACTGTAGGGGTCGGTGGTCTGTGTGGATGATTGTTTCCTTCCCCAAAATGTAATGCTTCCATTGTCGACAAGACTGCATAATGGAATACGTTTCTTTGTCATAAGTGGGATACTTGCGAACTGTGTCGGACAATGTCTCACTATGATATGCCACTGGATGCCCCTGTTGAGTAAGAACTGCCCCAATAGTATAGTCAGAGGCATCTGTCTCGATCTCAAATGGTTGTTTCAAGTCTGGTAATGTGAGCACAGGGGAAGAACAGAGGCGATTTTTCAATTATATGAACGCCTTTTGTTGAGATTCCAACCAAAAGAATTTTTCTCTCGCTCCTCCCTTGGTGACTTGACTCAAGGGCCAATTGATATGAGAGAATCCCAACATGAACCTGCGGTAGAAATTAGCAAGACCCAGAAACCTGCGAAGCTCTGTTATAGTGGTTGGGGCTAGCCAATCTTGAATGACCTGGATCTTGGTTGGATCTACATGCACCCCCCTTTCATTAAAAATGTATCCCAGATATTGAACCTGGGTCATGCCAAAAGTGCACTTCTCCAAATTGGCACACAACTTTTGTTGCTGTAGTGTTTGGAGGACTTGTTGGATGTGGTGGAGGTGCTCTTCCCAAGTTTGGCTGAAGATCAGAATGTCATCCAAGTACACTACTACAAATGAGTTGGTGAATGACCTCAAGATATTGTCATCAACCTCATGAAGGTTGCGGAAGCTTTCATCAACCCTAAATGCATGACCAACCATTCGAAAAGGCCCTCCTTGGCTTTGAAGACAGTCTTCCACACATCAGAGGGTTTGATGGGTACCTGGTGATACCCAAACTGCAAGTCGATCTTGCTGAAATATTTTGCCCCTTAGAGTTGGTCTAGAAGGTCATCAATCTGTGGGATCGAGTACCTATTCCGGACAGTGATCTGGTTCAGGGCCCGATAGTCAATACAAAGTCTCCAAGTCCCATCCTTCTTCTGTACTAACACGATCGGGCTCCCACAAGGCGATGAACTTGTCCGGATGTGACCTTTCTGCAGCAACTCCTAAATTTTCCTCTTGATTTCATCGTTCTCTAGAACAGAGCGCTGATATATCTGTTCGTTAGGTAGCGGCGCACTTGGGGTCAGATCAATGGAGTTCTTGACCTGACAATGTAGAGGCACCCTTGTGGCTGAGGTGAAAATTTCCCTGTACTCCTCCACAACCTTGTCCATTTGTCGTTGTCATGCAGAGGAGGCATGTCTTGAGGTCATGGCCATAGTCTTCTTCTTGTCCTAGGGGTGGATCATCAAGAAAGCAAATTTCCTGGTTTGTGAAATGAGCTTATTGCATTGTTTTGCAGTAACCAAAGAGATAGTGGTAGGCGGTGGTACCTCTGGTATCCTGTACAACTTATTTCCCAAGGTAACAATAACAGCGCGAGGTCGTGACTCATACACAGCATGTCACTTCCACAAGTATGGTTGGCCTAATAATACATCAGAGACATCAATAGGAGCAATGTCACATAATACCTCATCCGTGAAGGGCTTGATGCTATAGGGAAGGCGGCACTTTTGGCTGACACGGAGATCCCGTCCTTGGTGAAGCCACCTGATGGTGTATGGTTGTGGGTGCGATGTGGTCGGAAAGCCCAACTGCTTCATGAAATATGCTGAAATGAGGTTCTTTTGGCTCCCATTGTCGACAATGAAATGTAGCGGGGAACCCTTTACCCACATATAGGAGTGGAAGAGACGTTCTACCTCCTCTGGATCCTATGGTTCCTCCTTCAGGATCTTCGTAGTGGCAACAGTGGCGTTGGGCTCTACATCAATAATATATTTCCCTTTGTCATTCCCCTTGTCAAGTTTTGATTCAAAGTGGGAGCATGCATTTGATTCAAAAGCCCTTATCTCGGCCACGAGCGACTGCTTGGCCCGACACTCACTTGTGTTGTGAGTGGAGCTCTTATGGAACTCACACCACTTTCCCATGTCCTTCTTTGGCTTCACGGTGTTGTTCTTTGCTTGTGGCTTTGGCAGGTTGTCTTGGCCCACCATGCCTTGGCTTTGTCCTTTATTCTATGGTTTGGGGGCACCTTTCCCTTGCTTTTGATTCACAGATCCAAAGTCTCACTTCTTCTGCTTGAATTTCTGCTCAATCTTGGCAGCATATCGATATGCGATACCAAGTGAGGATATGTCAAAAACTCAATTTCCTCCTGAATGTATCTGTGTAGACAACTGCGATACTTTAGCACCAAATGTTTCTCCCAATCTTTGATACCCAACTTTTTGCGCAGGGTATGGAACAAATTTTTCATCTCATGCACATCTTGATCCCTTTGTTGCCACAACGTGGTCCATTTTATGTACTTGTCCTCATAGCTCCCCACGGGATAGTATTGTTCCTTGATGGTATCTTGGAAAGAGTTCCAAGTGGGTACGACTGAGAATAGAGAGGGTTATGTCTCATCCTTTTTCTCACAGTAGGTTTCCCACCAATCCTTGACATGGGGGGTAGCTTTGAGGAGTGCACAAATAATCTTCTCCCGGTCGAAAAAATCATGGACTGAGAAATATCCTTCTAATAGATTCAACCATCTATCTACGACATATGCATATATTTAACCCTAAAATATGGGAATTTCAAATTTTACTTGTACCTTAAAGGGAGTTGCGCCTCCAGAGTGGCTGTTGGATGCAGATGCGCCGCCGGTGGACAATCGTTGAAGGATATGGGCAAAGTTATCCATCATCACGTCCCTTTGTTTTTCGAGGGCCTCCTCGAGCAATATTTTGATAGGATCTCCTGCTCCCTCATCTTTCTTTTTGTCCCCCATGGGTGGCCGTCGGGGTTTGCAAGGTTGATCTTGTAAAGGTTCAATTAGATCGAGCCCCAACTCCTTATACCCCGACCTCGTTGGGGAAATGCAAAGAAGGATTGAGAAAAAGAAAACCGCTCTGATACCACTGATCCGATTTATGCAGGAATGCAATAGAATACACATGTAACCATAAATACAAACATGCAGTGGAAATAACACTTCATTTCATTAATATCAAAGAACTGAAATTTGCTTACAAACATAATAGAAATAAACTAGCTAGGGCGCTGGTAGCTTATCTCTAAGAAGAGATGTGGTAGCTACAGGCCTCTGAACTAAGTTACAATGAGGCTCAAGGGCCTATTTATTATTTAGAAACAATGGAAAACCCTAAACATCCAAAACGATAACCCTAGGAGATGAAGCGCCAAAACTATGGGCCCCGTTTGGCTAAATTGGTGTTTCAACTTCCCGGGGACTTAACTTTGGCATACGATCTCCGTTTGATGCACTCAATAGCTTGATAGAAAGATCTATCCGAGGACTACAACTTTTGGTGCAAAAAGATTAGGCTCGACCGCTCTCGGTTATCCCAAAAAACGTCGTTTAGGGCCTCAAAACGGCTCCGGAAGTTCATGACCCGAAAAACTGTCAAAAATAGTAAGTTGAGGCGAAACTAAAAAACTGAAAGAGACAATGGTGGGGCCCCAAGTGGAATAGGTGGGTGGCCACCAATATCCACCTTGATCAATATATAACTTAGAAAAAGAATATTGTAATTATTAAGTTTTTACATATTTATTAATTAAATTTTAAATATAAAGTTATATATAAATGAGAGAAATATTTATATTTTTAATTATATATTTCATAGGTTTTATATGTTTAATAATTATATGTTTTGAAATGGCATGTTACTAATATGAATCATTAATATTTAAAATTTAAATATAATACGAGTTGTCTTTAAAATTTAAATATAACACTAGTTGTCTTTAGTGTTACTTTTTGGAAGTTCTTTCGATGAATTTTTCTGGTCTAATTTCTCTAAAATTCTGGAGGAATTCATTGAAATCACAAGCTTGATGGGTAACCCCTGCACAATAGAAGTGCCCTAGAGTTTTTCAGAGTGGTGAATCCATATATAGTAAAAAAAACCAGTTTAAATAACACAAATTAAGTTTTCACTTCAAAATTTTCCACCAAATTCTACAACATAAAACTCCAAAAAATCACACTAAAAGCACTCATATATATATATATATATATATATATATATATATATATAATTTTTAAATTTTATTAATTAAAAAAATTACAATACAACAAATTAAATTAAATTAAATAAATTTATTATTTTTATTAATTTTTAATTAAATCTTGTTATCATTTAATTTTATATACCATTGTAAAATATCTCTCCATACAAATACCCACCACCTATCCAATAGATCCCTTTATTAATTACAATTACATTATATTTATTACATTTTAGATATTTCATATTATCTTCCCTAAATCTTAAAATTATACTACTATATTCAAACTCGCTACCGTGAGTAAGTTTTCAACCACTTTTACAAAAGTAAAGATTGAAAAAACAAAAAAATGATTTAAAATGAATGTTATCATAGCTGAAACAATCAAATACCAATTAAAATGACTGTCATCATACCAATTTAAGAAAGATAATTTGATTACGAGGAGGAAGATGTTGCTTATGAATTCATAAATTCAAGGCATCATTAAGGAGGAAGATGTTGCTTATTCCCAGAATTTCATTTTCATTTTATCATTGAGCATACTTCCCATATCTTCATTATGATTTTTTTTAAGGGTGTGATGAGATCTAGATGATTTGTAAAAAATTTAACACACTTATATAGTGATATATAGTGATAATTGTATATGTGCTCATATTTATTTATCAGGTTGCATATTTATTTATCGATGAATTAACACACACCAGTGACCAATATCCACTCCAATATCCATGAACATAAACCAATGTTGTTGACCAATCTTACATTAATCAGTCATAACCTTTATACATTAATCGAGTCATAACATATATATATATATATATATATATATATATATATATATATATATATATATATATATATATAGAGGATTATAGGGTTGAGTTTGAGTTATTTTCCGGGTTTCCTATTTATGTTGTACTTTTCCATCTTGAATTGGAACTGATGTGTGATTGCAATCAATTAGTTTTTAAAGTGCTTTTGAATTTAAACATTTTCTTTTTTCAATCTCCAATATACCACTTAAATATAACTTAACCAATTTACAAGGTTATACTTCACATAAAAGATAATTCATATTATTATTAATATGTTATACTTTACATAAAATTTTCCGACAAAACTTTTTCATTGTGTTAATATTTCATGTTTTTATTTTATGATTTTTTTCCCAAGAAAAAATCGTAATTTTCAATAATAAGATGAAAATTACATGTTGTAGATGCTTCGGAGAAGCATATGCAAAAGCTAGTGGCTATGACATAGTCAAAAACTATATAAAGTTTGTTACAAAACGTCTGTCAGTAAATATAAACATAGAACTAAGCCATATCAAAATACAGATAAATATGAAAATATCTTTCAAAATGCAAAAATCATCCAAAATTAGGGCATTTCTACCCCTTGTGCTGGTGCATCATCATATGGCCTGTGGAAATACTAATAATACTGATGACCACTCTGCTCCTAGATCACCCAATGATCCCTTGGATGGTGCGCAACCTCCTTTGATAGTGTATCAGAAAGCTGATTCCTCTCCCTGTAAATATGATGACAAGATATAAAATCAAATTGTGATTTCAGAAGGAGTACCTCATCCAAAAGATTCTGAAGTGTGTGCACGTGACAAATAGATTGCTGGTTGAACCAATCTATGATAAGCTTAGAGTCACCAAATATCTGAATTTGACTGCATCCTTTTGATAGAGCAAAGGAGAGGAGGTGTCTAAGGCACGATAGTTCAACAAAATTGTTGGCGCCTCTACCAAGACCAATTTTTAATTTGAAAGAATGATTCTCATGAAGAAAAAGAACCGCACCCGCACCACATCCAATTTGTTGTGCTGATCCATCAAAATATTCCCATGGGAGAGATTTGTCAATGACTTCAGGTATAATATTTCTGGGAGGAGAGTGAACATATTCATTTGGGATCATGTGGTATAAGGATATGATATGCGCAGAAATGATGGTCTAGTTAGGGTTAATCTCTTGGAAGATGAGTCGGTTCCTAGCTATCCAGGTGCCCTAGAAAATCAAGGGAGGTTACGAAGCTTGATGGGATGTGCATTGTTCCACCAAGAGTCCCATGCATGTGGAACAGATGGACCATTCCAATACAAACTAAGGTTAAGATGATTGATCAATAGAGTCCAGAGGGTCGAAGATGCAGGGAAATGGAGAAATAGGTGATCAACATCTTCAATCTCACTAATGCAAAGAGAACACCAAGATCGACCATAAAAGGAGCGCTTTTGAAGATTGACTTTGGAAGGAATATTTTCTGTAAGAATACACCACATGAATAATCTGGCCTTTGGGGGGGATTTCAATTTCCAAAAGGGATGCCACCACCATAGAATCTCCCGTGGATGATGTTCACCAAAAATAATTGGATAGCCATCCTTCGGGGTGTACTGGCCATGTTTTGAGGCTGCGTAAATGAGTTCATCATCTCTGTTTGAGATCCTAACATGAGTCTCTGTCGATGCATCGATATAATTTGTCCATTCCAGCTGACAAGGAGGAGGAATGTGTAGATCTTGAAAATTTTTCCATTCCTGAGAGAAAATGGTGGCATTGTCAGGATCAACAACCTGATCAAGTGTAGAAAATATAGCACCATCCAAGAATTGAATTAGCTCAGGAGGAAGAAGATGAGGCCTTTCCTTTATTATGGTTGGATAGGAATTGTATTTCTATAAGCCTTTACTCTAGAGAATTTTAATTTCATATTTCTATTTTGCATGGTCCCAAAAATACTTGTAGATCTAGATTACACTATTTTTTATATTCCTTTTTAGTGAATACATTGTACTTTTGCTTCTATGTATGACCATATCTTTAATTGTTTTTCTTTTATAACCCACTTGTATAGGTTGGTTGACCATAATGAGAATCAATTTCTTTTGTATTATAATAATCTTCAATTTTTTGATATTTTATTTCAAAAAAATTTAGATGTATTCATTGGTAGGTTAGGAATCAAGTTCAACATTTTTTATTTCAAATATAAACTTTGGAATCCAATGAATCATGGGAACACAATTGATGAATCGAGTAAAATGATTTATGAACAATCAAGATTTAAGGGAACTATATATAAACTATTATAGATAATTCAGAAGTATAAGAATAAAATAAACTTTATCATGTAATACCAAGTATAATAATGATAATTATTTAATTCTAAGGTTATGACCAAATTATATATCAAATTGGTGTATAATACAATCTTGTTTATGGGACCAGACACATTCTTTGCATAATAATTTGAATAATAATGTGTCCTTTGAAAAAAAATGTAGCAAGGTGTACATACTCTAACCCCTTTAAATTTCGACCTATAGTTTTTTAGGAAGCAACACATGTTATCAATTATAAATTCTACTCATATGTAATTTACTATTGTTGTAAATAAAAACATATTTATAAACCATGTTATAAATACAATCTATATTAAATAATGGTGAGAAAATGTAAATTTCCATAGTTGCTTATGTTGAGATAATTTTAGGGATAACACTCTATGTAGGATTTGAGATCTTGTCCAACTTTTCTGGTAGACAATCCACCCATCATGAGAAATCTGATAATTGAATAACTACAAAATAGTACTTTGAAGCCTTAAACATAGTTTATCCCATTAAATAATATTAAATTAATAATATAATCGTTAAGACAATATGGTCAAAAGAAAAGAATTAATAAAAGCTATTTAATATAACTATTAAAAAAATATTGTCAAAGGAGAGGAATTAATAAAAGTGATTAAATAATAGAATAAATAAGAATAAAGAAGAATTAAATTAATTAAACATAAAAATATTAATTTTTTTTGTGAATTCCTGCCAATGATTTCTATTATCAATTTTTTTTTACATTGATATTTGTTCCATACAAAGTCTGTCTTGCCAAAACTACATCACTCCACAAATTAAAAAAAAAGAAATAGACTATATGATATGCATGTATCCCCTCAGAGACACATATTAATGCTATTCAATTGTAGACACTATGATATAAAAAAAGGAAATTACAATACCCATTTCGGAGAGCCAAAAACCAAGTTTTCCAAACTGTAGTCACCTCTTACTCAATATTGAATTACATGACAGGTGACTGAATTGAAAAACAAGAAGCACGGGACTACAAAACTGAAAGTTCAACAAAATCCAGGGGTGCAACAAAAACAAGATCCAGGAATGTAACAACCAGGAAATTAGAACTACGAAAACGAGAGGAAGGAGTGCAATAAAAACTAAGCGAACCATACCAGTACCATCACATTATTTGCAAGAGATTTGCAGGAGAAACTTGTTTTGAGGAGACTAATCGCAAATGAGAACTGATGAGAGTGGCGTTAAGTTAGGCTGAGGTGAGGTAGCTACTAGAGGTGCTACAGTCAAAGAAACATCATTAGCAACTGTAGGAGCCTCATGTTCCTCCACTGACTCAATATATATGATCTAGAGACTACATATTTCTCCACTCTAGTCAGTTTGGTTTTAATATCATGGAGGTTGAAGTGGAAATTGCGTAGTATCTTATAAAAATATTAAAAATAAAATATATAATGAAGAGAATTTGGGGAAAAAAGAGAGAAAAAATAGAGTGATTTAGGGGGTTAAACTTTAATTAATTAATGTATAAACAATTAAATATGAACAAATGATAGAAAAAATAATTGCCAATAAAGGAGCAAGCACTTGCATAAATTTTGGTGAGTAATAACCACTATTAAATCTACACATTTATATTTTTACTCCTATTTATAAAAATCCTAAGAACACATAAATAATGGTAATTATATTTATTTCTATCTTGTTCCATTTTTTATGCAAATATTTACTTAAATTGTCGTGTACAATCACTCATGGTAAATATGTTATTGGCCTAATCTAACTTATATATAGACAAAATAGACTTTTTCACCTTAATCTGGTAAAATATTTTCAAAAAAGAAGGTGATTTTTTTGTTGTTTAAAATCACTCTACAAATAAAATTTATGGCATAATATTGCAACTACATTAAAAAATTATGGCCAAAAAATATGAGGCCGTTATCCACATGACACAAAAGCTACAATAAGACCTTCAAGTTATGGCCCAACCAAATATTTGAAAAATGTGTTTTTCAATAATATTGAAAATAAAGCATTTGTTTTTCAAAGTTAAACATTATAAGTTGAATTGGTCAATTCTAAACTAGAGTCTTGCCTTGGGAGGGACTAATAAAAATATCATTCCCCAAAAAATATTGATAAAAATAAGCATTCCAATTTTTATAAAAAAATGGAGTAAAAAATACTAATAAATTTAGTTTAAATATAATTGATTTTTTTAAGAATTAAAGAATTTATGGGTAGAAAAGGGAAAGAGCATAGGAAAAGGAGATTGAGCATAAGGAAGGAGCATAGGAAAAAAGGAGGAGGTATCAAGAAGGAGGAAAAGGACCTTGTGAGCTGGTTTGTGAACTCAAAAATATATAAAATGATTGATTCTTCTGGTTCTTGGTGATTATCATATTGGTCCAATTTAAAAGATTGAAAATTTATTATTATTATTATTATTATTCTAATAACAATTTATGTAATTTAAGAAAAATATATAAAAAATAGATGTAGTCTGACTCATAGAGGGAGGAAATAACCTTTTTCACTTGAAACCGGTGATACAATTTCAAGCACGTTTGTGATTTTTTTTGTTTAAAACGTAATTTTGAATACATAAATGGATTTAAAACCCTAAAAACCCCTAAGGAACTCAGATTCTACAAATAAAACAACTTAAAATAAAGTTTTTGTTTTTAAATCTCTCTCCAATTTGATTTAATTAACCAGAAAAAAGTGTCAATTCATGTTAGACTACGCCTTAAAAATATATTGATTTTTATGATAAATAATATTTATAATATTAAAGAGTCTAATTAATCTCTTACTTTATTAAGGTAAGATAAACCATATTGGTCTTAATAGACATTAATCATCCTCATCATCATTTATTTAAAATCATTTAAAATATTAACTATATATATTTTTTTCACGAGGGGAAAGCTCACGGGAAACCCGGGCGTACTTCCCCAAAATTTCTGGATGGTACGTGCGGTAAACCGTTCGGCGGACTTTCGGTGCCTAACCCCAAAGGACTCAAGAATCGAACCCGTGACCTCCCTCAACGGAGAGGACCACGTATTGGCTCACTACCGCTTGAGCTAACCCTTGGGGCTAATATTAACTATATATATATATATATATTCAATCACTATCTATTTAGCATCAGGTAAAACCACATTATTATGATATTAAATTGATTATGTATAATTTCTTTTTTTCAACAATTTTTATTAATTCGTCAAAGTGATGTACATGATATATCTACTCATCACATTCCTCCCCACCTCACTCCTACCAAATTTATTGGTCATGGGGGATGTACAAAAATATTTTATTTTAGACCAAAATTTAACATCTTTACACATGGAACCATAAAAAAGACACCAAAAGGATAGCAAAATATAAATGTAACCAGACATCAACTAGTTTGGAGGAAGCTGATCATGGCGATTACCTAGCTAGTCTAGAAGAGGAGGACCCTGGTGTGCATGATGCTCCGGATGTCTAAGGCGTCCCTCGATATGGTCCAAACTCTCATGGAGGCACATTTGGCTACGTCGCACTGAGGCCACACAATCCATTAAGTCCCATTTATTTTGCTAAATTTCATTTAGAAAATTGATGACATCATTCTGATAATCATGGTGATGATTAGCAAGGTCTGCAATATGTGTCGAGAGAGCCTGAAGCTGGTAAAAACTGGAAGCTATCGATGGGAGTCCTCTAAGCCTTCCCCTTGTCGACCATACCTCTTGGGCCAATTCCCCTCTATCCCTACCTACTTCAGCTTCCCTTGCAACATGGGCACCTCCTTGAAAATCGTCACCATCCCTGGCAATACCACCTCTACGGGCCCAACCCCTTTGCCGCAACATGCAGAAACTCTAAGAAAAAAACCACACATCCACCACCCAACACTTACAGTTCTCTCCCAATCACAGTCCCAAGACACACATGACATCGAAAAGGTTCGCACCAACTCAAATTTATGCACCAAAATAGGTAGGAAATTAAGGTTCCCCCCCTACAATCTCGCTTGAATGTACACATAAACCAAGCCTGAAGCCTACCCTCAGCCTTGAAATTAGTCTGCTCCACCATCATTAACCACTTTCTCCCAACCACCTAAACACACTTATTTCCCTCTGCCCCTAGCTCATCTCTCCATTGAATCAAAATGCCCTCACAGAGGTGAAGGTGCTTGATAGCCCACTCAGGCTCCTCGTAGGACTTCTCGATATTAGAACCACTTACCCCCTGCAAAAACGAGACTCTAGGAAACCACTTCCCCCCAAGAATAGACTCAATCTTGGTTGTTAGGCTAGCATAACACTCCTCAACAAACACACCGTTGACCCAACACCAAACGACACCTCTACCACCCTTACTAAGGAAATAAACAGAAAAATCACTAACGCCACCATACCAAGTACAAGAGTGGTGCCTTGTGTACTTACCACCTTTCCATGCTCTGATGACTTTGATGATCAATTGCATGAAAAGGGAATCACACCCCTAAAACCTAGAGATACCTCCTCTCCACCCTAGAGCCACAAAGAATTCACACCCAAACCTGAGTCCCAAACCTGTCAAGGATAATCATAAACCCTTCCACTTCTTGACAAAACCACACTAAACCAAAGTGCCATTGGAGAAGCTTCCAAATGACATAGGCACATGAAATACCAATGCACTCATTTAGATCCTGAAACCTTTGCTACACCAACTCCCATAACCCTCTTCGCAATAAGAAAATTGTACCTCAAAAAGACCATAATACATTGGAGAAGGCTCGCGAGCCAACTAACATAAATGAGCTCTTGTCTTGGCAATTTCTAGATGGTTGGATGCCTTATGCCAGATGGTTGGCCGCCTTATGTCACATGGTCGACCATCAGGTCCTCAATCAAGCAAGTGTCCAATCACACAAATTCGCCTGCTTTGCCACCGCTATTGGGGAATGTATAATTTTAAATTTGAAATATATATATATATATATATATATATATATATATATATATATATATAATTTTTTGTGGAAAATAAAGTGCATGCATAGGTTTCTTAATATACTATGCAACCTTTACACTCAAATGTTAACATTGGAAATAAAAATTAGTTAACTTAAATTTATTATTCCATATTACTTATTATAATATTAAGGGAAAGTCACTTCTTGTAATAACCTTGGTCATTATTTTTTACCAAATTCGTAATAATAATAGTTTTTAAGGATTTTTAATTTTTAATTTTTAACTTTATCATTTTTCAATTTATTATATTTATTTTTAATAATTTTTTTATTTTTATAATAACTAGTGAAGATCCATCTTAACCTGAGATCTATCAAACAATGAGAGGAATCAAATCACTTAAGATAAAAACCAACCTCTTTTGAGTGAAAAGAGATTTGATCCCTATCGACGCTTGATACATCCCAGGTTAATATGGATCTAGGCTGGTTTTTATATACACACATACCATATATAGGATGGATCCATCTCTCTTTGTCTCTCTCTCTCGCTCTACTCTCTATCTCCATCTCTCCTTCTCTCTCTCAAGTTCTATCTCTCTTCTTTCATCTCTATCTCTTTCCCTCCCACCTCCCTCTATTTCTCTCCCCCATCACTCTCTCTCTCTCTACCTGTTGAGATTCAACAAGATGATGAGCTTAGTGAAATGTAAACACCTTCACTAAGTGGGGCCCGCAGGATATTTTTAGGTGTATGTCTATTTTTAGACATGGTGAGCATATTCTCTAAGTCACAGGATGCTATTTGTAGATGGTTGGTCAAATGTGAAAAATAGATGAAATTATATTTTTAGAATACTGGGTGAAGTCTATTTATAGATCGTCGATCTAAAATAGATGCATGTCGATTATTATTAGCCCTTAATAATAATCCGACAATAAATATCAACTTATTCTCTTGGAGCACTTTATTTCAGTGAACAGATTTGACAAATCAGTGGGATGAAGGAATTACACAATTCCTAGGGTGGTTGGTGGCTCATGCATGGAGGACTCAGTTAGAACTGAAGTGGAAAAGTTATGACAGAGTTGGAAGAGTAGTTACGAGAGTTGTTATTTAGTTTAACTCAGTTAAGTGAGTTAAACTCAGCTGAACTAGTTGTATCTAGTCTAATTGAAAGATACATTAGTGAAAGTTTAGTGAATTAATTATTTAATTAATTCATAACTAGAGAATCACTTGCAACTGAACAAATACAACAGTTAACTACTTGCATGTCAGTTCCAGTGGAGACCCAATGGAGAGATAGGTGAAAGGATGAGATGGACTATCTGTTGTGACTATAGTGATGCATTCAATGAATCTGACTCACATTGGATATTCCAATGAGGATTTCACATTCAAGGCAAGGCCAATTCAAATTCATTCAGAGGTCTTCTTTAGTAGGGATTGCACAGTGGAGGCAGGCTGTCAGGAGGCAAGAAATTGGTGCATAGAGATGCAAATTTCTGCATGACAATGTGTAATGATTGTTGATTGTACTGAGAGCTTGATGTACTAAGATTTGTATGAGATTATTACATGATTCCATTGATATACATAATATATGATATTTGGGGTTTTTAGCTTTAAGCTTTCCTGTTAAACAACTGTGTTTATGTGTGATTGATTTTCTTCATGAGTTTTTACAATTGGCGAATTAATTTCCGCAAAGAATTAAGTGGAAGGATTCTATATTTAACATAAGATTAATTTGTTAGATCGGGAGGATCCAGTAATAGTATCAGTATTAATAAATTTCTACATGTTATCAGAGCAGTGTTAATCACTGGAGATTGCAATAGTGAAGCGGTGTTGAGTTTTGTGCTGGTGGACAATTCGAATTTGCTGCGGAAATTTCTTGGTGCGACATTTGAGTATTCATTGAAATGTCTTTCAATGGGTTGCGGTTGGAGTACGCCCTTGAGGGTAGCTAGAAATACATAGCCTGGAAGGACAGGATGGAGGCGGTGCTTGAAGATAATGGGCTGAAGGAGTTCATCGATAGCGATGTTCCTAAGCCTACTTCTAGTGATGCTACAGTACTTGATGATGGAAAAAGAAGGTAGCAAAGAAAAGAAGAATTATGTTGGAAGGTGTGAAAGACCATATAATGTCAAGCCTTCATGGGAAAGCCACTCCATTTGCAATGTGTAAGGCTTTGATAGATCTTTTCCAAAGCAGTAGTGACCATAGGAAGTTGGCGCTGAAAGATAATCTTAGAAAAAACAAAATGGAGAATGGCGATAGTATTCCAAAATATCTCACAAAGTTTGTCCAAGGTAGGGATGAGCTGGGGAGTGTGGAAATTATAGTTGTGGATGATGACTTGGTGAGATTGGCTCTCCTTGGACTTCTGAAGAGTTGGCACAACTATGAAGACTCTGTCAATGGATAGGAGAAGCTACCGGATTGGGAGCGACTTTGATCGAATCTTGTGCAGGAGGAGATAAGGAAGAATACCAGGGATGACTCTTCATTGAAGAATGATGATGAAGAGAATTGCGCTTTGGCTGCCAAAGAAAGGAAAGGGAAGGGGAAGAAATCCCATCCAAAATCCATGGCTAAAGTCAAGAAGCTGGAATTTTCTAAGGTGAAGTGTTTTCACTGTCACGAACATGGGCATCTCGCCACTAAATGCCCACAGAAAAAGAAGAACAAGAATGTTGTTGGAGTTGCAGCGAGTGAGGCCTTAGCCTCACAATTTGAACTTGATTTCTCCTTGATCGCATGCTTGGTTTCAAGCGCAATGGGATCGGTGTGGTATCTTGATAGTGGTGCTTCCTTCCATATGACGGGAGACAAGGAGTTGTTTAGTGACTTGGAGGAGAAGGATCTCCAAATGCATATAGATATGGACGACTATGGTAGATACAGTGCGATCAGAATTGGAACCATTACCTTTGAGAGGGAGTCAGATAAACCATTTATGTTGAAATATGTTATGCATGTTCTAGGTCTGAAGAAGAACCTGGTCTTGGTCGCTATGTTGGAGGACAGAGGTTATGACGTTGTTTTCAGCGAGGGAAAAGCTTTCCTGCGACATAAAACAATGGGTAAAACCAAAGTGATAGGGATTCGAGTTAATAATCTCTACAAGCTGGAGGTAGATGGCTGCGCTACAATGATGGGCAAAGCAGAAGAAGTGGTGAGCTGGGATGAGGGCGAATTATGGCACAGGAGATTGGGCCATCTTCACCATGGAACCTTGAAGATTTTGCAGAAGATTTCTACTGGAATTCCCAAGGGTACTATTCTACTGTCAAATCAGTGCAAGGGATGTACTATGGGTAAGTTTGTGAAGACCACCTTTCATGAGAAGGAGAACCATGCTTCGGTGATCCTGGATAATTCACACAGACGTGTGTGGACCTTTCTCGGTTGCTTCAACAACAAAACACATGTATTATGTTATATTTTTTGATGGATATTCTTGTAGATGTTGGATCTTCTTCATGTAGAAGAAGGGTGAAACATTCTCAAAGTTCTGTGAGTTTAAAGCATTGGTGGAGAAGGAGTCGGGGAAGCAAGTGAAGGCTCTACGGAGCGATACTGGTGGTGAATATATCTCAAATGAATTCAAAGACTTCTATAGCAAAGAAGGAATTCGAAGAGAAGTCATAGCACCTCATAACCCACAGCAGAATGGGATCGTGGAGAGGAAGAACAGAACGATCATGGGTGTTGCACAAGCTATGTTGCATGACCAGGGCCTACCAATGCACTTGTGGGCGGAAGCATGCAACACTGCAGTTTATGTGCAAAACCGTTGTCCTCATAGAGTACTTAGCATGAGTACACCTGAAGAAGATTTTACTGGTAAGAAGCCTGATATTTCTCATTTGAATATTTTTGGCTCATCTGTTTACATTCATGTGACGAAGGACACTAGGAAGAAACTGGAGCCGACTACAGAAGTTGGGATATTTGTGGGGTACACAGAAACACCCCATAATTATCGTGTGTATTTGCCAAATATTCGGATGGTTGTGGTGCGATGGGATATAAAATTCAATAAGGTGAAGGCCATGAAGTTGTCGCTTGAGAGGGAGCTACACTTGCATGCAGAGGAGGAGCTACTTGCTCCCAAAGATGTGCCTCTAGATGTGGATCAGCCACAGGAGGAGATTCACGGAGTGGAGGAGCCCACTCATGCAAAACCACATATCAGAACAGGCAGAAAGCGTACCACAGAAGCTGAGAGACTGAAGCTTGATGCGGCACAGAATGTAGGAGTCCCTACATCAAGCGCAGACATAGACAGTCACCTGACCGATTTACTAGATACATGGCTCTTATGAGCAAGTCTATCGTGACAAAGCCATATTCTTTTGAAGAAACAACGCAGGAGCCCACATGGGTAGATGCCATGGTGGAGGATTATGACTCGATTGTCAGAAACAATGCTTGGGATATTTTTCCAAGGCCAGTGGGTAAATTAGTGGTAGGTTCAAGATGGATCTACAAGGTAAAGTAAGTTGCTGATGGGAGCGTCGAGAAGTATAAGGAAATATTTTTTTCCCGAGGCTTCTCACAGATCAAGCAAATTGATTATGAAGAAACCTTTGCACCTGTCGCACGATATTCTTCCATAAGGACCATCCTTGCTCTTTAGCGCAGATGGGTTGGCACATTCATCAGATGGATGTGAAGATTTCGTTCCTTAATGGGATCATTGAGGAAGAAGTGTACATTGAGAATCCTGAATGATTTGAGATCTTCAGCAGCGAGTCACATGTGTGCAAACTCAAAAGAGCATTGTATGGGATGAAGCAAGCACCACGTGCTTGGTACACTCAAATCTAAAACTATTTCACTAGACTTGGCTTCACCAAGAGTGAGGTGGATGAAAACCTGTACCAAATTGTGGTGGAGGGTAAGCTTTTAATCATTTTTCTTTATGTTGATGATTTAATACTAACGGGTGATGAGCAGTTGATACACTCATGCAAGGAAGATCTTGCAAAGGAGTTTGAGATGAAGGATTTGGGCCTCTTCATTTCCTCTCGATTGAAAATATGGCAATGTAGAAGGTGAACTGCTTGCTCCCAAGGGAAAGTATGCTCAGGAGATACTTGGTAACTTTCACATGGAGGACTACAAGCCCATGGATACTCCTCTTCCAGGAAATTGGAGGAAAGAGGATGCTACATCGACAGAGGTAGTGGATGCCACTATTTATCGACAGTTGGTGGGTTCACTCATGTATTTAGTTAATACAAGACCAGACATATGCTATGCGGTGAACCAACTTAGTCAAGCGATGGTTAAGCCTACCAAGCTCTTTTGGAAGGCAAGCAAGCATGTCCTGAGATATCTCAGGGGCACATATGAGTATGTCTTATGGTACAGACATACGGATGAGGTGAAGTTGCATGGCTTCACGGATGCAGATTGGGCAGGAAGGCCAACAGATAGAAAGAGTACATCAGGAGGGGTTTTCAGTATCGGATCTACATCAGTTTCTTGGTACAGCAGGAAACAAAGATCCGTGGCACTCAGTTCAGCGGAAGCACAATACATGGCAACAAGTCAAGCTGCATGTGAGGCTATCTAGATGAGGAAGATCCTGGTCGGTTTGTTCGGTTTTCATTTAGATCCTATAGTGATACATTGTGATAATCAGAGTTGCATTAAACTCTCGATTAATACTATGTTTCATGATAGATCTAAACATATAGATATCTAGTATCATCATATCATAGATTGTGTGCAGCAGAAGATCATGTTGCTTTAGTACATTCCTATGGAAGATCGAGATGCAGATATTCTGACAAAGGCACTTAGCATGAACAAATTCGAATACCATAGAGGCATGATCAGAGTGAAGGATAATCCCTATCTTGTTGACAGGGAATGTTGAGATTCACCAAGATGATGAGCTTAGTGAAAAGTAAGCACCTTCACTAAGTGGGGCCCGCAAGATATTTTTAGGTGTATGTCTATTTTTAGACATGGTGAGCATATTCTATAAGTTGCAGGATGCTATTTGTAGATGGTTGGTCAAATATGAAAAATAGATGAAATTCTATTTTTATAATATTGGGCGAAGTTTATTTATAGAGCACTGATCTAAAAATAGATATGTCGAATATTATTAGCTCTTAATAATATTTGGACTCTAAACGTTATCTTATTCTCTTGGAGCACTATTTCACATGTATTTGGAAAATCAATTTGGCCTAAGGAATTGCACAATCTTAGGGTAATAGCATCATGCATGAGGACTCAAGCTTAGAACTCAAGGCAAGTTATGATAGAAGAAGAGTAGCAGTAGTTATTATTTCATGAATCAATGCAGGATTTAAACTCAAAGGAGTTACAGACTAGTCTAACTAAAGACAGAACAGGATATTTAGCAATTAATGATGAATAATTCATAACTGTGGAGTCTAGAGACTCACTGTGTCCACCGCACAGCATATTAACTACTGCATGTCACCTAGTGGAGACCCAAGGAGAGATATGAAAGGGTGAGGATGGATCATCTGTATGGAAGACTATAGTGACAGAATAGTCACATTTGACACATTAGGATGCTGGTCAGAGGGATTAAGTGATTCAAGGCATTTGAATGATTCAAGGCAAGGCCAATTCGAATTCATTCAGAGGTTTTCTTTAGTAGGGATTGCACAGTGGAGGCAGGCTGTCAGGAGGCAAGAAATTGGTGCATAGAGATGCAAATTTCTGCATGATAGTGTGTAATGATTGTTGATTGTACTGAGAGCTTGACATACTAAGCTTTGTATGAGATTATTTCATGATTCCATTGATATACATAATATATGATAGTTGGGGTTTTTAGCTTTAAGCTTTCCTATTAAACAATTGTGTTTATGTGCGATTGATTTTCTTCATGAGTTTTTGCAATTGGAGATTCAATTTCCACAAAAATTAAGTGGAAGGATTATGTATTTAACATAAGATTAATTTGTTAGATTAGGAGGATCCAGTAATACTATCAGTATTAATAAATTTCTACACTACCCTCCAAATATGTCATTATCTCTCTCCCTCTCTCCTTCTCTCTTCCCCCCTCTCTCTCCCCTACATCTACATGTATCCCTCTCTCTCTTCCCTTTATCTCCCTCTATCTCTCCTTTCCTTCTCTCTGTCTTCCCTCCTCTCCTCTCCTCTCCCCCTCTCTCTCCATCACTCCCTTGTCACTCTCTCTCCCCCTTCCATATATATATATATCTCTCTCCTTTCCTTCTCCGTGTCTTCCCTCCTCTCCTCTCTACCTCTCTCTCCATCACTCCCTTGTCACTTCCTCTCTCTCTACCTCTATTTCTCTATATTTTTTCTTCACTCCTCTCTCTCTCTCTCTCTCTCTCTCTTCAATTCTGTCACTATCTTCCTCCTTCTCTCCTTCTCCTATCCCCACTCTCTCTCTCACCTTGTCTACCTATATGATGGATAATTTTCACTCTATGTAATCAATGCTATATGCAATGTCTAAAATATTTCACATTTAATTTTTTATTATGAAATGAGCTATGATTTTTTTGGCATGTGGTATTGATAAGCCATGATATTGTACAAAACCTAATTACAAGTTAATAATATCCATGGTAAAGTGGGGGTAGATATCCATGGTTAAGAAACCTTTTATATTGTAAGTTTATTGTAAGTATTAATTTTTTATTTTCTTATTAATTTATTTAAATATGGTTATGTTATCATTATTAATCCCCACAAACGGAGGACTCTAACAATATATTTTTTGTTGATCACTATGAATTTAACAGTGACCAATGCAAAGTATAATATTTAACTCTTAAAAATAAATATTTATTTTTTAATATTATTAAAAAAAATCAAACATTTGATTGGACCATAACTTGAAGGTCCTATTGCAACCTTTGCACAATATATACCATGTGGATAATTGCCTTGCATATTTTATGCCATAATCTATGGATATGGTATTCATGTATGATTTTTAGATATGTTTGTAGTGATTTTTTATTATTAAGCTTTACAGGAAAACCATCCAAAAATAAAATACTTGAAAATAACATATAATCAAGTAAATAACATATCTTTCATCAATTACTTCGGAACATAATTTAAAAAATTCTTTGCATAAAAAATGGATATAAATAAGATGTAAAAAATATACTTACTAGAGTTACTTCCCATCATTATTTATATTTTGTTCAATACTTATGTAGGAGTAAAATCGTAAATGTGTAGACTTACTCATTGTTACTACCTACCAAAATTTATGCAAGTTTGAGCAAGAAATTTATTTATCCACTTCACATCTCAATTTATTAGTTACTGCCAATGCAAGACTATAGGATGATTTTTCTATCAACCATTATTAATTTAGCATTGACCAATGTAACTTATAATTATTTATGCAACATTTTCTAGAGCATAATTTCTAACTTGAGATGGAAGTGCTAAGTTGTTGAAAACAAAATTACAATATAACACATTG
Organism: Pinus albicaulis; assembly: GCA_034641835.2. Lineage (NCBI taxonomy): Eukaryota > Viridiplantae > Streptophyta > Pinopsida > Pinales > Pinaceae > Pinus > Pinus albicaulis. Next base: position 150,338,260 of record CM076581.1, on the reverse strand, counting down.
AATTTTATTAATTTTTTACATTTAAATTTTCATTATTAATGGAGCCAATATTTAAATGTTTATACTAATATAAATGTTTATACTAAAAAATGATGCTGAAACCCAAAATAAATTTGGGTTGTTATGGACCCATAAAAAGAATCCTAAGCTCTTATGGACCTAATGGAGGGTTTACACCCTCAACAAAACTATAAAGTTATAAATACCCTAGGTAAGTGCCCAAAGGATAAAATTATAACAATTTTGTAGGTTTTAACCGTGTACAAAAGGTATCTACAAATGAACTCTTAAAATAGAAAATAAACAATAGCGAGAGAATAAAACATAAAATAGACATACATAGAGATTTTCCCCTGGATCCCAAAACCAAGACTACCAACTTGATTTTTCATTATATTATTTTCAATGTTAAAACACATATTTATACATGCCAAAGAATTCATAAACCCCAATCCATTAACCCTAGATTAGAACATAACCATAGTTCCCTTGTCCGAATCTACAAAATATCATCGACAAAAAACCATCATGCCCAAAACCATGTGCAAACCCATGCACAAAACCATAGGTAGGTCCACCCACCTAATATAAGGTCCAAAAACAAATTGTGGGGCACTGCCCTGAACCCTACGCAAGGGGTCTACTCCCCCCCCTGTGACCCCCCTGTTGTGCTCAACGCAAGCATAGAGAGGGCTAGTTGCCCCCCTCTTACCCCCCACTTGCCTGAAGCTAGTCATGGAAAGAATATAACACACACCAAACATTCTCCCACCTTTTTTTTTCTTTCCATAGGGGTCCACAGGAGAACTTAGTCATTGGTCCAACCTTGCAACACCCATTGTTTCTCTACACTAATAGAAACTCTCAGTGCTCACATACTTCATCATTGCATTTGCAACACTCTTCAAGGTGTCCACCTTTACCAGCAACACCTTTTTTATCCTCAACCATATCTCTCATAAAGTGATACTGAACATCAATGTGATTTGTATTTGAATGATAAGCAGGGTTCTTAGCGAAGAAAATTTCACTTTGGCTATCATAGTATATCCTTATATCTCGCTGCACCAACCCCATACTTGAACCCAATCTCTGCAACCAAACTGCTTCCTTACTTACATGAGTGGCTACCATGTATTCAACCTCTATAGTTGAAAAAGCCACTACAGGCTGCCTTTTACTCATCCAAAATGACCGCACCTCCAAATAGGCTAAACACATACCCACTTGTATATCTTATTTGATCCAAATATCCAACCCAGTACATCAACAAAGCCACGAATTTCCAAAACTATGTCCGATTCTAGTCTTCCTTGGTAGCACAGACCATAATCACTAGTGCCACAAAAATATATGAAAACCCGCTTTACTGTTGTCTATTGCTCCTTCCCTAGTTTTTCCATAAACCTACTCAATACTCCCACTTCATATGCAATGTCTGGTCTAGTATAGACCATTTCATACATCAAGCTACCCACTACACTTTCATATGGAACATGGGACATAGCCTCCTCTTATTCTTATGTCTTGGGAAATTTTTCCGAAGATAACTTTACATCTACATGAATAGGAACCTTCACCAGTTTACTATCCTGCATATTGAACCTTTGTAATATTGTCTCAGCATGCTTCCTCTGGTTTAATCAGAGCTTCCTCTTTGCCCGATCTAGCTTAGTTTCCATGCCCAAAATATATTTTGTAGCACCAAGATCCTTCATGTCAAATTTGGATAACAATTGGGTCTTCAAATCATGGATAATTTCTTTGTTATTTTCAACTAGCAACATATTATCCACATACAAGACCAAATAAATAACACGGCCACCAATTAATTTAAAATACACACAGTGATCCTCTTTTCTTATGGTGAAGCCAAGTCCCCATATATATGTATCAAATTTCTGATACCACGTCCTTGGTGACCATTTTAACCCATACAATGAATTTTTTAACTTTCATACTAGTTCTTTGTTACCCTTCATTGCAAAGCCTTCAAGTTGCTTCATGTAGATGTCCTCTTCTAGATCAACGTGAAGAAATTTTGTCTTAACATCCATATGTTCTACCTCAAAATCAAATGCAATAACAAAAAATAAAAGTAATCTAATAGAATTTACCTTAACAATAGGAGAAAACATGTCACCAAAATCAATTCCCGTCACTTGAGAATAACCTTTTGCTACCAACTGAGCTTTGTATTTCTCCACCTTGCCTTCTACATTCATCTTCTTCTTAAACACCCAATTTCTTCCAATGGGTTTCCTTCCATCTAATAACTCCACCATATCCCATGCCTCATTTTTGTGCAAGGATGCCATTTCATCAACCATGGCCTCCTTCTAGAGTTTTCCATCCTCTGAATCTACTTCCTCCTTGACAGTTCTGGGATCATAATCAGTGATAGACAAAGAAAAATTTGAACAGAAACTAGATGGACTATATCTTTCTGGCTTCCTTATTTCTGGAACTGATCTTCTCACAGCTAGAGTTTGTGGCTTTTCCTCTTAAGGATCTTGTTTTATTATAGAGTCTAATTCTTCCTCCTTTCGCTCAAAATCTATCTTCTCAGGTTACTTTGGTAGGAATTCATGTTTAACAACATCTTTCACCTCTCTAAACACCACATCTTGACTATATAGAATACTCCTTTTTTCTGGGTTCCATAGCTTATAACCTTTCAAACCATCCTTATACCCAATAAAGATGCACCTTTCATATTTACTATCAAACTTGGTTCTTTTCTCCTTTGGAACATGTACATATGCATCACATACAAATACCCTCAAATGTGAAAGAGAGGGCTTGTTACCAGTCGATACCTCATGTGGAGTCTTGTCCTCCAATGTTGATGAAGGTGATCTGTTAATTAGGTAACATGCAATCTCCACTACCTCTGCCTAGAATTCCTGTCCTAACTCGATACCACTGAGCATGCTTCTTTCCTTTTACATCAATGTCCTATTTTTTTCTTTCTGCAACTCCATTTTTCTGAGATGTGTATGGAGTATTGTCCCATCGTGCTATACCACACTTATATAGATCTCTTCAAATTCCTTCTTGCAAAATTCTCCTCCATTATCCATCCTGAACACCTTTATCTTCTTCTCTCTCTGGTTTTCTACTAGAGCCCTAAATTATTTAAATCTGTCAAAGAATTCATATTTCTTCCTTAAGAAATGTATCCATGTATTCCTTGAGAAGTCATCTATAAATTACAGATAGTACACAAACTTACCTGGTGATGGAACCGACACAAGTCCAAACACATCACTGTGCACAAGCTCTAATATCTTGTTCACCCTCTTAGCACTAGAAGGGAAACTCACCGGCCGATTATGCTTCCTATATACACAATGTTCACAGAAATATAAATCAAGAGAGAAATTAGACATACCATTACCATGTAGTATTCGAAGGTCCTTCTCTCTAATATGTCCAAGCCTTTGATTCCATAGCATGGTATTTTATCGAGATACCACTAGGATTTATACTCCACTTTCAAGAACCGCAGAAATTTTTCACCCATCAATAATAATGCCACCCAAAAGCTTGCACAAATTTCCAATCCAAACCCCTCGCATCAATACCAGTGCTCCCTGAACCATTTTGTAGGTATCTATCTCAAACACTATTTTTACACCTGCATCATCCATCTTGCTTACATAAATTAGATTTTTGGCCAATACAGGAATATCGAGAACACCAAGAAGTGTTCTAATCCTTCCACCTTGCAACTTCAGCTTGAATTTTCTGCGTCCGATGATTTTTGCCTTCCTATCATCCCCTAAGAACATTCACCACCATCATACTTCTCATACTCGTAGAACCACTACCTATAGGGAGTGAAGTGAAAGGATGCATATGAGTCAATCAACCATGCCTCATGATCTACATGTTTTTTTTTTAAGAAGCCAAATACACATCCCCACCTTCATCTGAGGTGGTTTTTTCCTATGTAGAAGGAACATCATCAAATCCCTTTCCTTTCTCAGGAGCTTTAGATCTACAGTATTTTTTGAAGTTCGCTTCCTTTCCGAATTTCTAGCACATATTTACAGGATTTCATGGAGATCTAGATCTCCCTCTAGATTTATATCTCCCACCCGAGAACTTATTTTTGTTTCTATTTTGGGACCATCCTCATACAAACAATGCATCTCCATTATGGCCCTCCATTTTTTTCTGTCTCTTTTCCTCTGAGAACAAGGCTGAGACAATTTCATCAAACTTCAAGGTAGTTGTATTGCTACCTATTGCAACAACCAGACTATCCAACGAATCTGGTAGAGAACACGAAAAATTTATGCACTTATCTTCATATGAGATTTTAATATCAACAAATAAAAATTTACTTACCATATTAATTAAGGAATTTATATGCTCTGTCATTGAGTCTCCATCCTTCATCCTGAGGTTATACAACTTTTTCCATAGGAACAATTTATTCACCAGAGACTTAGCTTGATATAGAGTCCCTAAATTTTACCAGAAAGCCTTCGTCATAACTTCCCCAGATACATTCAACAATACGAAATCTCAAACACACAACCGTATTGTGCTTTTCCCTTCCGATCCAATTTCACCGAGTCATAATCTTACATTGTCATTGTTTTAGTACCCGAATCTACCACGATCCATTGATATTTATCCACCAACAAATTCTCCATCTTGAGCTTCCACAAATAAAAAATCAGACCATTAAATTTATTGATTTCTATCTTTCCACTTCTCTCCATATTCTTTCATCGCAAGAATCGATCCTGTGAATCTCCCACTGAACAGGGTCTACCATAGGCCCGAGAAAAAACCCCCTCAACTGCAAAGGAAATCCCTTGAAGCCGAAACAACTCTGATACCAAATGTAGGTTTTAACCCTGTAAATAAATTATTTGAAAACAAACTCTTAAAATAAAAAAATAAACAATAGCAAGAGCATAAAACATAACATAGATATATACAGAGATTTTCCCCTGGATCCCAAAACGGGGACTACCAACTTGATTTTTCATTATATTGCTTTCAATGTTACAACACATATATATACATGTAGAATCATTCAAAAACCCCAATCCATTAACCCTGGATGAGAACATAACTGTAGTTCCCTTGATAGGATCTACAAAAGACCATGGATAGAAAAAAATCATGCCCAAAACCATGTGAAAACCCATGCACAAAACCATAGGCAGATCTGCCCACATAATATAGAGTCCATTTTTTATTTTTTTTTCTATCGCCCCCCCTGCACACACCCCCCCCCCCCCCAAAATAGGGTGGGCTATGTCCCTATTGCGCTGGATGCAAGCTAACCCCCCACTTATCGCCTGCAGCTAGTCGTGGAAAAATTATAACACACACCCAAAAAAATTAGTAATTAAGGTCTAAATACCAAGGGAAAGAAGACATTCAAGGATCCCACCTAGGCATTAGACATCCTAAATGGTTAAACATCTAGACAAAGGGTGGAGGAACTTCAAGAAAGTAGTTCAAAATAGAAGAAGAGTCTTGAGAGGTATTACACTATTGACAATATGTCCAATAACATTTCCAATTATTCATAAAGAAAACTAAAATATTGTACATTCAATTGTCAATTGAGGTTCATGTGGAATTTGTAAATCGTCATTCACCATTTGTGGTAGTACAATCTATAGTTGGAGTATCCTGAATGCATGTCATAGAGAAAGATGTTGATATTATTTCGCAAGTCACCAAGACAAATCCACACCATGCTTTGTAGGAATGTAAAGAGCACACTTTTAGGAAATTAAATTAAAACTTGTAGAAAGTAAATCATAGTTGCAAAAAATAAATCACATAGGCATCAAAGATGACTTGCTCCAGTATTAAGATGATCTTGGTTTTGTAACAGAAATGTAACTACATGTAAAATGTAATGCAGTGAATAAAAAATTATCAAACCACACTTTTTTCATTAAGGAACCATGAATATGAATTACATAATATAAACGGAGTAATCAAATTGAACCAAATAAAAATTAGAGCTATCGTGATTCTAGGAAACATAGTATTTTAGAGTTAGAATGGATTTGCAACCATAGGAGTTTTAACAATGACCTAAGTTACAAATTTTTGTATAAATATGATGATAATGATAAGTTCTTACTTAATAACAACATTAATGACTTAGTTCGATCAATAAACCTACAATACAGAGTTGCAATAATAGGAAAATAGAGTAATTACATAAATAAACTCAACTATAAATAATGATACAACTACAATATGAGTATAGACAATACCTAGATAAGGAGGGGGGCCTAACTCCTTATATGAGGCATTGGTTTACAAAAGAAATATAATTTTATATATTCAACACACCATTAATTGAACAAGAACGAAAATAAACTTTATATTGCAGGAAACCAGAAATACAATAAAATATTAGTTTTGATTCTCTTGTGATTCTAATTAATTTGGATTAGCTAGCTCAAGGAGAGAAATGGTATTTATACATGATTTTTTCCATATAAATTAATTGAAGAAGTTGATTTATAGCCATGAGAATCGAGTTGTTCGATCTTGTTACATAAACTTTCCAAAAGATAGAAAAAATCAAACATAAGTTGACTCAATCATTTGTGTGACAAGTGACGATTGAGTCATCATCCTTTCCTATGTGTATATTTTTCCTTGTCACTTTCCTCCATGATAAAACATATTCGTTGACTTTCCGACTAATCCATGAGTGAAAATTGTTCAATTGAATAATGTGTTGTCAAAATTGTCATAGAGTTGTAGCATCATTCTCTAGAGTTGCAACAACGATCTTGAATGAGAGTTGCAACGAAAACCTTGGTGATAATTTTTAGCACATTGAATCAAGAGTCACAAAATTTTTAAGAAAGAGAAACAACATGATAAAGTGAGAGTCACATCATAGTGAGTTGCAAAAATGGTGACAACAACTCATTAGGGGAATTTTGAGTTAAAAATGGACCTCAAAACAAGAAATGTACAAACAAAATTAATTAAAAAAAAAAAAGGTTTCAATATTATGATGTCATCCCCAGGAGTGAATATTTTGGAGGGAAAAGAAGAAAACTACTTTTCTGAATTGTATGTTTGGCTTATATCCTTATAGATTTATTCAAATGTCAAATGTAGACACCCGTTGGAAGAAGAATTGAATTCCATATCCAACGAGCACACTTTTTTATGTATTTTGAATTTTTTTGATGTGTGTCTACTCAAAAGTATTAAGAGTAGGTACTCATCATATCTAGAATTTAATTTTTCATCCATCAGGTGTCCACACTTGACATTTGAGTAAAAATATAAGGAGAAAAAACTGATATACAATTTTAAAAAAGTAATTTCCTTTATTTTTATCTAAAAATTAATAACTCTTATTTTATTATTTAATTAATATTTTATTATTTCCCTTAGGAGGCCCATTTTAGACCTCATAATTCCCCTTACGCAGAGTTATAACACTTGTGACCATAGCTTAGAGTTGCAACAAATACTTTCGGTAATTGCAGTAGTTATATAGAGAGTTATAACACTTTTTCTCAAGCAAAGTTGCAGTAAATACACTCAGGAGTTGTTGCAACTATTGAGAGAGTTGCAATCATGTTTCTTGTATACCATTGTTAATACATAAAGGTAGAAAATTCCTAAAAATGCATAAGAATAAGCATTGAAATCACATATTAATAGGATAATCATGTCGTGACAAAAAAATCATCATTACAGATGAATGAGTTATCAAAATGAGATAGAAACAAGAAAAATATGTACAAAAATATATTGGACGAGTGCTAAAAATATGCCAATTTGGGCACCCATCTATCATCATTCAAAAAATTCAACACAATAGTGGACCAGACATAATACTTCCCAATGGGTAGGAATATATGAGTAGTCAAGTGTGCATCTCCTATTCTATATATATACCCCATTTTTAGGAGCTACTATCCATAAGAAATAATAATGATTTGAGTTGCAAGGAAAGAAAAAATCAAGAAAAATGAAAGAATGCAAAGAGTTGAAAATAGATGTAGAAACAACATAAAGGTAATGACTCATGGTGGTTGGCATGCTAGTGTGTATATAGTGAGCTAATTCCTTGGCATGGTGAGGGGGTAGTATCCACTATTTAACTTCATTTATGTTCTCAACTTTTTCATTGAGATCCCATGCCTTGATAATTAGTGTAAAGAGAAAAGCTACAAATGTTTATGCAAAGACTGTGATTCAAGTGCATGTAATGCAAAGAAATATGGAGATATTAAGAAGCATGAGATGCATGACATGTAATAATGTCAAGATAATAGATAAATAAATCTTAAATAAAATGGAAGAAAAACAATAGGTAAATTATGAGATTACAAACAAGAAATATAAAACTACTATGTTAGTGTAAGGATGATCAAAATATGTAGTAAATAATGAGTGTCTAATGATAATAAAATAATCTAGACTATAAAATCATTACCAAATCAAAGCACCAAATTAAGGGTTAGAGAGTGGTATCTTCACATACTTATAGATTTGATTTATTGTAGTATATGCTAGAAAAACCTAGGTACCAACATCACCAAATTTATTGGTTTGCATCAATAAGGAAATATAGAGATGAAATTTCCTAGGATCATGACAAATGATAAGAAAAGAGGATGAAAGGAAAGTGAGAGCCCTAGAGAGGAGTTAGTGAAGGAAATCTATGAGAGAGGTGTGGTTGGGAAGGTTATCCCATGCTATACTCTATAAGATCTGACACTTGCATTGAATTATTCATAAGAATAATGTCGTGGCTAGTTCCCACTAAGGTGTAAAAATCTCAAGTTAGGATCTACTCCAAGAAATGATCTAGTAGGAAAGCAACTACTTATCAAGTAACTATGAAAGGAAAATTACTAAGAAGGAAAATAATGGGAGAGGGGACTACTAATAGTGTGTCCAAGAAAATTATAGGAGGAAAATAAAGGTATGTCAATTATTGTTGAAGTAAGATACACTAAATGATAATAATAAGAGATTCAATCTATTCCCACAATTATTTTTCCCAACATAGATCTTCATTCAACTTAGTATATGCATATTAAACACGATAAGCTTTTGAACCTTGAAAATTCATATGGTGCTATTCATAAAAGGTTAAAGATAAAATAGAGACCTAACCAAAGTCTCCAAGGGAAAATGGTTTAGGATGAGACACTAGCTAAGTGTAACCTTGATTTGTTCTTGATGGAAAAAAAAAGTGACTATGTTTTGTGTCGGGGGTGCTAGGGATACTCACATATGCAAGGAGAAAAATAGATCAAGGTTAAATGTGTAATATAACCTAGACATGTAAATTTCATAGATGGATCAAGAAGAGGTGAAAGAATCTTCAAAGAAGTTGTAAGACAAAATAAAAAATACTAATGGGTTATCCTTGGAAGGGGTCTTAGGAAGGTTAAAGAAGGGAGTATGATCTCCCCAAATAGAATAACTCATTTTATTCATGGAAGAATTAGGTATATCCTGTTAAGATGCATTAGTAAATATAAATCATTCCATATAACCAAGGACTAAAAAGGATGATGTTGAACAAATGACAACATGGTAAAACATAGCGTGTGGATAGTGAACACATGGTAAAACATTAAATGACATAAAAAAGATTTAAACCTTCAACATCTGACCCACAATAGTAGCATGGAAGGTTTCTTACCTTGTATGGAGGCTACAACAAAGGATGGATGACAAACTTTGAGAGTTTGGAGGGTTTTGAGCTTCAAAATGCTGGAAACTATCCTCTAAATAGAAGTGAAACTAAGTTTTGTATCTCCCAGAAGCGTAAAAATTGGGTAATACACACAACATAAGTGTAACAACTGAGATTTATGCCAAGACATAAAGGTAACAACGTGTTTCTCACCTCACACAGGAGCATAACAAAAGGATTCTACACTACCCATAAGCGTAACAAAAGGACTTTTACACTATCCAGGAGCGTAACAAAAGGAATTTTAGCTTCACAAAAGCGTAACAAAGCATTTCTTATCTCCATAGAAATGTAACAAAAGGACTTTTACACTATCCAAGAGTGTAACAAAGGGAGTTTTAGCTCCACAGAAGCATAACAAAAGGTTTCTTCTTACCCACAACAATGTAAAATCGTGGTTTTCTTGAGATTTTGTGAGAGAATATTGAGAGTATAGAGAGGTAATGAAAGTGGCTCTCACACATATGAAAGTATAACACTAAAATAAGAATGAAGTTTCCTTTCCCTTTATAATATTTGACAAGATTTACCCATTCCCTTTGACATTTACAAAAACCTTTTTGACCCTTTTCTGCTTTTTAAAGTGACTTTTACTCCTTCACATGGGATAAAAGAAAACAAAGTTGATTTCATTCACTCTTATTGACTTTGAAATGACATTTTTAAGCCTTTTGTGCAACTTGGAGGGTGACATGTTGACATTTTCAAATGAGGTAAGAAGACATAAAAACACTTTTTGAACCCTTTGACATGAAAGGTGACTCTTTTGCTCTTTGAGTAAGGTGAGAAGATAAATTTAGCCTCTTTTTCATTCCTTTACACTTGATATGACCTTATTAGGCTTTTAAAATGAGACCTTGAGACACATTTTCTCCTTTTCATGAGACAGTAAGACTGCTTTTGAACACTTTTGAACTCTCACATTGGACATGAATTTTTAAAATAGATAAGATGCTTCGAAGCTTGAAATGACACTCTTTTTCATTTGACTAAGACAATAGGTCAAAAGGACCTCCTTTGGAGCTCTGAAAATGGATGATTAATTTTTTATTCTTTAAAATAAATAGTGAGACAATGAGACTATTTTTCATGAAACAATGAGACATAGATGAGATATTTTAAACTTTTTTGAAACTTGAGCCATTTGAAACAAGAGAGATGACTTTATTTGAACTTCATAAACATTCCTTCTCCTTCACTAGGGTTTTATGGATGAAGTGGAGGGACAATGCCTTATTTTAGTGAAAATTTAATGATTTTTCCAAAGGTAGGGTTGAACCTAGACTTGACCTAGATGAAATGAAATGACATAACCCTAGACCTCTTGAATGATGATGATGGAGATAGTGACCTTGAAACTGATGATGGTGATGACCTTGACAATGATGATTATAAATGAAATGAAGGAGCAACATACATGTTTTACCCTTTTTTAGTGACCAAAATTATTTCTGAGAACTGGTTCGAAAAGTAAAATTTTTGGCCTATGACCTAATGGAAAACAACTAAAAGAGTCATTTGATCACTGACATACCTGGGCTAACATTAGCTCCAGCTAGGGATGGCAGCTCCTTCAGGAGGTGTCAAAAACAATGTAGATCAGGTAGCCTTACCATTGGGTGATGGATTCAAACTGGACTTTGAAAAACTTTGACAAACTAGAAATGATGAACTAATTCTAGAAATGACTTTGACTAGAAAAAATGGACTTGAATCTAACTTGAAACTGACTCTAATTGAAACAAAAATTACAAAAATGATTGATGGCAGAATATCATCGAGACTTGAGAGCTTCAAATCCTGATGAAAACCACTTGCCTACTGTAAATATATGTACAATCATGCGATATGATATTTCTAGTGTAACCAATCCAGCAAATGGCTACTTACTGAAATTGTACTCACACGTTCCTTGAGCAAGAAGAGAAAAACAAAAGAAACAACTCAACTTTTCCACTAAATCCAATACCTGTATTGAAAAACTTGGAAAATTCTTCCTCTATTGATGAATGCAACAAACTCACCAGAGGATCATGGAAAGCATGTAACATATGATCTTCTGGATGATTTAAAGCAGGAAAACAAACCTTATTCCAAAATTTTGGTTTGCCTATATGTTGAAACTAATTCCCAACAAATGGAATGAGATCAAACTATGTTTCATTCTCATGATCCACAATAGATAAGGGCTCTGAATTTTATTGAATTTCATCAAACACAACAACAATATCATATGCAACCAGGATGTATTCATCATTAACTAGATCACGTAGAACTTGGCGAGGTCGCTACAACTCATCATTAGAATCATGAAATAAAACTTGGCTTTCATCATTCAGATATGATTGATATTTAATTATGGAAGAAAATACTCTCTGTTGGAGATGTTCTTTTGGATCATAAGACTGTTGCAAATCAATAAGTGATTCTTCAATGATATGCTCAATTACTTTTACCTGATGATTGACAAGGGGAATTTGTTCGACAACCATAATGCCAATGTGTACACCCATGGGATCTAAAATAACCTATTATTTTTCATTATTCTCCTCTTCTTGATTAGTTCTAGGCTGTTGAGTTTCATCCTTAACCTCTAGTTGATCAGTGTATTGTGTTTCTTCCATAATTGTTTCCTATGGGTTATCTTTATGAGCATATATAAAATATACATCATATGTTTCTTCACCAATCAAATAGGAGGCTATTATGTACTGGGTATGATCTCGTATATCAAAGTGATTGGATTCTTAATATTGTTGTTGGAAGGAAAAATCATAGAAGGCTCCAACGATCTCCTCATCATCCATACATTCGATATCATCAATTCCTTTAAGATATGAAATAAAACCTTCACAATAATCACAAAAACTTTGAAAAATATACAAATAAAGATGAGACTTCCCATAATGCTCGAAGAACACTCTATGGAAATCTTTAAGAGAACATAAGCTTCCTATCGGTAACCCTTCATACCATGATCTTTCTTACCCTTCTAGGGTAGCCATAAAAATTTTCATCAAGAAATCCTTAGGAAACTCAATCTTCAGTTTACATACATGCATGTGAAATCTAACCAAATGTAGAACATCGTCATCCTCGTTTCCATCTATGAATTTGGGCAGATAAGTTTTCCAATCTATGCAAGGAATTCGATTTGAAAAACAATGAATTTGAGCACAATCCATAGGAGCATACCTTCTAGCAGTTGAATCCATCTTGAAAATAGGGAAATCACCAAGAAATTCTTCAAGCTACCGATTTTTGAATGGTGGAGCCACCATGAAAACTATGAATTTTTGGATTCTTTGGAAGTGGAGTTGCTAGGTGAAAGATGCACAACCTTCTTGTCTCGACCACCGTTTCACCATAAAAAATCAGAGCTAATATTTGTCGTTCTTTCCTGGGAAATATTTAATCTTCATTCCCCAGAAACGATGCCAAGAATGTTATCACTCTCCCCCAACTTCCCAAGGCTGACATTAGGATTGGAGAAAGGTAACCAGAGACCAAACTTTAGGCCAGGTAGCTAGCCCTACCTGGACTAGAGAGGGCTCTCTCTTTGTCACTTTAAAAGTAAAATGAATGGCTGATTATAATAAGATTTTTGGCTAGATATGTAAGCTTAAATGAGTAAAATTTGTTTGATATTATGAATGTTGGATAGGAAAGTCAGTGAATGGACTGTAAATGAGGTATTTAGGTATGAACTTCAAGGTTAACCTGCAAAGAATGTGTGAGGCACGATAGGTAGCTTGGAAACATATTAATCCATCATTGAGTATCGAATGAATATGGATTAGATTTTGAATGAGCACTGAGGTGAATTCATTCAATTTAAGAAGCAAATAAACATAATATGGTGAATCTTGTCTAAAACAGAGCATCCATAACATGAATTCTGCTCTCAAACTTATAAGATATACATATATGAATAGTTATACATGGTATTAAGCATAATATAATAAGAAAACATGAGAAACACTAATATTAAAAAGCATACCACAAGTATCTTAACACGATTCTTGCAAATGTGTCTCTGATTTCATTCCACAAGCCGGTTACAAGAGCTCCATTGAAGAATATGAGACTATCCAACCCCAAAAATGACCAAAGTGAGTCTACTTATAGAAAATATAGACCATGAAACCTCACCAGGTCTAAATCCCATCCAAAATGGATCATAAATGCAAAATATGAGGCATTTCCTCTTTTCTAGGGAGGTTAGAAACCATTCCCTGAATTTGAGCTACAAACTAGGATTTTTTGTCCCTTATATTAATTAAAAATTCCATCATAATAGGAATAAAAAACCAACATAATAACTCTAATGAAAACTCATAGCCTCGAATTTGTGACCACTTCTGAGCTTGAGAAGTGTACTGAGGGAATCCAATGTTGATCTATGACAATTTTGACTGAAGAATTTAAAAACATATTGCAGAAGCGTAACAAAACTTTGGAGGCACTTTGAGAAGTCCAAATAAAATTTTGAAAGAACGGTAAAATAGCCTTGCATGTCGAGTTTCTAGAACATCTTGAGTTTTTCAAACTGACCCATGGGAAGGCCTCCAAAAGTTCATTCTCCCAAGTTACTCCAGTGTGTTCCAGAAGTGTAAGAAATCCCTTTGAGAGGGATTTTGGAGGTCTTCCCAGAGGATTTTTGGGCTGAAAGAAGTATGGTTGGAAATATTAGGATTTATGCTACAAAATGGAGTCCTAAAGCACTACAAACCCCTGTTCCAAACCCATGAAAAGTTGATTTGAAGACTACTTGTCTAGAATTACAAAAAATGACCTGGAGAAAGTGTGTTGTTGGAATTTATCTCAAACCATAACACCTGTGCATAAAATTAAGTAGGTTTTTGTTCTTTGGGCTATTATTGACAAAACCCTCTTTCACTTTTGTAAAATTCATCTCCATTACTTTAGAAATGGATTTTGAAGCCAAATTGTCTTTGTGATAGTAGGGTAAGTTAGTGAGATGAAATGGGGGTGATAGGGTTGAGTAAAAATTAAATGGATAGGGTAGTGTCTTGAATTCAAAATGAAAGTGGAATGAGGGGAAATGGATGATTTTAGGGTTTTCAAAACCTAAAAACACAGGAATTCCCAATTTTGACTGTGGGAAAACTCGTGAAATTTTTTTTTGAGTTAAGTAGGTGAAACAAGGTTTATGAAGCTAAGTAAAATTTATAAGAAAATTTCGGTGAGGAGTATGGAACCTTAGCTCCACAGTGCAAGTGTAATGAGGGAAAATGGAGGGGTATAGGGTAGTCGAACCCCTTAAACACAATCACCCTATGTTTTCATTGTCTTCACTTTGTTGAAAATCTAGAATGAGGTTTTGATGGTGTGAAACATGTTATGGATGGTGTTTTAGATGATAGGAGTGTATATATGGGGCATATGGTATGTAAGAATCATGTTTTAGATGATAATTTAGGGTCTTTAGGTCCCAGTGGTAGGTTAGGGTTTGTCATAAAAAAAAATTACATGTGGATAGTGAACACATGGTAAAACATTAAATGACATAAAAAAGATTTAAACTTCAACATCTGACCCACAACAATAGCATGGAAGGTTTCTTACCTTGTATGGAGGCTAAAAAAAAGGATGGATGACAAGCTTTGAGAGTTTGGAGGGTTTTGAGCTTCAAAACGCTGGAAATTTTCCTCTAAACAAAAGCGTATCAACTGAGTTTTGTATCTACCAGAAGCGTAACAACTGGGTAATATACACAATAGAAGCGTAATAAGTGAGATTTCTGCCAAGATAGAAAGGTAACAACGTGTTTCTCACCTCACACAGGAGTGTGACAAAATGATTATACACTACCCAGAAGCGTAACAAAAGGACTTTTACATTATCCAAAAGTGTAACAAAATGACTTTTAGCTCCACAGAAGCATAAAAAAAGGTTTCTTAGCTCCATAGAAGCATAAAAAAAGGAGTTTTACACTATCCGGGAGTGTAACAAAATGAATTTTAGCTCCAGAGAAGCATAACAAAGGTTTCTTCTTACTGACAACAATGTAAAATCATGGTTTTCTTGAGAGTTTGTGAGAGAATCTTGAGAGTATAGAGAGGTAATCAAAGTGGATCTCACACATATGAAAGGATAACACTAAAAGAAGAATGAAGTTTCCTTTCCATTTATAATCTTTGACAACTTTTACCTATTCCTTTTGACATATCGAAAAACATTTTTGACCCTTTCATGCTTTTGAAAGTGACTTTTTACTCAAAATTGTAAAACAAGGGTCGACGTTTCGAATCCCAACAGGGATCCATCCAGAGATTTCTAAAATTAATATCAACCTCAGGAGCTTGAAAACCATGACTTTTTACTCCTTATCATGGGATGAAAGAATTTTTTTTTTGATTCATTCACTCTTCTTGACTTGGAAATGGCATTTTTAAACCTTTTGTGCAACTTGAAGGGTGACATGCTGACTTTTCAAATGAAGTAAGGAGACAAAAAAACAATTTTTAAACCATTTGACATGAAATGTGACTCTTTGGCTCTTTTAGTAAGGTGAGATGACCTTCTTAGGATTTTAAAATGAGACCTTGAGACAAATTTTCTCCTTTTCATGAGAAAGTGAGCATGCTTTTGAACACTTTTGAACTCTCACATTGGACATGACTTTTTAAAACAGATAAGATGTCTCTGAAGCTTGAAATGACACTATTTTTCATTTGACTAAGACAGTAGGTAAAAATGACCTCCTTTGAAGCTCTGAAAGTGGATGATGATTTTTTGATCCTTTAAAAGAAACATGGAGACAATGAGACTATATTTCATGAAACAATGAGACATTTTATCACTCTGCCTGATCTCTAAGGCTAAAGAAGATATCCCAACATAGGTAACCACATACCAACCTTTTAACTTGGTATCTAGCCCTATCAAGTCAGAGAGGGTTCTCTCCACAAAAATCACAACCAAGAGGGCTGGATGAAAAGGTTTTAGGCTAGGTATGAATTGCAGAAGGGTTTGTTTTGATTTTGATTGGGTTGGGTTTGCTGGATGAGGATTAGGTCAAGGGGACTAGGTCAAGGAAAATGAGATGGAATTGTAGTCCATTCAATGGAGCAAGGTAGGTAGAAATATCAACACTTAAAGGTGATTTGGTGAGATGGTTTAAGACCGATGAGGAGCTAGGAAGATCATAGGAGATTTATTCTTCCTAAATTGAAGAAAATGGACAAATTATGACAAATTTCCCGAAACAGAGCATGAAAAACATGTATTTTGCATATCAACTTGAAATTTATCATATAATAGACATGAAATGTTTATGAACTTATAAAAATTCCATACAAATGATCAGAGGTAAAAAAAACTATGCCAAACATTCATACCACATGAATCCCAAGGAAATAGCTGCAATTCTTCATTAATTTCCAGGTCAAATTGGTTCTTGATCAATACACTAGCATCCAAACTGATTTCCAACCCTTTAAAATGAGTCAAAAGTACAAGATATATACCTCAAACAACCTCTCCCAACATTAGGGGTCGAATCCATGAGAGGAGGAGTTGATCCACCAAAGTCTGAATTGAAACCTAGAGTGCAGGGTGGTCAAAGTGACTCAACCCTAACTTTTTGCAAACTGATTCATTACACCTCATCATGAGTTTTAACCTAATGTATTTACCCTAGGTAATAGTAAAAACATGATATTTACATTTACATCATTGATTTACATAGGTAAAAACATGATTCCCCAAGATAAAAAATCAAATTTGCACAAAAACTCAAACAAATCAGAAAATTGTCAAACGTGCCATCCCTTTGTCAAATATGTCCTCTATATTGTAGGTTGATTTTGACTGAGTTGCAGATGTCCAAATTGGCTCCAGGATAGCTTTTTGGAAATCCCTTCAAGTCTAGTTTCTATATCTACCTTTAGTTTTCAAAATGAAGGTGATTTTCGCTGTCAAAATTCATTTCTCCCAAGACTGCTAAACGCACAGCGCCAGGGTAAAAAATGAGGCAGAAACATGATTTTTTAGTGATTTTTGCCTTTTTCACCAGCTTGTTTTGAAAACCAAGCCTTGAAAAGTGGTTTTATGAGATGTATGAACCATTTTTCATCTAATGGTGGTGACCTTTTGCTCATAATATGGCTCAAAAAAGAGAGCAGCGCCAAGGGCGCTACGCATTTAACACTTTCTCTATCACATGATTGTCCAAAAATACACTAAAAACACAGAATTTGCAAAAATGACCCAAAACTCTTCAAAATTGTTGAAATGATGGCTGATGATGTGGCTAGTCTTGGATTGAAGCCTCTTCAAGCATATCCAACTTCCTTTTCTCTTATCTTTCTTCTCCCTCAGCATGTGATCTCTTTTCTGATTCTGCCATAGTGCTTTAGTGTCAAAACCCTAGGGAGGTGTGATGATGGTGGAATGTGATTTTTAGAAATAGGGTAATTGAGGGAGATGGGGATATGGATTTAGGAGTTATGGAATGTGACAGGGAGTAGGGATATATAGGAGTTTGGAATAGGGAATTTATCACAGGTGTAGGGAATTGGGAGCCTAGGTAAATAGTGTACCTAAGGCTTGGGTTTTAAGGAAATGAAGCTTAGGGAAAGGGAATGTCAATGTAGGGGTTTGGGAAAGGGTAGAATGAAGTGGGGGAAGAGTATGAAGGTTTAGGGAGTGAAATTGAAGTGTTAATTAGGTTTTGAGGAAAACGAGGGTTTCAAATTGAAGAAGACACCAAATTTGCTTTTAACAAACTTCACACATCCAAAATGACTTTGATGAAGAGAGGAATGAGGAAAACGTCACATAATTGATTGTCAGAGGTTTTGAAGAACTACTGCTAAATTCTGGAGGGTGATTTTTGAATTTTAGAGGCCCTCTTGGCAATTTCTGAAGAAGATGGGCAAACACGCAGCGCCAGAAGGAAACACACAATGACAAGAGGAAACACTCAATGTCGTCTTGCATGCCACTTTTGGAGTCCTTCTCAAGCTCCAAATTGAGCTCATGATAGCTCGTTGGAAATATATCTCTCTTTTATACACAATGGAGCTATCAAGTATTGAAAAGGATCAAGTATAGTCCCTCAAAACACAATTCTCCCAAGACTTGTCAAAAATTCTAGAATGAGGGTGCAAAAATGAAGTGTTATTTTACAGGAAAATTTTGGAGGCCTTCCTCTAATATAAACTGAGCTCAGGATAGCACATTAAAAATATCTCTTTGTTTGGTTTTCATTGGATGTATCAAGAAATTCATTTGGGAACTTCATTAGGGAGAAATATGGATTTTCCCAAGGTCACTCCAAAAGTGCAGAAACTCTCCTGTGGCACCTGTATTTTTGACATTTCTCCAAAACCATGACACCTGTGTAAAAAATAAAGGATATTTTTCTTCCTTTCCCTATGATGGAAAAAAACCTCTCTCACTTTTTTCAAAGTCATCTCTGTTTGGTTAGAAACACAGTTTGAATAAAAATTGGCCCTATGTGTGGCAAATGATTTGTCCCTTGGAATGAATTCTTGAAAAATGATGGCGACATGATGTTTATGAGTTGGAATGGCCTCATACTTGCTGAAATGACTTCCCTTATGCCTCCTCTAATCATATGTCTCTGATTCCATAGCAAACCCTAGCTCGGTGGGAGAGGAAATTAGGGTTTGGCTCTTTTGGAAAATGATGATTTGGGCATCCTTGGGAAAAGACAACTCCCTTTGGAATTATCTTAACCTTTTGAAACTTTACCCTTTCAATTTACTATTTCCTTTTACAAATTGATCTTTTTTATGGTCTTTTAGAACTTTTTGAATTTGAATTTTTGGTGCTTTGGCATGTTTGGAACACTAAGTTAGTAGCTTGGGATGATGAACTTATTACATTTAAATGACGTAAAATTACATAATGGAAATATAAAAATTACATTTTGAAACAATAACTTTTCTTTACAAGTCATCTTCACATAGAGAAGAGAATTTTATTGGGTCACCCTTTATTTTCTAGTCTTATGCAATGGAATGGAGTTTTATTGAATCATGGAAACCCTAATGACCTAGTGAAACCTTGAAAAACCCTAAAAGACATAATGAGACCTTGAAGGAATGAATTTCAAGATGACGTGACTGACATTATGGCATGATGACATTTAATTTACGAATAATGTACAGTCAAAAAGGTATGAAACTATGCCAGCAAGTAACCAAATTTGAGGAAGAGTGATGTTTTTGGACTAGTGCTACCACTAGTGACTAAATCTTTGCATGACCTAGTGGAATGATAAAAAATTTCTGAGTGAGACTCCTAAAATGATATGAAAAGAGTATTTTAGATCACTTATGGAAGTATGCAAATACATACCCTAACATTGGCCTTATTGGGAATGATAACTCTGAAAGAGGTTTAACTTTGAAATTTTCAGATCAATGCCTCTTCCATTGGGCCAATACGGTCAAAAACTCAAACTAATAAACATGATTGAAAAATGATAACTTGAAAGAAATAACCGACTCAAGACAAACTCAAATAAATTAAACTTGACTCAATACTGACTGAAATAAAAAGCTTACTAAACTTATTGATGGTAGCATATCAACGAGACTTGAGGGCTTCAAATCTTGATGACAACCACTTGTCTATTGAAAGCATATGTACAATTAGGTGATATCAAAATTCCAGTGTAAATAATCAAGCAAATGCCTCCTTGATTGATTCTCCCAATCATATTCTCTGGACAACAATAAATTTTTACAATTTGGCAGCCAAAAACATAGCTGACAATGATCTCCATCATCACTAAATGCTGCAATAATTACCTTCACTATTGACTGCAATAAACTTGCCACTAGATATTGAAAAAAATGAAAACTGATTTTTGATCTAGAAGAAACAAGGTACCTTTTTCTCTTGATTATGATCTCTCTTCATAATGTACTGCATCAAGAGTGTGTTCCTAGTCGTCAAAAACTTCTAAACAAGTAGGTGAGAAAATTTCTTCTTGGAACAAAAATTCTAAACATGAAACATGAGAAGAAAAATCTGAATGACAGTCCTCAATGTGCTAGTCCTCTGCAATTTGAATACATTGTTGATCATCTTCATATGAAATGGCAACTAGATTGTCATGTTTCTTATCACACTCATCAGTCACAAGAGGGAAAAATTCAGATTGTTCGTGAAACTAAAAACTGAAATTTCTATCATTTACTGTAGAGACATCCAAGGAATATTTTTCACTTGTTTGAAAAAATATCTCATCTTGTTTTTCATAAAGGGACTGGATTACCTCTTTCTGAAGACTTTGTTCTGATGGGATGAGAACACTTGGGTCAATAACTTTGTTTTCTTCATTCAAGGTGTTCTCAACAATAGAGATCTCCTTCATGGGATCCATAAAAACATACTCTTCATCATCACAATCTGAATCTAGATCTAGATCAGTCAGCTTAACTTTATCACATTCTGAAATTGGAACTTGATTTTCCTACATACCATCTTCTACTGCAAGTAGATCTGAAATAAGACCTCGTCTTCCATCATTTTCAACTGTACAAAGACATTTAGCCTACTGCAAACTTTCTTGAGCATCTTGATAAGTATCCTCTAAAATTTCTTTATGTTTCTGAAATGGATTTTCATACAGGGCTTCCATGATCTCATCTTCCATGACATTCTCAAGATTTTCAATAAAACTATCAACATCTTTACAATAGTTCTAAACTAATATTAAGGATGGACAATATTCTTTATACCTTTCAAAGAACATGGTATGAAAATCCTTTAAACAGTAAATATAATTAGGCGATAAATTTTCATACCAGGATCGAGCTTCACCTTCCAGAGTGGCCATGAATATCTTCATCAAAAAAGGCTTCAAGAAAATCAATCTTTAATCTACGCACATGCATGTGAAAGCTCACTAGATGAGGAGCAACATGATTACCTTTCACATTTTTGAACTTTGGAAGATATTTCATCCAAGGCATGCTATTCAGAAAACTTGGTATGTGATCTGGGCTCATGGGAGCATACCTTCTAGCAATTGAATCCATTTTGACAACAATGAAGTCACCAAGAAGTTCTTTAGAATACTAGTTCTTGAAGAGTGGAGTTGCCATGAGAATTATGAACCTTTGAAGTCTTTGACACTGGAGTTTCCAGATGAATGATAAAACCTTCATATGTGTCCAACTGTTGTTCACCATCAACAATTAGATCTAAACTTTGTCATTCTTTCCCAAGGAATATTTTATCTTTCGTTCCCCGGCAACGATGCCAGTATGTTATCACTCAGGCAGATATCTAAGGCTGAAGAAGAGATCTCAATGGAGGTAACTGTAGACCAACCTTTTAACATGGTATCTAGCCCTACCAAGTTGGAGAGGGCTCTCTCCACAAAAATCACATCCAAGAGGGTTGGATGAAAAGGTTTCAGGCTAACTATGAAATGTAGAAGGGTTTGTTTTGATTTTGATTGGATTGGGCTTGCTGGATGAGGATTAGGTCAAGGGTACTAGGTCAAGGAAAATGAGATGGAATTTCAGTCCATTCGATGGGGCATGGTAGGTAGAAGTCTCAACACTTAAAGGTTATTTGGTGATATGGTTTAAGATCGATGAGGAGCTAGGAAGAGAATAGGAGTTGTATTCTTCATAAATTGAAGAAAATGGACAAATTATGACAAATTTCCCAAAACAGAGCATGAAAAACATGTATTCTTCCTATCAAATTGAAATTTATCATATAATATACATGAAATGTTTAAGAACTTAAAAAAAAATGATACAAATGATCATAGCGAAAAAACTATGCCAAACATTCATACCACATGAATCCCAAGGAAATAGTTGCAATTCTTCATTAATTTCTAGGCCAATCTAGTTCTTGATCAATACACTAGCATCCAAAATGATTTCCAACCTTTTAAAATGAGTCAAAAAGTATGATATATAGACCTCAAACAACCTCTCCCAACATCAGGGGTCCAATCCATGAGAGGAGGAGCTGATCCACCAAAGTCTGAACTGATAGAGTGTAGGGTAGTCAAAGTGACTCAAACCTAAGTTTTTGAAAATTGATTCATTACACCTCATCATGAGTTTTAAACTAATGTATTTACCCTAGGTAATAGTGAAAATATGATATTTACATTTACGTCATTTATTTACAGAGGTAAAAACATGATCCCTCAAGATAAAAAATCAAATTTTCACAAAAACTCAGAAAAATCAGAAAATTGTCAAACACGACCTCCATCTTGTAGGCTACTTTTGACTGATTTGTAGGTGTCCAAATTGGCTCCAAGATAGCTTGTTGGAAAACCCTTCAATTATAGTTTCCATATCTGTCTTAAATTTTTAAAATGAAGGTGATATGTCCTATCAAAATTCATTTCTCCAAAGTCTGATAAACGCATAGTGCCTGGGCCAAAAATGACGCAGAAACATCATTGTTTGGTGGTTTTTTCCTTTTTCACCTGCTTGTTTTACAAACCAAGCCTTGAAAAGTGGGTTTCTTAGATATATGAACCATTTTTCATCCAATTTTGGTTACATTTTGCTCAGAAAATGGCTCAAAACAGAGCGTAGCTCCAAGGGTGCTACTCGTTTAAAACTTTCTCTGTCACATGACCCTCCAAAAACACAATAAAAACATGGAATTTGCAAAAATGACCCAAAACTCTTCAAAATTGTTGAAATGATGGCTGATGATTTGGCTAGGCTTGGATTGAAGCCTCTGCAAGGATATCCAACTACCTTTTCTCCTCTTTCTTCTCCCTTAGTGTGTGGTCCGTTTTCTTCTTCTACCATAGTGCCTTAGTGTCAAAACCCTAGGGAGGTGTGATGATGGTGGAATGTGGTTTTTAGGAATAGGAAATGGAATAGGGTAATTGAGGGAGATGGGGGCATTGATTTAGGATTTAGGGAGTGTGACAGGGAGTAGGGATATATAGGATTTTTGAATAGGGAATTTATCACAGGTGTAGAGAATTGGGAACCTAGGTAAATAGTGTACCTAAGGCTTAGGGTTTTAAGGAAATGAAGCTTAGGGAAAGGAAATATCAATGAAGGGGTTTGGGAAAGGGTAGAATGTAATGGGATAAAGGTATGAAGGTTTAGGGAGTGAAATTGAAGTGTGAATTAGGTTTTGAGGAATAGGGTTTCAAATTGAAGAAGGCACCAAATTTTCTTTTAACAAAATTCACGCATCCAAAATGACTTTGATGAAGAGAGGAATGAAGAAAAGGTAACTTAATTTCTTATTGGAGGTTTTGAAGAACAACTGCTAAATTATAGAGGGTGATTTTTGAAGTTTGGAGGCATTCCTGGGAATTTCTGAAGAAGATGGGAAAACGCACAGTGCGAGAAGGAAATGCGTTGCACCAAGAGGAAATGTACAACGTTGTCTTGCAGGCCACTTGTGGAGGCCTTCTTGAGCTCCAAATTGAGATCATGATAGCTTGTTGGAAATATCTCTCTCTTTTATACACAATGGAGCTATCAAGAATTGAAAGTTATTAAATATAGCCCCTCAAAAATCAATTCTCCCAATACTGGTCAAAAAGTGTAGAATGAGGGTGAAAAAATGGTGTGATCTTGAAGGCAATGTTTTGAGGGCCTACTCAAATCCAAATTGAGCTCAGGATAGCTCATTGGAAATATATTTTTGTCTAGTTTTCATTTCCCTATCAAGAAATTCATTTGGACACTCCATCAGAGATAAATATGGAGTTTCCCAAGGTTGCTCCAGAAGTGAAAAAACTCTCCCATGGCACCTGTATTTTTTACATTTGTCCAAAACCATGAAACCTATGTAAAAATTGAAGGAGGTTTTTATTCCTTGCCCTATGATGGAAAAACCTCACTAAATTCTATCAACTTCATCTATGTTGGGTGAGAAACATAGTGTTAAGAAAAACTGGCCCTATGTGTGGCAAATGATTTGTCCCTTGGAATGACTTCTTGAAAAATGATGGAGACGTGATTTTTATGAGTTGGAATGGCCTCATACTTTCTGAAATGACTTCCATTATGCCTCCTCTACTCATATGTCTCTGATTCCATAGCAAACCCTAGCTCGATGCGAGAATAAATTAGGGTTTTTCTCTTGTGGAAATGATGATTTGGGCACCCTTGGGAAAAGACAACTCTCTTTGGCATTCTCTTAACCTTTTGAAACTTTACCCATTCACTTGAATATTTCCTTTGACAAATTGATCTTTTGGTGGTCTTTGATAACTTTTTGAATTTGAATTTTGGTGCTTTGGCATGTTTGGAACACTGATTTAACAGCTTGGGATGATGAACCTATTAAATTTAAATGACATAAAATTACATAATGGAAATATAAAAATTACATGTTGAAACAAGAAATTTTCTTTACAAGTCATATTCACATAATGAAGAAAAATTTATTGGATCACCCTTTACTTGTCGGTCTTATGCAATGGAATGGATTTTTATTGAATCATGGAAACCCTAATGACCTAGTGAAACTTTGAAAAACCCAAAAAGACCTAATGAGACCTTGAAGGACTGAATTTCAAGATGACATGACAGAAATTTTGGCATGATGAAATACACTTTACAAATAATGTATAGTCAGCAAGGTATGAAACTATGCCATCAAGTAATCAAATTTGAGGAAGAGTGATGTTTTTGGACTAGGGCTACCACTAGTGACTAAATTTTTGCATGACCTAGTGGAATGATAAGAAAATTCTGAGTGTGACTCCTAAAATGATATGAAAATAATATTTTTGATCATTGATGGCAGTATGCAAATACTTACAATAATAATACAGATATGAGATATTTTAAAATTTTATGAAACTTGAGCCATATGAAACAAGAGAGACGGATTTATTTGAACTTCATAAACATGCCTGCTCCTTCACTAGGGTTTTATGGATGAATTAGAGAGCCACTAGCTTATTTTAGTGAAAATTTAAACCTAACTTGACCTAGATGAAATGAAATGACATAACCCTAGACCTATTGAATGATTTTGATGGAGATGGTGACCTTGAAACTGATGTTGGTGATGAACTTGACAATGATGATGATAAATGAAATGAAGGATCAACATACATGGTTTAGTCTTTTTCAGGGACCAAAATTATTTCTCAGAACTGGTTTGAAACAGTAAAAATTTTCACATGTGACCTAATGGAAAACAACTGAAAGGGTCATTTGATCACTGACATACCTGGGCTAACAAGTAGAATTAAGATAATGTTATACTAGATCCAATATGATATTAAGGATGGTTCTAGGATTAAAAAGTGACTTTTTTTATAATTAATTCATTACATTGTATCTAAAAAAAGAATATTACCTTATTGGAATTATTTTCCTCAAAAATCATATGTAAGAGATATCCAATTAAAAAAAATGAGAATAATTGAACTATATAAGGGAGAACTCAAAAAAAAAATCCTTAGTCAGGCTTCACTGTAAGGAAAATTGAAACGCACAAGAGGAGAGGCTTTACAGAAAAGGATATAGAGGAATAGGTGAGCAGAGGAATCCAATAAACCATGGGGGTGGGGGGGGTGGGGGTAACAAGAAGGTAAAACTCATATTGTTGAGTCTAATAAATAGTTCTTATCCAATGAGACGGTAGGGTACACTAAATATTAAAAAGGAAAAGAGAGAGTTATGGCATAATATATATGGAGAAATTCATACATAATAATCCAATTGGAATATATCAATTTTAACGAGGTCAAAAAAATAATGTAATAGAGGTTGTTCCCTCTTAGGATGGGAAAAATCATATATTTGTTCCAATGGGGGTAGATGTAGTTCACTTGGGACCTTATATATTATATGGATTCTCTCTACTAATTTACTAGATTGGTTAGGAAAGTGGATGATAGGAGCATTCCCATTTACTTTACAAGGAGTAGGAAGAGCCTTATATTCATCCTCACAAAAATAATAGGACAGAGGTTCAACACCAACCTTTTTTTCTTAGAAGAATTGTGTATAGGGTCAAGATCAAGCATAAGGTCCTTGTTTATAATGAACTTGGAATTTTATTTCGCTTATATCATTTTGTTTTTGGGAGGTTAATTAGTTTTGTCATTATTTTTATTTTTATTATTAAACTTTGTTTACCATTAATTTTATATGTTTTGGGTGTCTCTCTTATGGTATTTGTACCACTTTCTAGTATTTTACGTAAATGAATTAGGTTTCTCTTTTCCTTTCATGTTGAATATGGATTGAGTCTTGCTTTTAGGTGTGGGAAATTCGATTACCACATAAATTAAACTTATATTGGAGACTTTGGTTTTAGGTTTGTTTTATTTTATTTCTCTCATATACCCTTCATGTAAGCATATTTTGTGCAATTGTGTGGTTAATGGAACCTTCTCTTTATTCAAAGTTTTCAAGAAACTCATTTTCTCTATTTTCTTAATTTAGGGCTTACATAAAAATGTCATAAATTATATCCTCAATAATTTATAATGTGAAATCATGTATATTCTTATCCTATTGATGAATGAATGTTGAACTATCTTCCTTGACTTATTGCTTGAGAGGCATGAAGGTGAACATACTAGAGTTATCTCTCTAGGCATGCTGAGTATTGGATGAATTGATATACTAATAGGAAAGGATCATGAGTTGAATCTTTAGGAAGGTGATGTAACTACTGAAGGTCATTATATATTACGAATAACAAGAAATCCTAATAGAGATGTTTTTATTACCAAAAATATATAATAAGAATTTGTATAAAGCATGTGGGTGAAACTGCAAGTATTTCTCAACGGTGTTGAAATATTTAAACAATTTTGGTAAGTTTGGATGGAGATATGGTTTCACAATCTGGAGGAAAAAAAGATATGTAAAGATTTTAAGGAATGCCTTGTAATCACACACCTTCTCCTATCATTAGTGTTTTATTTTCAATAGAAGGTGTTTTCTCGTTGAGGGATAGCCTATCCATAACTTTGTAAAGGATCCTATGTTTAAGAATAGAGGGTTGGTGCTAAAAATCATGCTTTAGTTCCATGCTTCATAAAATTTGATAATTTTGGGTTGTGACATTATTGACATGAACATTTATCTAGATTGGTGAAATACATTGGTTTGAAAGAGTGATATAATTGAAAAGAGTATTTATCAAGGATACTATTAGATTATTTTAATGTATTCCTATCCTAGAGGGTGTGTTGGGATGTATACTTTGTTGAGAATTTGTGTTATAGTTGTTGTGCAGGTAAATTCCCTATGCGGACAGAGGCGATCCCTATAGCCCTGGAGTGGGTCTAATAACAAGGGAACATGTTAATGTGTTGGATCCTAGTTTATGAATGAAACTAAGTCAAGATAGACGACCTACCTTTATTCCAGTGCAGTTTTCATAGCTGTGGCAGTAGTCTCCTAATATTCGTCATTACATGTTATGGTCCTTTAGCGGTAGTACTCACGTGTATGCACAAGGATCAGAGAACGATAGCAGCATATGAAAACATACTTGCATTCATAACTATTTAATTGTTCAAGGAGAACTAAACGTATTGCACAAGATTAAACATATCAAACGCAAAACAGGAACCAAAACATCAGTCATGTATTAATAAGTAGAGAGAAGAAGAATTTTACAACCAAAAGAGCCTTGACGTCACAACCTCCTTCGATGGGACTAGTCAAATGCATCTCAAGCATTCGTCGGGAATTAGACTTGGTGAAGCAATGCTCTAGACTCTCTCTCGTTAATGGATTCCTCTCTACTCTATCTCACACCAGCTATAGTAAGACTATTCGGCTATTCAACCATTTCAGCTAGCTGCAACTATGTGATAAGGATGTGTTTATAGGAGAGGAGGAGGTTTGGGATCCCTCATAAGGTGGAAGGGAGGCCTTATCCTTTGGTAGGTTGCTAAAATGTAGGAAACATGAAGCCAAAGGAAGGTCTTTGACGTTATTTAGTCAAAAAAACCATGCTGACTCTGCTCAAGAAGTGGTTGGGAATGGAAACTTCGCTTCTATTTTAAAAAGCTTTCCAAAAACAGCTTGGCGCAGGCAGTTCACTGAGATAGAGTGCCAATGAGCACGAGGCATAGTACTAATTTCTCTATGGGTGCGAGGCCATAACTTCCTGCCAGTGCCGACCCAAAATCATATGTTTTTGAGAGTCTGCTCCATGAATAGTCAACAGAGGAAATGTTCTTCTCATGGAAAGGGATGCAATGACACTTTTTGCAGGGTATGAAAATACACATAAGTCATGGAAATGGTCCTCCAATGTTTGGGATGGGGATTTTAGGGACGGTGAAAAAATGTTGTGTAACAGATGCCCCCTAAAGCATGAGGTTTGAGAGAGAGGGAGGAGTGAAATGCTTTAGGAGAACGTGTTCAAACCAAACACCGCTATCAGAAGACCTGCAAGTAGAAGTACAACTGATATTTCTGATACATGAATATGTGGCATGGGTGTAGCCATCCATAATAGAGTACATATAAAAATGAGATCCGAGGTATGGATGTAGCCATCCAGCAAGAAGGATCAATAAATAGACTCAGGTATGGTTGCATCCATCCAATCAAAAGAGTCATGCGGGTAGTCATGATAAACCAAAATATCTTGCAGCCTACATTTTATCAAACAAAACCCAGGGTATTTCACTCCATATTGACCCAAAAAAGTACAAACTCAGGCATGAAAATAATTGAGCTGAAGTTGAACATGCAAGAAAGTCACCTGATTACTAGCCAGTGATGAAAGTTGTTAACAGGCACGAGAGAAACCACCAATAATGGAAATGGCTCTCAAGGTACAAGAAGTACAATTCATGAAATGTGAACAATGATATAGCATCAAACACTCACAGAATCACTCGATCAAAGGCCAATGATGAGGACCTGTCATCGAATTCAAAGAACTTTCCATTGAGGCATGCAAGCTCCAAGGTACTGGAATGGAGTCTCTAGATCAACTTCCTAGATAATGAGCTAAAGTCGACAGGAAGTGACCTAGTCGAAGGAGGGCCATAATGTTTCCCAAATCATTGACACGAGACAGAGAAATAATATGATAGTGAATCAGGACTGAAAAGAGGATCAGAGGTTGAAAACTACAAAGGAAACTTCTCTTGAACATATCGGCGACAGGACTCCGGAATTTGGTAGTATTTGACATCAATTGGCGACAGGACTCCGGAATTTGGTAGTATTTGAAATCAAAGGATCTGAGGTCATGATAATGTGGAAAAGAGCAGATGAGAGGTAAAAATAGATTACCCAAACCCATGGAGGATAAAATGATGAAATGAGATGTCCCCAACCCGACACGAATGCAAATGAGTGTCATGTTCAAGAGCGATATACTGTCGACAGGACTGAGAACTAGTTTCATTTTCCCCCACCAGTGCTGGAGAGTACCCCAACTATTTTTGGAAACAAGCTTGAAGGGGATAAAATTTTCTTGTCATGTAAGTTTTTCCTTTTGACAAATCCATCCTAGTACATTTTACGAGCCCTAGGAAGGAGGAACTCGGTTACATCATGGTGACAATTTCCGATGTCATTTAGGTTTTAATGAGTCTGATAAAGGAAGAACGACATCTTTTCATGTTTAGAGAGTTTTAAAAGAAGCATAAAGGAAAAATCCAACAGGTCCCTTTTCGTAGGTAGTCTCACATATCCGAAAAGGTAGAAAACTATGTCTGAGATAACCTCTTAGTCACGATAGGCTAAGGTATTCCTTTTTCGTAAATAATCTATCCCAACCCAAAAAAGGGGTAAACGTATACTGGGTAGATATAGTTTCACAAACTTTTAATTAGTTCAAAATGACAAGAGTCTCGGAAATCTCTTCAATTTTCAAGAGTCAGAAAAGAGCTGAAAGATGACTCCAAGGGTGACTTTTTTGTGTTTTTACCAAGTCTGAAAAGTATAAAATACAACTCATCACTTCATCTTCGTCATGTTGAGGACCTATTGCTACACAAGAGACGCATGTAAAAACCCATTTCAGAAATAAAATAGAAAAATAATTGAAAAATATGCTTAAAAACCTAATTAGGGTTCTGAAAAGTTTATAAAATGCCAAAAATGGTAAAAAATAAATTACTTTTCACTTTTACCTCTTGTGAGCACTTTTTACCCTTTTTCACGGTGATTTTGGTGGAGCTAAAATTGGACAATCCAGAAGGCCAATCGTGAATTCATCTGTTCCAAGTAAGAGGTCATATCCTTTATTGAATTTTGATATAATTTTCATTGCATGCAACCCATTGTGTAGATATGTGGGAGGATTTTTATGTAAATTAGAGCGCGGAAGTCGGTGTGGGTTTCGGACACAGACTCGCGCCAACCTGCCTTAAAGTCAAATGGGGGCGTGACTGTTTTTAAAATAGTCACTCCAACCGTGACCATGATGTTTAGCTTGTAAATTCAATAATTGAGCCCATTTTAAACACTTCAAAAGCAAATCATTTAACTAATGGAAACCATATGGATGCTTTTGTAGGTATGAAAGAGAAAAATGGTGATCGAATGGAAAGAGAGAGAACATACTGAAGAAGATGAGCAAGCCATGAGCAATGTAAGATGCATGGATGTCTTAGGGACTACGGGCTCAAGAAATTATTCATGGCACCATGTCTCTGAGCTCAACCAGAGCTATTATAGTACTTGATTAGTGTCTGGGACATTGATCAGTAAAGATTCATAATTCACAACCAGGAACTAGAGATTTAGGTCTCATATGTTTACTTCATAACTGGATTGTCATGGAGGGGCAGTACCAATCCTGATAGGTACCCGGCCCACAATGGAAAATATGAGCATGGTCATTGACAGAGTGTGTCGAGGGGCAAGGAAGGATCCAAAAGTAGTAAGGCAGATATCCAAACCATTTCTGATTTAGCATTAAGAGTAGTGCTGTTATGAAACCAGCTCCAAAAATAGAAGAAAAGAGAGATCAACGCCTTAGAAATCAGCCTCTTCGAGGGGGAAACCTCTAATACATTGCATAAATGAACAATTCTTAGATGATACAAATGACCAAAGCCTCCTTCTACATATAGGATTCCATGGGGCCACAATATAATCCTAGCCGACCTAACAATAATAATGTAAGGGCACAATAATAACAATATTGGGGTTACAGGGGTACAATAATAACAATAAGGGGGCTACACTAATAACAATAAGGGACTAAACTAGTAATATAGGGACTAACATGCCCCTGTCCTTCAAAAAAGTGTTTTCCTCAACGCTTGAGTAGTTCTGGGTGCCTCTGTATAAAATTCTCATCCTCCCATGTAGAATCTTTAGTGGGTAGGTTCTTCCACTTGATGAGATACCCTGAAATTGATCGATTTCGTAGCTATCGAGTTCTTGTTTCCGTGACCGCTTCAGGTTCCAATATTATTTTTCCTTTCTCATCAAGTTCTAGAAATATTGTTTCAATTGGAAGATTTTCACCTATAACCTTCTTTAAGCATGAAACATGGAAAACTGGATGCACTCGCGAAGAAGCAGGAAGCTCCAATTTGTAAGCTATAGTACCAATATTTTGCAACACCTTGTAAGGACCATAGTAGTTTGGCAATAATTTATTATCCTTCTTAGCTTGATTGAGGGACATTTGTTTGTATGGTTGTAGCCGTAAAAATACCTAGTCTCCTACATCAAAACTTCTCTTGCTGTGATGTTGATTTGTCTATTGTTTCATTCGATTTTGTGCCAAATTTAGGTTATTCTTTAAGAGTTGGAGATTTTCTTGTTGATGCTCGATGTGATCTTCCACTACTTGGACCTTATAATTTTCTCTTAAAGATGATGTGATGGATGGTGGATGATATCCATATAGTGTCGTAAATGGGGTCATTTTTGTTGCAGTATGGAAGGAAGTGTTATACCACCATTCAACGAGAGGTAACCACTTGACCCATTATGTTTGTTTATAAGATACAAAACAACGAAGATATCCTTCCAAAAATTTATTCACTATCTCAGTTTGACCATTGGATTGAGGATGATAAGATGAGCTATGAGCTAATTGAGTACCCAAATAAGAAAATAACTGCATCCAAAAATTTCCAGTAAAAATGGGATCTCTGTCACTCACAATAATCTTTGGGTTTCCATGTAGCTTTTTAATTGTGTCCATAAATGTAGTAGAAATTGTACTTGCTTTAAATGGATGAGATAATGCACAAAAGCGTGCATACTTGGTAAATCTATCAACTATCACCATGATGATACTCTTTCCTTCGGACTTACGTAAAATTATGATAAAATCCATTGAAATCTCCTCCCAACGTTGACTTGGAATGGATAAAGGTTGTAGAAGACCCGTGGTCTTAATTGTCTCAACTTTATTTTTCTAGAAAACCAAAAAATCGGCCACAAAATTTTGAATATCAGATTTAAGGCCATACCAAAAAAATTCTTTTTTCACCTCGTGGTAAGTTTTTAAAAATCCTGAGTGTCCTCCTAAAGGAGAAGTGTTTAATTACAAAAGAATATTTTATTTTAGTTGGGAATTCTTACAAAGATATAAGCAATCTTTGTACCATAAGGAATCATTTTTCCAACTAAATGTATCAGATGAACTAGGATCTTGCTGCAACTTTTGAATAAGTGTCCACACTTCTTCATCCTTCTTCCATTCATCCCTTGCTTCGGTTATCCAATCTGGTTGGATAATAGAAATGGCACAAAGCAATGCTTCCACCTCTTCATTATTTCTTGAGAGTGCATCTGCAACAACATTTAGCTTCCGCTTTCTGTAGATTATTTCAAAGTCATAACCCAAAATCTTTGCGACCCATTTTTGCTGCTCCTCTAAAGATAGTCTTTGTTCCAAAAAAATTTTAGTACTATCATGATCAGTTTTTACTTTGAAGTGTCTTCCCATTAGGTAAGGTCGCCATTTCTTTTGTACATGTAGTATTGCTGACATTTCCTTCTTATAAATAGATTTCTGTAAATACTTTCCTTTGATTGGATGACTTTCAAAAGCAATGGGTCTTCTTTCTTACATTAAAACAACACCAATTCCATTTCCTAAGGCATCACATTCCATAATAAAGGTTTTTGTGAAGTCTGGCGTAGCTAAGACCGGTGCTAGGCACATTGCCTCTTTAAGATGTTCAAAGGCCTTAGTTGCTTCATGAGTCCATGAAAATGCATATTTCTTCAATAATGTTGTTAGAGGTGTTTCTATTATCCCATAATTCTTAAAAAACTTGTGATAATACCCTGTTAACCCGAGAAATCCTTGCAACTGTTTTATGGTTGTGGGGACTTTCAATTCCTTAATGGATTTAATTTTGTTAGGGTCTACCTTAACACCCTCGTGAGATACACTATGACCCAAATATTCCACCTCTTGTACTCCAAAGAAACATTTGGATTTTTTTTCATATAATTGTTTCTCATACAATAGTTTGAGCACCCTATCGACATGTTGAACATGATCCTTCCAAGACCTGTTGTAGATTAGTATATCATCAAAAAATACTAGCACAAATTTTCTAAGGAAGGGTTTGAAAATGGAATTCATCAACCCTTGAAATGTAGAAGGTGCATTGGTAAGGCCAAAAGGCATGACCAAAAATTCATAATGACCCTCATGAGTTCAAAATTTTGTTTTCAAAATATCTTCAGTCTTCATTCTAATTTGATGATATCCTGAACGAAGATCCAACTTGGTAAAATAAATTGCTCCATGTAATTCATCCAATAATTCATCAATCACAGTAATGGGAAATT
This sequence comes from Pinus albicaulis, assembly GCA_034641835.2. Taxonomy (NCBI): domain Eukaryota; kingdom Viridiplantae; phylum Streptophyta; class Pinopsida; order Pinales; family Pinaceae; genus Pinus; species Pinus albicaulis. The sequence goes on along the minus strand of CM076581.1, from coordinate 150,303,790 downwards.
TATCTTTAATGGTGAGCTTATTGAGCTCCCTATAATCTGGACACATGTGCCATGATCCACCTTCTTGTGCACCAATAATACTGGAGCAGAGAAATGACTTTGACTAGGTTGAATTATACCAGCCTCTAACATTTCTGCAATCATATATTCAATTTCGATCTTTTGGACATAAGGATATCTATAAGGCCTGATGTTTGGAGGAACACTTCCTGGAATAAAATGAATAACATGATCATGATCACGAATAGGTGGGAGTCCTTTGGGAGTTTCAAACACCTTGGAATGATTGTCCAAGAATTTTTGGAGATCTGCAGAAATAGATGATTTTGATGTTGGAACTTCTAGTGAGCACAATTGTGCAATTAAACCTCGTTATTATTTCTTAAGAGGCTTAGTCATGAAATTAGAGCTTATTATATTTCCTGGATTCCATGCGATACCCCATAATTCGACTTCCTTTCCTTTTGAAAAAAATTTCAAGAAAAGTTCTTGAAAATTAAAAGCTATCGTCCCCAAAGATTATAACCATCGTACTCCTAGTACAACATCAACACCTCCCATTTGAATGGAAAGCATTGGAATATTCAATACATATTCCCCCATTGTTACCTTGATATCATGGCATTTTCTAGATCAATTTATAGTTCCTCCATTTGCAACCATCACTTGACATTCTAGTGTTGGGTATAGGAAACAATTCAATTCCTTGGCTACCTTACAATGAATAAAATTATGGGTACTACCCAAATCAATCAAGACTATTAGCTTTTCTTCTTGATATGTTCTTCTATATTGAGACTCATTTCTTCCTCTTCTAGGGTTAGTTCCTGGTGTATATCCTCTTCTTTTGAAGATTCTTGTTCATTTTATTCTTCCTCTTCACAATCTATGTAAAATAATTTCTTCTCAGCACACTTATGACCTTTAGTATATTTGCTATCCAACTGTATCAAAGCGCTTTTTTTATTTTTTATTCTAATTTTTGTGGTTTCAACCTTGTAGGTTATGGAAGTCTAGGAGTAGCAACACTTCCATCTTTATATATGTGAGTGTTAGGCTTCCTTGTCTCTATAATTTTAAATTCAATTTTTCTTGCCAACGTGAATGCCTTTTCCAATGAATCAGGTTCCCAAATGTGAACTTCATGTTGGATGCTATCCTTTAAAGTCCCTATGAAGACATCAATCCAGTGTTCCTCTGGAATATCAGTTACCCTTATATTCAATTTTTGGAAGTCCTCAATGTGCTCCACCACTGAACCCTTTTGTTTGAGATTTATCAATTGGCTAAAGAAGATGTTTCTTTTTTTATCCTCATAATGTGCTATCATTTCCTCAGTAAAAATTGACCAAGGGAAAAATTTTTTACAGGAGCAAAGCCATCTATACCATACAAATGTATTTTGTTCTAAATTTAAAGTTTTAATGTGTACCTTTTGTATGTTTTGCACATTATTGAGATTAAAATATTGCTCCATCTGTAGTATCCATGTTATGGGATCCTTGCCATCAAACTTCCTCATATCCATCTTTGGAATATGGTGGTTCTTCCATCAAACATTAGAGTTTATGAAACCACGATTAACATTTATTTTGTTGTCATCATTAGTTTCATCTACTATCTTTTTGGCATTAGGAAACATTTCTTGTATCAACTTTTTCAAACCTTCCATGTGTGGATTTAGATCATTCTTCATGTTTTCCATGTTGTATTTCATGTCATCCATCTTAGCTTCCATGCTAGCTTCCATGCCATCCATATTAGCTTCCATGCCTTTCTTCAAACCATCCATCTTATCTTCCACGCCTTTCTTCAAAACTTCCATTTCATTTTTTGTTTCTCTTTGCAAGAGCGAAATTTGGTGCACTTTCTCTTGTAATTTTGATATGTCATTTTGCAATTCTTTGTCTTCATGAGTCATATTAAAACCTTCTAAAGGCCTAATGGGTGTTGAATTCTTTTTAGGGGGGCATTTTATAACCGAATACTAATATCTATACACACATTTTTATTGATTTGGAGGATCTCGATATTGAAACTGAATTATCTCTATTTTTTCAGATCTTCAATATCTAAAATTTGGCCCTGTAGTAGCCCTCTAAAGCTTCTTTAAATTTCCATAGGTCTCACCTGATTTGGATTCTTCAAGACAAAGTTATGCCCAATCTCCCACAATGACCTAATTATGAACTAGTTTAGTAGAGCGACCTTGTACAATGTGCCACGTGTCATAGTTTCCTTCTTCAGCTCTGAAATTGATATAGAGGAAGCTAAAATTCGTGTACTTGTGGCCACTTTTTACATAGTTCCAATCCAATTCTTAGAGAGAGAGTTAAGACAATTTTCCCACGATCACCTCTTTGAGATGAAATTCGGGAGCCTGAAAAATCCCTAACTTCCACAGACCCTATTTTCGAAAATATTGCAAATCAAGCTCTGAACCCTCGTAGAAAAAAGGTTATAGAGAAAATTCCACGATGACCTGTTTAAGTTAAATTCAGGAGCCTGAAAAAATCCCTAACTTGCACAGATCATATCTCTGAAAATATTGCGAACCAAGATCTGAAAATTTTCCACGACATTCCTCAGGATTTCGGCTTTGCTCTGTAAAAAATTTAGCTTCTGAAACTTCGTATAAAAAAATTATTGATAAAATTCCACAATGACCTATTTGGAGTAGCGAAACCCTAGAATCCAAAGCTCTAATACCAAATTTTATGAAACCAACTCCAAAAATAGAAGAAAAGAGAGATCAATGCCTTAGAAATCGGCCTCTTTGAGGGGGAAACCTCCAATACATTACATAAATGGAAAATTATTGGATGATAAAAATGACGAAAACCTCCTTCTATATATAGGATTCCATGGGCCACAATATAATCCTAACCGACCTAACAATAATAATGTAAGGGCACAATAATAACAATATTGGGGTTACATGGGTACAACAATAACAATAAGGGGGCTACACTAATAACAATAAGGGACTAAACTAGTAATATAGGGACCTAACAAGTGCTGAACACCATCATGTGAGCTAGTGGAGTTCAGGCTTCACATGAGGCCACAAAAACACAGTTACTTCTTGCAGTAGATTTCATGGCACCAACTCTATAGAACTGGGCAGAGGCAGTAACGATCAATATAAAGTGCTAGTTGACAAAATGTAAGAACGGTAAGCTAAAATAGTTCGGCTATGGGTCCATCTTGGTACCATTCATCTTGGAATGGTTACCAATTTTCCAATGTCAGGAAGTGATAGTTCCTACATCACCAGCCCAAGAGCCATGGATGGTCCATCGGGTGGATTTGATGCCAAGATTAGGAGGTGATCAACAGATGTCCTGGAGATCGGTGTTCTTTGAGTGGCTCGACTGACAGATGATTGTCATGGAGGACTGGCCCTATTCTAGCATGGACTTTACCAGTGATGCGGATCTCCCACTCCCAGCAGGAGAGGATTGGGATGAAGCATTGGGTAAGAATCAATTTTTGATTTTTATGTTTTTTTTACTATGTATGTTCTAACATTAATCCATGTATTTGTAGGTTTCGGCCCAGAAAGACTTGCGAATGTCTCCAATAGCACGAAGGATTCCTCGTGACTTTTTTGTGGCCCCTCATGGTGAGGGAGGCGAGGAGGAGGAAATCATACGCAATTTTGAGGGACTCTCCAGTGGAATCCCAGACTATGCGAGATTTGATGATGTTCCTCGCATGTACCAGAGACACACTACAAGGGTGTCAAACCGTGTTCACCGCTTATTGAGGTGGCTTGTACGGGAAATGACATGCTACCATGAGCGTCACATCGACTAGACACCTAGGCTTTTATTTCTACATATTTTTTGAGAGACATGATGCCTCAGGATGTAACCGAAACATACATATTTTTTGAACTTATGATGCACGTGGATTAAAACACTTGATATATATATATATATATATATATATATACACACACACACATTTATTTTCCTGTATGAATCTTGTCATGTGATGATGACATTTTTACAAATTACGCAAATGTCTATCTAACACAATATTGGCTACTGTATCAATTAACACATTCAATCATCTAGGAATATGTTTATATGTAATGTAATCAAAATGTATTTCCTGTAAATTAACACGCAAATACAACCTTAATATGTGAGGATTTCTAACAGAATAATGCCCATTAAGTTGAAGAACAACACGCTGTGAGTCTAGGTTAACAATAAATGCACGAATGTCGAGAGAAATGGCCTCAGTCAATAGTTAAATAACAACAATATATTCAGTGACATTGTTTGTGGTTCTTCCTAGACAAATACCTTGAAGTTCTATCAACTCACCATTAGGATTATAAATCACCCAGGCTATAGAAGACAAGTTCTGGGTACTATGGGAAGCACGATCCGCGAAACCGACATAAGGAGTAAGACACATCTGCACAATAAGCAACAATCCAATAAGCAGGAAAAACTTCTCACAAAGCACAACAAGCCAAAAATGTACAAAAATGAAAAAACAACTATGTACAAAATAAACATGCACAAAAGAATCATGCATAGTACTTTTTGAGATATAGCCCATTTATGGGATGATCCAAAGGATGACCTTCATAATCAATAATCTCATATGCCTCATTCTGCAAAACGTGCTTAATGCCACATGGGTTGGAATTTTCCTTCCCTAGCTTATCATGAGCTTGGTCATACAGGAGGACGAGGTCTCCTTCTATAAAGGAACGAGGGGAAACTGACTAGTTAAAATGAGCTTTGACCCACTTTTTTTGTGCTTCTATAACACGAGTAGCAAAGCGGTGAGTTTCATCAAGCCTCTCTAAATATAGAAGACTTTCTTCTTTTGGCGAAGTATTAGGCAACAATTCAACAATTATTTTGAGAGAAGGGATTTCACATTCAATTATAAGGGTAGCTTCCAAACCATAGAGAATCTAGAAAGGAGTGAATCTAGTCTCATCATTCACTAAGGTTCGGTAAGCCCAGAGAGCTGAAAAAAACATGAGATGCCAGTTTTATTTGTGCATCCCAATCATACGTTGAAGCATAATGATGAGAACTTTGTTCACGGCTTCAACCTAGCCATTGGCCTGAGGGTAGCATGACGTTGAGCTGTCGTGACATAGACCCAACGTAGAAGTCAACTCGGCCACCATGTAATGATGAAAATGAGAACCATGATCGGTAACAATGGCTTGAGGGAAACCAAACATAGTAATGACGTGATTGAATAGGAATTATGCGGCTGTATTACCGTCATCCGTATGTGTAGGCATTGCTTCGGCCCATTTTGTGAAGTAGTCAACGACTACAATAATATAAGCATGCCCCCCTGGTCAAGTGAGGGTTGCATGTAATAAAATCGATGCCCCACTTTGCAAAAGGACCAACGTTAATGACATGATGAATATGGGAAGGCGGCGCATGCATCTTGTGAAGATAAATCTGGAAATCATGGCACTAACTGATAGAAACAATGCAGTCTTTAAATATGGTGGGCCAAAAATAGCCAGCATAAATAATCTTCTGTGTAGTAGAATATCCAGACATGTGACTGCCATAGGTGCCACTATGGCAGTCATTAAGGACCTTTTCAGCCTCCTCGAGCATCAAAAACTGGTGAAGAGTAGAATCAAATCTAATGCGGTAGAGAGTATCTCCGATTATGCGATAAGGTTTCGAATGATGGCAGATGTGTCGACAAGCATCATTCATCAACTCAGATCGAAGGTGGAAGTCTGAAGATATACAATGATATCACCGTACCAAGGATCGAGCGTGCTAATAATAAAAAGCGTGTCATCCGGAATGTATTCCTCGGAAGCAGATGGAGCGGAATCATAAGGGAGGGATTGGTTCAAATCAGTGAAAACCAATGAATTCTTCGATTTGGTGATAATGAACTCCAAATCGAACTCTTGGAGGATAACAATCCACTTCGAGTATTTTTTGCCCAACAATTGATGAGTCAATATGTAAGTCATAGGGTTGCAATCAGAAATCACGGTCACTATGTGCAACAGAATATAGTGATGAAAATGTTGAACAGCTTGAACAGTAGCCAACGTAAACTTCTTGACATGTGCATAACACGTTTTTGTATCAAGAATATTGCGAATTAGATAATAAATGAGTGCTCGTCACCATGATTGTTGTCTTGTACCAGAACCATGGTGATCTTGCTAAACGTGACAACCAAATAAAGGGAATAATTGCGATGATAATTGGGAGGACACAGTAGAGGAGCATTGACCAACAACGTCTTCAGTGCATCAAAGGAATTTTGGGCGATCTCATCCCAAGGGAACGAGACACCTTGCTTAAGTAATCGCGTAAATCCTTTAACCACTTCAGCATAGTTAGGTATAAAACGGCGTAGGAAGTTAGCTTTCCCTTGTAGACTATATAGCTGATGTAAAGAGGAAGGAGAGGGGAGATTAACGATAGCTTCAAATTTGAGGGGATTGAGATGAACCCCATATTTAGAGATGATAAACCCTAAGAGTCTACTAGAGTCAACGCAGAAGACGCACTTATGTGGATTGAGCCGGATGTTCTAGCGTCGAGAGCAAAGAAATATTTGACGGAGATGATTAGGATGGTCTTTACGCTTAGCCGAATGAGCCATAAGGTCATCCAGGTAAGGCTGAAAAATGCACTTGATATCATGGAAGGCATATGAAATTGATCTTTGAAATGTAGCCCCAGCATTTTTAAGACTGAAAGGGAGCTTCTTATAGGCGAAAGTACCCCAAGGACAGATAAAGGCGGTCCTATGTTGATTAGCCAGAAGAATATTAATCTGGTTGTACCCAGAAACCCATCCATAAGGGAAAAGGTATCACTCCCAACATAGTCATCAATGATCTGATCAATAAAAGGAGTGGGAAAATTATCCTTAGGGCAAGCACGGTTGATGTCGCGATCGTCTACACAGACCCGAATAGTACCCTATTTCTTATCCATGGGAACAATATTGGAAACCCATTTTGTCAAGGGAATAGGATAAATAAAACCAGCTCTAAGAAGTTTTTCAACTTCTCCTTTAATAGAGGCCACCTTTCTAGGGTGCACAGGATGAAGACGTTGACGATTAGGCTTCGCACAAGGATAGGTAGGTGTTACACCATTTTTTGGTCATCTAATCCAATGTTATTAGATGGACCCAAGTACACCAAGTAAGACCAATTTTACCCCAAGTAAAATCGCATTCACTATGAAAAATAACTTAGTAAACCACCTTTATTAAGTTGTTTATGGTCTAAACAGGAAACCCCATGGGGAAAAATTAAAGAAATCCATATTTTTTTTATTTTTCCTCAAAGAATAATTAGTTAAAAGGCAGTTTAATTGATATTCCTAGTTATATTTAACCCAAAACAAGGAAATTAATTAGATAAATCATTATTTATCTTATTATTTTCTAAGAATAATTATTTAAACAAATATGACTAAATCTCCCTTAAATAATTAAAAAAATCATTATTTATTTGATTATTACTCAACCATATCCTTAAGATGATAAATAAATCATTTATTTATTTATTATTACTTAATCACATCCTTAAAATGATAAATAAATCATTTATTTATTATTTACAAATAAGGGGATTTGACTCAAGTCAAATTCCTTTTCCCTCCAACAAATATAATAAAATATTCCATAAAAGTTGGATCTTGATTTGGTTAATAATATTTTAATTATGCACCACTATCTAGACTAACTCAATATTTTGTTATAAATAGAAGGGTTTTCTCATTCATTTGTCACCTTTTGTTGCCTAAATATCACTCTGGATCTCAACTCTTGGTCTGGCTATTGATCCACCATCATAGCCATATTTTTCCATTTTTGTCTGGGTTTTCTACGCCATCAAGAGAGAGGAATTATAAATCTGAAGTGCTGAGGACTTACGAGAACCCATCCCATTGAGGAGAACAGGGAACACCCTCTTGTGTTTTCCTCCCAGGTGCCATTAATAAAAAATTTCATTGGATATATTCTTGTCTTGTCTATTGGATCTATGGAGTAAATCTTATTCTTTCTACTGTTTAATGTATTCTAATGCATAGATATAGATTTTTGCAGCATTTGTCTTGATCATCTAACTGTAGATCTGAAGATATTAGTAGTCATTTCTGTTGTTAGGGCTATTTTTTATGCGCAACTAAAGTGGTCTTTTTTCGTACACTTTGAATCAAGATTCATACTAACAGTAGGAATCTCATGCACCACTATACTTGGATCGATGTTGGGCATTTCTTCGTAAGGCCAAGAGAAAACATCGCGAAACTCGCGGAAGAGACTAGTCTAGACCTCAATCTTATTGGGAGAATAGGTCACCCCAATATGGATGTTCTCGACAACCCCCGGTTTAATATTAGAGATGTTGATAGGAATCATTTGTGTGATGTTTCCCAAGTTACCTTCCACAAAGACTTCATGTGTTAGGATGGGCATTTGAAGTGGAGGAGAAGGAACTTGAGAAGCGAATCTCTCGAGACAAGTAGACATGGCCCCAAGGCCAGGCATGAAGGAGGAACAATGATGACTATCATCCCATGGAGGATCCTCAAGGGACATAGTTTCCAAGATGACCTCATCGAAGGGAAATATATCTTTTAAGGGATCGGGTGAATCTGAATCACCGAGCCAAGGGGATTGAGAATAAGTGTCAAGAGACATACTCAAAGGAGCATGATCAAAGGGCGAAGGATCTGAAGCTGAAATAAGTTCACAATAATAAATCTTGATTGGAATTAATGGCATCGAATCACCAAACAACTCAAAATTCTAGAGCGAAGGGATGATCCACAGATCAGAATACTTACAGATCATATTAACCTGAGCAGTGTTAGGGAGAGAAAGAGGGAAAAGGCCCATGAGGGCAATATCTTTAAAAATACCTGGCCCTATGCTCTCATAAGGTGTATAAATTTGATATACGTATGGAACATTGCTCTCGGAAGATGAAGAAGTGAAGAAATAAATTTGATCAACAATGATGATCTTTCCTTCGTGCGGAAATCGAAGAACACGAAAGAGAGTGGACGGAACGGAAAGCATGGTTTGAGTCCAACTGCGACTGAGGAGAATATTGTAATTGAGCTTGGCGTCAACGACTTCAACCTCAACGTTAACTATTTTCCCTTCTAACGTAATGGGTAAACTAGTGAGAACATAGAGAGGGCGAGACTCCCTTCCATCAAAGGCTTCTAGAGCATTTGGAGATGAATTAAGAGCTGGAGAACTGATGGATTTCCAACAAGAAGATGACATGATGCACGTAGATGCACCCTCTTCCATGACTGCTCGATGGATATTCAGTCCATAAATCCCAACTTGGATGATCAGTGCAAGTTGGTGAGGGAGACACGGGACGAGATTCTCCAAATCGAAAGTGGTAAGGCTTAAATCAGCGGGATCAACCCCATCGATGGTAGATAACAAAGGCTTCCATTGAGACGAACAACTCTGAAGTAATTCTAATGCATACATAGCAGATGGTGCCTGAGCCAAATCCTCAACAATACAGTAATGCTAAGCAACACGGGCGTTAGGATTGTAAGAAGACTTACAAAGTACACCTTTGGAAGGTTTCCTTACAACGGGCTCAGTACTGGGCCTTTCAATCTGAAGAGGACCATATGCAGGCGAGGGAGGAGGACCATCAGTGATCTCCTTCCCTGCTGCCTAACACAGTTCAGTATAATCTTTCGATTGGGTAGCAACAGAGATGGATGCAGAACCGTTCATCATGAAAACCTGAGAACCAAATGGGGCAGAGGACTGAGGTTGTTCTACCAATTGGGTTTGTTTTGATGAAGATGGTTCTTTGAGAATAGTCAGAGTGCCCTGGGTGCCTTTGAGAAATCGACTCACTTTGGCCCATCGAGGACAATCCTTGGTGTAGTGCTCTTCATCACAAATAAAACAAGGGTACTTAAGTTTACATTGCAAACCATCATCAACATGAGATTTCTAAGAATCCTATTTCAGGGTATCGGCTTTGGCCTTACCTTTACCCTCCTTTTTACCCTTGGAAGTTTTATCCACCAGATTAGACTGGATTAAATTCACTTCCACGGTTTTACTAGAATTCGGGGGTGACTGAGAAGCAGTGTCATTGGAAGGAGTAGATTTTTTCTTCGCAGGATTTGAAGAAGAAGACTTCCGAGAAGTTTGAGACACGGAACTGATGATACCATCGACGGATGGCATTTCCGGTGCTTTGGAAGTTGCAGGTCAAGGGGCATCAGGAAAGAGTTCGTACAATGTGACGAACTGGGATTACATGAGATCAAGGTACTGGGCATGAGCAATGTCTTGTTCCTTAGTAACGCATGCCCCCATTGCAATGTCCTTAGCGATCAGAGCAACAAAGGAGGTAGTAAACCAATCAGTTAAAAGTCAATCAGGAATCTCAAACTTGATTAGTTGACAACGACGCCTCCATTCATGAATATGATCAGAGATATGGGTAGCTCGATCTTGCTTCAAGGATGTGAGGAGGTGCATCCTAGTTTTATACCGAACTAGTAACTGAAAGTGCATGAGAAATTCCATGGCTAAAGAGTTGAAATATTGGAAGACACTGCGGGAAATTCAATGTACCACTTGGTAGCAACACCAGTGAGAGTCTGTTGGAAAAGATGGAGTCAAATGGATTCATCAACCCAAGTGTTAGAGGAACACCAAAGGTGGTATGTCATAACATGCACCTGAGGGTCTTCTCTAGACTTTCCGTCAAATTTGGGACAATCGCCAAGAATTTTGGTTGGAACTAGAGGCTAATATGGATTATGAAGGATAGGATCATTTGTCAACTTTGACACATCAAGCAGTTCCAACGTAGCAAGGAAAGGTAATTTAGTATTGAAAGGCATTGTAGGTTGTTGATAAAGACCAGCATTCGGATTCCACCTAGGTTGAGAGAAATTCTACCCCCATATATTTTGTCCCAGAGGATTCTGTTCGTAGGGGTTATAATCCTGAAAGTTCTGCCCATACATGGGTTGAGGACCAGGATATTGATTCTGAGCATACCACTGAGGTCTTGTCTGAGAAACATATGGATTTTGTTCCAGAATGAAAGCAGTGCCTTGAGGTGCATTATACAACACTTGAGTTTGACCTGGTAGAAGATACGCAGTGCCTTGAGGAGCACTTTATACCATCTAGGATTGACCTTGAGGGATATAAGTAACGCCTTGGGGCACACTATATACGACCTAAGATTGACCTTGAGGAAGATAAGTGGCACCTTGAGGCTGAACGGGTTGTCCCTGGGGTGCAAGTTGACCTAGATACTAAGGTTGGATAGACTGCCCCTGCGGGGCAAGTTGGCCTGGATGCTAAGAGCCACTAGGTTTCCCTTGTGGAAAAGGTTGGCCAAATGGTTGGGACAGGCTAGGTTTCCCCTGAAGACTAGGCTGACCCGGTGCAGGACCATAGGGTTGGCCTTGTTGTGCAAAATTTTGGCCTTGCTGAACGTAAGGCAGATGCTGTTGCAAAAAAGGTTGTCCCAGTTGCGGATAGATTCCCCCCCGGGAACATAATATGCACCCTGTTGTATAGGAGTTTGACCAGCAGGACCATAGGGTTTTCCTTTTTGGGCTGAAGGTTGTCCTTGGAAGGTTTTCCTTGCAGACCATAAGGTTGTCCTTGTGAACCGAAGGGTTTTCCCTGCTAGATCGAAGGTTGTCCCTATAAGGGTTGTCCTTGTGAACCAGAGGGTTGTCCCTGTTGGTAAGTGAACTGATTGGGATAAATTTGAGGCTAATAGACAGGATTACTGTACACGTCATAATGATGTGGAGGATTACCAAAATTGACTAACTGCTGAGAACCCTGAGGGGTGGAATTCTACTATTAAGGACCCTGAGAGGCAGAGTACTATTGTTGAATGGCCAATAGATACTCTTAAAATGTATAACCACTAAGAATGGAAGTAGAAACCATAAGCGCAATACTAGCAGGTTGGATTTCTACAACGTGAGGTTGTGATTTACTCACAGTGGGCCTAATAGGTATCATGTGATTGATAAACATGGACCTACGAATAGCATAAGACCTTGATGATGAAAGATTCATACTAATAGCCAGTGCAAATGAAGCCACACAGAAAGTGGGTTGGACAGGAAGAGAGGTTACAATCATCGATGTCATGGGAGTCAAGGGTAATTTTCTTAATACCGAGACAACTAAGCTCCTAGAGGGAGTTGATGTATTAGACCATATTGGATTCTGATACAACGACGCAATTCCAGAAATAATCTAACCCAAAGTACGATAACCGTGTGGGAGAGAAACCGGTTGTGAGGAAGGTTGACTCGAGACATAAGGAAAGTTCTCGAGAGGGAGCTGATGATCTTCTGTAGAAACATAAAGCTCTTCACTACTAAAGGGACTCGAAGAATCCATGTCAGATGAAGCCACTTAATCATCGAAAAGCGATGAGTGGTAGTAAGTAAAGTAGTAGCTAATAAAGATGGTTCCGAAGTAAGAGGAGGGAATTCTTCCTTCTTCTCATAACCAGACCAAGCATCCCAAGTTTTCCAATTGATATCAAATGGCTCTTCAAGAGGGGATTAGGTAGCGAGAGGTAAGATACTCGAAAGGATAGACTACCAGAAATTGATAGACCTAGTGGGTTAAGATGCTTCCGAAGAAACTTCAGGAGAAGGATCACCACTATGAGGTAATGAAGAGGATGACAAAACTGGTAGTTCTGCCACCATGATTGTGTTTCAAAACAGAAAGGAAACGAGATAGCCTATCCGAGGCTTCAAGATCAAACACTAATTAACTACTAAAAACAATCCAAGAAAATATATTTTAACAGGCATGTGATCGTAGGTAATTGATTTTATAACATTGACACGAAACTCTATTGTTTCATGTTTTAAGAGTCGAGAAACAGGAAAAAGGTGACTCTAGTCATTTTCAGATTGAACGAGCGTGAAAGGACAAGTTCTCGATGATCTTGTCAATTTTAGAGAGTCATGAAAAGACCAAAATGACTACTTAGCTAATCTAAGAAAGAGGGTGTACCAAGTTTCCGTGAATTGAAATATACACCTTGGTGATCAAATGAAAGAGAAATGACCAAGGACTTGATGTACGTGTAGGCAGCCTCCCCAAATTTTGTGTTAGGTGTATCATGGTTACAGGGTGGCAGACTCGGTTTCGTATGGATAAAGTATTGCAACCTATGAGGTTCTCCCTTTACATACACGACAGTACGAGGAGCACAATTCTGTGCTAGTGTTGTCTAATGCCAGATGGCGAACGACAGCTACTACGTTTAATAACGTTGGAACACATCACTAGCCTAGAACTCTAAAATATGTGCGTTAGGTTTCAATGCTTCCTTAGGTTGATTGAATTCATTTTAAAGTTGATCTTGAATTAATGTTACAATTTGAAGGCCTTACCGAATGTGATCTCGAATTATTAATGCAAAACTACATGCAAAAGAAAATCATTTCCATTCAATGAATGCTAGCTAAGAGAAGGATATCAGTCTGTAACAAAGAAACAATCAATCGAATCATAAGAATAATTTCACTAATGCATCTAATATAACCAAAGCAAAAAACAAAAAAACTCTTTCCTGGTTTGCTAAAAGCTACTAATGCAAAAGAACATTTTCATTTTCAATTTAAGCGAAAGAATGCAAATTTCGTCTTTTTAGATGAATAAGAAGCACAATGCATGTTACACTAAAAAGAAAAATGAACACTAGTTTTGAGAAATTCAAATGTAATGATCTAAAGTAAAGAGATCAATCCAATAAAAACATGAAACACACTCAAAATAAGGATGCACTCCTTCAAGAAAATAGAGGGCTTTCAAACCAATTCAATGAGCAATGTAATCTATGCTCAAAGTGATGAATGGAGGGCTAAAAGAAAACAAAGGTGATCATTCAACGAACCAAAGAAATAAAGAACCAAAAGAAAAGCTAAAACAATCAGTCAACAAAATGAAACAACAAAGATCAATGCGACTCTAACTCAACTCAGAATGCTCAGTGAGGAGAGAGCCGAACAAATGGCACAAGACACCTAGAAACCCTAGGGCAAAAAACTCCACTGATAATATGATGGAAAAACAGCTGAGAAGACTGAGACAATAGAGTCAAAATAATCACAGTGGACCAATTTCAAGATAAAAATCCAATCCAGAGGCAATAAATACTGAAAAAAATAAGAAAAGAGGCTAAAATCCAATCCTTCAAGATTCGACACAACTGCTTAGATGTAACTCGCGCTAAACAGGAGTTGGCACACTTGTGACAAAAGAAACATGCACCAATCGAAGTGACTATTCAAGGAAAAGCAGTGCCGAGCTAAAAAACTATGGGGAAAAATAAAAATCACTGAGAAGAGGTCAAATCTAACACTCTGGGACTGAGCAGGATGGCTGAAAATAGTCAGATAGGTCAAACAAAGTAGAAAAACCATGAAACGACCAAAGTCATCTCGACAAGAAAAACGTTAGACGAACAACGAGAGACGACAAACACACTGAACCCCAGTGGAGTCGCCAACTTGTTGTGAAGGTAAATCCCCTCCATAGACAAAGGTGATCCCTCTAGCCCTAGAGTGGGTCTAGCAACAAGGGAACATGCTAATGCATTAGATTCCTAGTTTATGAATGAAACTGAGTCGGGATAGATGACCTACCTTTATTCCAATGCATTTTTCATAGCTGTGGCAACATTCTCCTGATCTTTGTCATTACATGTTACGGTCCTTCACCAGTGGTACTTAGGTGTGTGCACAATGATCAGAGAACGATAGCAACATAAGAAAATATACTTGCATTCATAACTATTTAATTGTTCAAGGAGAACTAAATGTATTGCACAAGATTAAACATATCAAACGTAAAACAGGAACCAAAAAATTAGTCATGTATTAATAAGTAGAGAGAAGAAGAATTTTACAACTGAAGGAGCCTTGGAGTCACAACCTCCTTCGACGGGTTCAGTCAAACGTGTCTCAAGAATTCATCGGAGATTAGACTTGGCAAAGCAATGGTCTAGACTCTCTCTTGTCAATGTATTCCTCTCTGCTCTACATCACACTAGCTATTGTAAGGTTGTTCAGCTATTCAACCATTTCAGCTAGCTGCAACTATGTGAGAAGGATGTATTTATAGGGGAGGAGGAGGTTTGGGATCCCTCATAAGGTGGAAGGGAGGCCTTATCCTTTGGGAGGTTTCTCAAATGTAGGAAAAAAGAAGCCAAAGGAAGGTCTTCGACATTACTCAGTTGAACAAACCATGCTGAATCCACTCACAAAGTGGTTGGGAATGGAAACTTCACTTCTATTTTATGAAAATTTCCAAAAATAGCTCGGCCCGGGCAGTCCATTGAGACAGAGCACCAATGGGCACAAGGCCTAGTGCTAATTTATCTATGGGAACAAGGCCATAACTGCCTCCCAACACCGACCCAAAATCATATGTTTTTTAGAGTTTGCTCTAGGAATAGTCAATAAAGGAAATTGTAATATTCCCAATTAGCCATGAGCTAGATGGAATATTAAATTTTGTTTTTCTTATTTTTTTAATGAATAAGAGGACAATGGAGGTCCAAAATTCTCCTAATAATGAAATAAATCAACGTCAACATGAAAGAGATAGATCTTGACAGCTTAATTGAGCACCCTTTGGTGTAAAAGGGGGTTGGATTACCTTGACTGCATCAACCTTGACCAAATCAACATTGTTGTCATGGAAGAGTGGTCATCAATGAAAGACAACACAATTTTATATGGAGATGCTTTGTGTGGAAGTAGTGCTTTTGTTGGATGGGGCTTAGGGTTTGCAAGCTCATATCTTATTTAAGGAAGAGGATGGCAGCCATATTAATTTTTTATGTATATTTATATTTATGAATATATGGTATGTTTAGACATATATATTTCTCTTGTTGTTTACCTAAGATAGAGTGTTGTTTAGCACAGGTTGTTCCTGATCGGGGATCCCACCTCTTCCATTGAGAATCTCTTGGAGGAGCCTTGTACTAAATTTTCCACTATCAGGCTTAAGTCCAAGCTTCATCTTTCATTTACAACGTAGATCCTGTTGAAGGTTTGGTTGTTTTTCAAGTTGCAGAAAGTGGAGACTAGATCTCTAGATCTAGGCCATTTCACTACTCATTTTCAGTGGAGGAGGCTTCCTTTCCATTGGGAGGAAAATATTGAAGGGCTTTATGCTTATTTTTAGATCTTGGCATCAGGCCAACTAGTTATTCATCCCTACAATGCAGTTTAATTCTAGATCTGTGTTATTTCTGTAGGAGGAGTTGCAGAGTGGTTTGGCACACCGTTTGGAGAGTTGATTTTCTAGTGAAGGGGATCTGCATTTCACTTAGAGGATCTATTGGAGGAGGATATCATATTGATCATATCAGATCAACCAAACTTTCCATATCTGTATTTTGCAGTAGATCTGTAGCCTTAGGGCCCAGATCTACAAATTGTACATGGTGTTTTGCTGAAAACCCTTAAGGGGTTCTTCAAAGGAGATTTTATAGTGCTCAGATCTGAAATAGATCTATCTTTTGTGGTACATATCAGCCTTCAATCTGATGTATAATAATTTTCTGTAGCACAGCTAATAAAAAAGCGATGTAAGGGTCTTCCAGCTTTTATATATAGTTGCAGCACCTCATTTTGAGGGATTTTCTCCATTGGAGGCTTGTACTTTCTTGTTGTGTGTATTATGGGCCATTATTTATGTATATTTTTCTGCTGTTATAACATATGAAATGTTTCCATATTGGCCTCTTTCTTTTATACGATGATTTGCATTATTGTTCTAGCATTTTGCACTATATTCCTACTTTTCCCATTTGGGAATATTACAGTGGTATCAGAGCATAATATTGGCATAGCCTGTGCATCTTGAAAAGCCAATATGTCATATGAAGAAGGAGAGCCTCTTACTGATAAAGAGAAGAGGTATCAAAGAATAAGACACCTAAAGTTTGATTATACAAATAGCAAAGAAGATAAGGGTAATACCCCTTTACCTGGAGGTGAAGATGAAGAGAAGGAAATCCCTAAGATCCTTTGTAGAGCCATGAAAGAAATTGCTAGAGAGATGAAGGATATGAGAATGGATAGATACAAGGAATCCCCTAAAGGATTTCATCATGGTGAAGGCTCTAGCATGTCTCATCACTGGAATGATCAACCAGTGTGTTAGCTCCCTGTAATTTCAGCAGATTGGCGAGACCAAAACTGCAGAGAGAACATTTGAACCATCTTGGGATTCTAGGATCTAGCCCTCCTAAATCCAGAGAGGGATCTCTCTTATAAGTGCAAATATTGATTTATCTTTAAGGTTTGAGGTGTGATATTAGGCTAGTTATGAAGAACAAGGGTTTTTCTTGTTTTTGGTTGGGCAAAGATAAATGAAGGTGAAGGAAGTCTAAATGAAGGGTGAAGGTATATGCAAGTGAGAGATTGATTAAGCTAACAATATAGGCAAGAAGAAGCTTCAATCCATTGGGGTATGGAGTCATAGTAGGATTTAATTGAAACAACAAGGTTCAAGAGTGGTCCATAGGGCAAGTCATCTATGTCAAAGGATCTCTTTAAGTTGATTTTATGGAATGAAACAATAAGAGATGGGGAAACAAACAAATGAAGAACAAAGAGAAGCCTAAGATCAAGTAAGTACTTTGAAACTATCCTGCTTTTGGAATGCACTTAAGAAGAAACATAAAAGTAATCTAAGATCAGGTAAGTACTTTGAAACTAGCCTGCTTTTGATGCACTTTCAATAGAAAACATTCAAAACACAAATAGAATAGCTTAAGACCAAGCAAGGACTTTGAACCTATCCTGATTTTAGCATATTCAGAGGGAAACTCTTCAAACAAACTGTTGGAGAAGAAACTAGAGGACAGGGCTAACCATAGACTTCCCTAGCTCATTCTTTAATTAGCAAACTTTTCAAGACAACACTTAAGATAAACAAAGAATAGTCTAAGATCAGGTAAGGACTTTGAACCTAGCCTGATTTCAACATACTCTTAGGGAAACTTTCAGACAACTTTTGGAGAAAAACTAGAGGACAGGGCTAACCATAGACTTCCCAAGCTCAACTCTACTTAGCATAAACTGAAAATAACATTCAAGAATAATTTTTAAATTTTAGACAGTAGGACATGGGAACACCAACATTCCTTAACTGCTTGGACTGTATTAAATCATTCTAAAATAAACAAAGGAAGAAAACACGAAGATAAAGCTTATCAGTGAAAGTAGGGTACTGCAAAGAGTAAATCCTAGCTTTATATTTGTTGTTCTTTATCAGAGAAGATGGACAGAATGGAAACAAAAGAAAATAACAATTTACAATAAGAAAAACATCACCATTGACATAAACCAGGATCCCATAAATCAACTTGTATTTGAATGCTTCAAACCAATTACAATCATCAAGTCTAGGGGGTCTCTACAGCTTCAAACTTCTCATATCAACTTTAGGTATCTTCAATTATACACAGAGCTTACAACAGCTTTAGAAAACTATTTACATGCATCAGATATTCAGATACCAACCTTTGTTTAATCTTCTACAGAAGTATTAATAGAAGAAATGAGGAGGTGGAATGAGAGAAAAGATCTCTAGGTTCAATTAATACAGTTTAATGCTTCTCGGCCTTTGAGGGGCTCAATAGAGAATATTTTTGATATTTCCTCTGTATCAATTGATTTTCATTAAGTATTTTTAGCCTCTTAGCAGAGTTTGTTGACTTTAAAATTCTTCAAGCGAGGTTTGCAATAACTCTGGTTGCTTTAAACAAAATATCACTGACTGGGGAAATAACTCTATCTTCCTTGATTTCTTTGAGGCTGCAGGTGGCTTTTGGTAGCTGAAGAGGAATCAATTAGCCTCTGATGTGGTAGTGGAGGCTTCTCAATTTGATATATCTCATTGTATTTCCCTAAAACACCTTTAATTTACTTTATTTCTGTGTTTTAGGTCTGATTAGGCTTAATCTTTGTCTTCCGCTCTTCATACTATCTTTAACTGTGTGGATTAGGCTTTTGATAGTCGAACTTATGCCTTAATCCCTCAAACTGTGTTAAAACCTTTAATTATTCATTTTTGCTGTGATTTTTATGCTGTCAAACTGATACTCTTTGTCTGATCAAAGTTTACTATGTTTTTGTTGCTTTCGTAGGCGCGCAGAGGGTTTTATAATGTCATCAGTGCTCATGAGGCACAGATAAAACATGATGTGAAACCCTGTAGAATGATCTCCTTCATGAATAAAGGCCCAGGGGATCGTCATTCCCAGCCCTTGATTTCCTTTTAAAACTGTGGGGAAACCTTTAAAACCTGCAAAAATACACAAAATTTAATAAAATCCGTGAAAGAAAAGGTTAAGACTGTGTTGGAGGTTAGGTTTAATCATGGCCGTTGGATGAAAACATCCAACGGTCAAGATATCTTGTTGGGGTCAATGGGGGAGGCGGTTGGATGGGTGAATGGAAGATTAAGTCTGGACCATTGATCTAGATTGATCAATGATTGAGATCAATCGTGGAGTTTATAATGCAGAGGTGGTGATATTATGATGAAATGGAAAAAGGCAACGAAAAAGGCATAAATGCAAAGTTTGGTGGAAAACTTAATCAGGACCATCGGATGATAGAGATGTATGGACAAGATCAAGCGATGGAGTGCTTGGAAGCAAAGGGGAAGAGCGATGCAATGAAGTGGAAGTTTAATCAGAATCGTCGATCTTCAGAGATCAATGATGGGAAACAATCAATGAGATTTCTCTGGAGAATAAATGAAAGGGAAAAGACTAGGGCTTCATGAAATCTGGGCCATAAAATGAGAAGAATGAATGATGGAGATTTAAATTCGAAAATGTAATGCAAATGGGGAAAGGTGGTTTTAGCTAAAAAACCACTGATTTCGCACGAATCCCAAGTGGTTTTCAAAATCTTAAAAAAAAAACGCGATATGCGTCGCTTCCCACCACGTGTCCTCAGAAAACCACCTTTTTCACATTTTTTCTCGGCGTTAAACCTTGGATGCAAAAAAAATGCGAAATGCACTGTGAGCTGTTGGATAGAGAGGCACAGATCCGACGGTGCGGATCGCACGCAATGGAGGGCAAGAAGCATGGACGGAAAGGTAGGTGGGGTCAAACGGCGGTTTAAATGTGAACCGTTGGATCAGGGGAATGGGCGGCGGAGATATATCAATGGGGAGAAATGAAAAGGGTGAAGTAGGAAGAGCGAAAGAAATGTGGACTGTTGGATTAGAGGAAATCAATGACGAAGATTTGATCGCAGGATCACAATCGGCGGGAGGAAAGAGCGAGGGGTTAATGGAATGCGCTGATGCGATTAAGCGCGGGCCGTTAGATCTAAGAGAGATCAATGGTGGAGATTTAATTGGCGGGTGTGATGGTAAGGGATTTCAGGCGAAGCACGATTTGATCTGAGCCATTGGTTCTTGTGGATTTCAACAGCTGAGATCTAATCGCAGGATCACCATCGACAGAGGGCAAGGGAAAGAACAAAGGAAAATCTACGATGCGATGAAGTATCTACTGTCGAATCAAAGAATGATCGATGGTTTGGATTGAATCGGAGATTGCATTGGCGAGAGGCAGTATGAAGAATCGGCATGATGCGATGAGCCGATGGTTGTTGATCAATAGAGATCAATAGCCCAGATTCATTTCAACTCATACGTCGGGCTTATGAAAGAACGAAGGAAAAATAGGGTTCGAACATGTTTTTTAGTGTTTTAGCGCCCGATTGCGGGGCTCTGGGTTATGTGAAGAAGGCAAAGGGATTGGGGGTTAAAAGAAGAGGGCTTATCGCAATCAGAGTTTTCAAAAGTAAAAGGTAATAAGGAAAATAGACAACCCCGATTGCGATTGTGCGATGGGGCTTTAACTGTGGGTCATAGCTCTGGTTTTATGCAGAAAAATGAGTTGGGGGCTAAGGCCAAGGGGGCTTAAGGCCTTAGTGCAAAAAGACCGTTTTTTAGGATTTTTTGGGGTTTTTGAGAGTTCTGATAAGGTTAAAAAAGGAGTTTTAAACCTTATCAAGGGGAATCAATGAAGGGAATGAAGGAAAATGAGGGAAATGGAGGAACTTTATGAAGAAATAGGGGACGAAAATGGTGTTTATTAATGAGTGAAAGGAGGGGTAAAATGATGAAAAATGGGGTTTCTCAGCAGTATTTTCTCCAGGAAAACTGTTGAGAATGCAGCAAGATGATGGAGCTTAGTGAAATGAAGTCGCCTTCACTAAGTGGGCCCGCAGGCAAATTCTGGCGCAAAGTCTATTTTTAGACTATGTCCATTTTTAGACATACGGAGCATAATTTGGGAATTCTACTTGGAGATTCTTGATGGATGCGACATGTCGGTAAAAATAGATGAGACCCTATTTTTAGGACCCAGGCTATTTTTAGACTGATCTCCTAAAAATATGGAAGTCAAATATTATTTACCCTTAATAATATTTTGACTATAAACAGCAATTTACTCTCTTGGCGCACTTCAGTTTGAGTCATGGAGGTGGCTCATGCAACTGACACAAGGAATCACGTGGTTCCTAGGGTTTGATGGCATCTTGCATGGTTGGCTTCGGTTAGACTTCAGTGGCAGGAGTTTTGGAGGAGTTAACGGGACAGATAGTGGAGTTGTGTTCTGTTTGTTTTAGTTGAACTAGTTGGGATTAGTTAACTAACTAATCAACTAGATATGGGTGGAGTAAATTAAATAATATTTAATTTACTAAATATTAACTCATTAGTCAACTCAAGAACACTTCAGTTCACTACAGTGCATGATCAGTTCAGTGGAGACCAGTGGAAGAGGTAGATGAAAGGGTGAGTAAAGCTATCGGTTGGTAGATTTGTTTTGCATGAGATTTTCATTACACTTGGAGGAATTGTCCATGAAAATTACGCAATCAAGGCAAGGGGATTCGAACCTTGAACCTCTTCATATACAGGCCATGATTGCGCAATAGAGGCAAGGCAGTTAGTGGTGTGTTTTGAACCTGAGACTTGTTCAAAACCAAGCTAGATTGTGAGTAACTTCATGAGAGAGTACTGAGTACTTGTGAGGAGTATTGTACTTTATTGGTTACTTGATTTCTCCATTATAATATACACAATAGCTGCGGGGTTTTCAGCCATAGGCTTTCCCCATACATTCTGAGTTAATGTGTGATTGATTTGATGTGAGATTGCTTCTGTTATTTCCACATGTGACAATTAATCGTAGAAGAGATTATGTGTTATGCATACAATTCGAAATTGATGTGTAATCGGGTTAATCTCCATTGAATACGTGATTTATTCAGCTAATTTCTACACAAACAACAAATTTTTCAGGATTATGAGGGAAACAACAGTGAAGGTTTTCTGAAGGAAAGGAGACATCAAAAGACTTCAAGAACTCACAATTTGAAAACGAATTGTTTCTTGAAGGCTAAAAATATTTAGCCACCATTTGATATAAATTTTTTTTATAGGTGGCTAGCACAGTGCAACAACCACAAGTTTCCCAATGCTCTACAATGCCTACATTATTTGCTGTGGGAAATGAAGGGTTTCAAGAGCAAGAATACCTTGAAGACAATTTTATGGAGTATGAGTCTCAAACTCAGAGATTCAAGGACAACTTGAGTTTTCAAGAATTTTGTCAAATAAAGGACAATAGAAGAGCACGACATCATAATAGAAGTGGTGGATTCATTCAGAATTATGATCTACACCACACTATGGGAAGATTATTTTTACCCAACTTTGATGGTTCATCCAAGTGCACTGCCAAATCATGGGTAGAGAAACTTGACATCTACTTCAGTTGAACAAGGTTCCAGAATGGAGGCCATTAAGATTGCAGTGCTACACCTTTAGGGTGAAGCACATGACTGGTGGTTCCATGGCTTGTATACATTGGGTCATGCCAATGTGATTGCATATTCAGAGTTCACTAGAAGGTTGGTGGAAAGATTTGATAGAAGAGATCCTGAAGCACCATTCATGGGGCTTACAAAACTGAAACAATCAGGTAATCCAGAAACTTACATTTCTGAATTTTTAGGACCTTTTTTTATGGTTCCTAATTTATTTGCAGCAATAAGGGTGTATATATTCATTGATGGGTTAGATGTACCTCTTCATGGGTTGGTTAAGTCTACCAAGCCCACTACCGTACAATATGCCATTGAAAGGGCTAGAGACCTTCAAGATGCCTTTCCAAAATCAAAGGCAACATTTCAACATATGCCCTCTTTTCCATCAAAGGGAAAAGAAGAGAAGGCTCCTCTTTCAAAGGAGAGCTAAACTAAAATACCGCTTGATGATGATTTTTGAAGAGATTTGAGTAGGAGGAAGCTTTTCTTCACTTGCCAAGAAGATTGGGAACCTGGACATAGATGTGCAACAGGAAAGGCACACTACATAAAGGTCTTCTCAGATGATGAGGAAGAAGAAGAAGATGAACCAAGAAGAGGTCACAGTGCTGACACTGTAGGAGATGAACCAACACCATCAGGAGATGGGAATGGAGCATTTTCTCCCATTGGAGGGGCTCTTGCATCATTAAAAGGAGTACCTAAGTACTCTACCTTAAGAGTTCAAGGTTCCATCTTGAATCACAGGGTTTCTGTTTTGGTTGATACTGGGGCTACCCACAATTTTATTGATGCCCAACTAGTGCAAAGAAGGGAAATACCTACTGATGCTTTTGAGGGATTTTTTGTTTTGGTCCCTAGAGATAGAACTATGAAATGCATGCACTATGTTCCATCCTTATCAGTCACCATGGGAACATATACATTGACTGATCACTTCTTTGTGGTTGACATACCTGACACGAATGTGATATTGAGTGTGCAATGGTTGATTACTTTAGGGAAAGTCACCACTGATTGGGAGAATTTGCAAATGGAATGGGTGGATAGAAAGAGTGAAAAAGCTCAAATTATTAAACGCATGCACACATATCCCTCACATACCACTTCCACACAGAAAGCAGAGACGGATTTACATAGTGGAAGCAAGGACCTAACAGTCCCAGATATTATTCTTTTGAGATTGTTTCATGGGACACTATTATTTAGTGGCAAACCACCTGGGAGGCCACCTGATTCAGATTTGTTGAGAGATATCTCACAACATGATGCTCCAATCATAGATCCAGGAGGGATGGGAGCATTAGAAGACCATGATACAACGCTGAGAGTCTTGGGTAGACTCAACGAGGAGGGAGACATTCTCCCAACATCATCGTTACCTACTCTCATTTCAGATTTTGCGTCGTGGGAAGATAGGCATGGAAGGAATGACCTTCCAACATATACCTTTGGCATGGGAGATGTCAAGGAGGAGAGAAGCCATATGACAGATGTTATTTTTGATAGATCATCAACGCTGTCACTATGGGATATTGATCCATATTGGAAATCCCAACTGTTGGTGGATTATTCCAAGGATATTTTCACATGCATGATACTTGATGATCAACTACATGAAGAGGGCTATTCAGTCCAAGAAGGAGTCATCTACTGTCATGGTAGCATCTGCTTATCTAGACCCTCCAAGCTCAAGGAAAAATTACTACAAAGAGCTTATGAAGAGTTCTTTTTCATCCATACTTATTCCATGAAGGCATACAACACTATCATGGAGAGCTACATTTGCGAAGGCTTTGAAGAGGAACTATATCATCATTTTCAAAGATTCATGAACCATGTGGAGTTGTGGGATAGACATGACTCTATGAAGGAGTTATTTTAGCCACCCCTTTCCTCTTTTGGAATGAGAGAGGATACATATATACACCACTCCATTTGTATGAGGAGAAATTTTGGTGAAGAATATGCTTATGTACCTAATGTTTTATTTGATAAACATATGCACTATTTTACCATGTATATGCAGGCCATAGCTCCAAGGAGGAGCATTATTCCATATAAACTTCATGGAAAACTTTGGGCCACAAAATTTTCTGAACATGGCCACTCCCTTGGAGATGATGACTTGGGTAGCAAGTAAGTGGTGGGGAAACCACTTACCACATCATTATCTAATGCAGTCGAGGGATATACTACGCTAGTTCCACATGTGGGACTATGAACCATCTCCAATTGCACAAATTTCTGTTTGTATGTACTTAATTTTGATCCCATATATTGATGATGTAGTTATAGTTTTTATGGGAATGTATGGAGGGAGGATGGGAGGAATGTATGTGCCCTATGGGAGAGAGATTCTCCATGTTCATTATGCTACATGTTTCAGGGAGAACATTGGGCAACCCATTTTTGTTTCATTTGAACTAATGTCTCCTTATGGGATGGATTATTTTCATCTCATGAGAACTTTGGAGGAGAAATTCATGGAGGGATGGATTGGTGAACACTTAGCTTATGAGGGAATCTTATCACATGTTGATGTCACCAATGGAGGAGGAGAAGATTTGCAACACTCATCTTGTCAGTTGCTTGAGGACAAGCAAGATTTGGGAAGGGAGGACTGTAATATTCCCAATTAGCCATGAGCTAGTTGGAATATTAAATTTTGTTTTGCTGATTTGTTTTATGAATAAGAGGACAATGGAGGTCCAAAATTCTCCTAATAATGAAATAAATCAATGCCAATATGAAAGAGATAGATCTTGGAAACTTAATTGAGCACCCTTTGGTGTAAAAAGGGGTTGGATCACCTTGACTGGGTCAACCTTGACCAAATCAACATCGTTGTCATGGAGGAGTGGTCATCAATGAAAAACATTGCAATTTTATAAGGAGATTCTTTGTGTGGAAGTAGTGATTTTATTGGATGGGGCTTATGGTTTGCAAGCTCATATCTTATTTAAGGAAGAGGATGTTAGCCATATGGATGTTTTATGTATATTGATATTTCTAAATATATGGTCTATTTAGACATATATCTTTCTCTTGATGTTTAGCTGAGATAGAGTGTTGTTTAGCACAGGGTGTTCCTAGTCGGGGATCCCACCTCTTCCGTTGAGAAGCTCTTGGAGGAGTCTTGTACTACATTGTCCACTATCAGGCTTAAGGCCAAGCTTAATCTTTCATTTACAACACATATCCTATTGAGGATTTGGTTGTTTTGTAGGTTGCAGAAAGTGGATACTAGATCTCTAGATCTAGGCCATTTCACTACTCATTTTTAGTGGAGGAGGATTCCTTTCCATTGGGAGGGCAATATTGAAGGGATTTGTGCTTATTTTCAGATCTTGGCATCAGGCCAACTGGTTATTCATCCCTACATCACATTTTACTTCTAAATCTACGTTATTTCTAAAGGAGGAGTTGTAGGGTGGTTTGGCACACCATTTGGAGAGCTGATTTTCGTGAAGGGGATCTGCCTTTCACTTAGAGGATCTATTGGAGGAGGCTATTGTATTGATCATATCAAATCAGCCGCACTTTCTAGATCTATATTTTTCAGTAACGCTGTAGCCTTAGGGCCCAAATCTACAACTTGTACATAGTGTTTTGCTGGAAACCCTTAAGGGGTTCTTCAAAGGAGGTTGTATATTGCTCAATCTGAAATAGATCTATATTTTGTGGCACATATCCGCCCTAGATATGATGTATAATCATTTTCTGTAGAAAAGCTAATAAAATAGCACTGTAAGGGTCTTCCAACTTTTATATATAGTTGCAACACCTCATTTTGAGGGATTTTTTCCATTGGAGGCTTGTACTTTCTTGTTGTGTATCTTTTGGGCCATTATTTATATATATTTTGCTATTGTTATAACATATGAAAGGTCTCCATATTGGCCTCTTGTTTTTATATGATGATTTTCATTATTTTTCCAGCATTTTTCGCTATATTCTTGCTTTTCCCATTTGGGAATATTACAGTGGTATCAAAGCATAATCTTGGCACAACCAGTGCATCTTGAAAAGCCAATATGTCATCTAAAGAAGGAGAGCCTCTTACTAATAGAGAGAAGAGGTATCAAAGAAGAAGACACCGGAAGTTTGATTATACAAATGACAAATAAGAAAAGGGTGAAACCCCTTTATCTGGAGGTGAAGATGAAGAGAAGGAGTTCCCTAAGATCCTTCTTAGAGCCATGCAAGACATTTCTAGAGAGATAAAGGAGATTAGAATGGATATATACAAGGAATCCCCTAAAGGATTTCATCATGGTGAAGGCTTTGACATGTCTCATCCCTGGAATGATCAACCATTGCAACAACCACAAGTTTCCCAATGCTATAAAATGCCTACATTCTTGGCTGTGGGAAATGAAGGGTTTCAAGAGCAACAATCCCTTGAAGACTATTTTATGGAGTATGAGTCTCAAACTTAGAGATTCAAGGAAAATTTTAGTTTTCAATAATTTTGTCAAATCAAGAACAATAGAAGAACAAGGCATCATAATAGAAGTGGTGGATTCATTCAGAATCATGATCTACACTGCACTATGGGTAGATTATTTTTACCCAACTTTGATGGGTCATCCAAGTGCACTGCCAAATCATGGGTAAGGAAACTTGAAATCTACTTTTAGTTGAACAAGGTTCCATAAATGGAGGCCATTAAGATTGCAACGCTTCACCTTGAGGGTGAAGCACATGACTGGTGGTTCCAAGGCTTGTCTACATTGGGTCATGCCAATGTGATTGCATATTAAGATTTCACTAGAAATTTGGTGGAAATATTTGATAGAAGAGATCCTGAAGCATCATTCATGGGGCTTGAAAAACTGAAACAATCAGGTAATCCAGAAACTTACATTTCTCAATATTTAAAACTTTTTTTTATGGTTCCTGATTTATATGGAGCAAGAAGGGTGTATATGTTCATTGATGGGTTAGATGAACATCTTCACGGGTTGGTTAAGTCTACCAAGCCCACTACCCTACAAGATTCCATTGAAAGGGCTAGAGACCTTCAAGATGCCTTGCAAAAGAAAAGGCAACATTTCAGCATAAGCTCTCTTTTCCATCAAAGGGAAAAAAAGAAAGGCTCCTCTTTCAAAGGAGAGCCAAACTAAAAAACCTCTTGATGATGATATCCAAAGAGATTTGAGGAGGAGGAAGATTTGATTCACTTGCCAAGAAGATTGGTCACCAAGACATAGATGTGCAGCAGGAAAGGCATAATAAATAGAGGTCTTCTCAGATGGTGAGGAAGAAAAATATGAACCAAGAAGAGGTCACGGTGCTGACATTGTAGGAGATGAACCAACACCATCAAGAGATGGGAATGGAGCATTTTCTCCCATTGGAGGGGCTCTTGCATCATTGAGAGGAGTACCTAGGTACTTGACCTTAAGAGTTCAAGGTTCCATCTTGAATTAGAGGGTTTCTGTTTTGGTTGATAGTGGGGATACCCACAATTTTATTGATGCCCAACTAGTGCAAAGGAGGGAAATACCAATTGATGCTTTTTAGGGATTTTCTGTTTTGGTCCCAAGAGATAGAAATATGCAATGCATGAAAGATGTTCCATCCTTATCATTCACCATGGGAACATATAAATTGACTTATCACTTCTTTGTGGTTGACATATCTGACCCCAATGTGATATTGGGTGTGCAATGGTTGATTACTTTGGGGAAAGTCACCACTGATTGGGAGAATTTGCAGATGGAATGGGTGGATAGAAAGAGTGGAAAAGCTCAAATGATTAAAGGCATGCACACATATCCCTCACATACCTCTTCCACATAGAAAACATAGATGGATTTTCACAGTGGAAGCAAGGACCTAACAGTCCCATCTATTATGCTTATGAGATTGTTGCATGGGATAATATTATTTAGTGGAAAACCACCTGGGAGGCCACCTAATTCAGATTTGGTGAGATATATCTCACAACATGATGCTCCAAGAATAGATCTAGGAGGGATGGGAGCATTAGAAGACCATGACACAGCGCTGAGAGTCTCAGGTAGACTTAAGGAGGAGAGAGACATTCTCCCAACATCATCATTACCCACTTTCATTTCAGATTCTTTGTTGTGGGAAGAGAAGCATGGAAGGGATGACCTTCCAACATATACCTTTGGCATGGGATATGTCAAGGAGGAGAGAAACCATATGACAGATGTTCTTTGTGATAGATCATCAGCGTTGTCACTATAGGAGATTGATCCATATTGGAAATCCTAACTGTTGGTGGATTATTCCAGGGATCTTTGCACATGCATGATACTTGATGACCAGCTACATGAAGAGGGTTATTCAGTCCAATAAGGAGTCATCTACTATCATGGTAGGATATTCTTATCTACAGCCTCCAAGCTCAAGGAGAAGTTACTACAAAGAGCTTATGAAGATCTTTTTCACCCATACTTATTCCATGAAGGCATACAAAACTATCATGGAGAGCTACATTTGGGAAGGCTTTGAAGAGGAATTATATCAGAATTTTCAAAGATGCATGAACCATGTGGAGTTGGAGGAGATACATGAATCTATGAAGGATTTATTTCAGCCACCTCTTTCCTCTTTTGTAAAGAGAGGGGATACATCTATACATCACTCCATTTTTATGAGGAGAAATTTGGGTGAAGAATATGCTTATGTACCTAATGTTTAAAATTATTTTACTATGCATTATTTTACCATGTATATGTAGGCCATAGCTCCAAGGAGGATCATTATTCCTTATAAACTTCATGGCCAACATTGGGCCACAAAAATTTCTGAACATGGCCACTCCCTTGGAGATCAAAGGGAGATTTTGTATCATTGTGGGTGCATTCCAAAAGCACCAAACATATCTCAAACTTTCAGCCATGGTGAGATGACTTGGGTAGCAAGTAAGTGGTGGGGAAACAATTTACCACATCATTATATGATGCAGTTAGGAGATATACTGCAATGGTTCCACATGTGGGACTATGACCCATCTCCATTTGCACAAATTTATGTTTGTATGTACTTAATTTTGATCCCAGATATTGATGATGTAATTATAACTTTTATGGGAATGTATGGAGGGAGGATGGGAGGAATGTATGTGCCTTATGGGAGAGAGATTCTCCATGTTCATTATGCTACATGTTTTAGGGAGAACATTGGGTAACCCATGTTTGTTTCATTTGAACTAATGTCTCCTTATGAGATGGATTATTTGCATCTCATGAGAATTTTGGAGGAGAAATTCATGGAGGGATGGATTGGTGAACACTTAGCTTATGAGGGAAGCTTATCACATGTTGATGTCACAAATGGAGGAGGAGAAGAGGTAGAACACTCACCTTGTCAGTTGCTTGAGGACAAGCAACATTTGGGAAGGGAGGACTATAATATTCCTAATTAGCCATGAGCTAGTTGGAATATTAAATTTTGTTTTGGTGATTTGGTTTATGAATAAGAGGACATTAGAGGTCCAAAATTGTCCTAATAATGAAATAAATCAATGCCAATATGAAAGAGATAGATCTTGGTAGCTTAATTGAGCACCATTTGGTGTAAGAAGGGGTTGGATCACCTTGACTGGGTCAACCTTGACCAAATCAACAACACTGTCATGGAGGAGCGGTCATTAATGAAAGACAGTGCTGTTTTAGATGGAGATGCTTTGTGTGGAAGTAGTGCTTTTGTTGGATGGGGCTTAGGGTTTGCAAGCCCATATATTATTTAAGTAAGAGGATGGAAACCATATGGATGTTTTCTATATATTGATATTTTTGAATATATGGTCTATTTAGACATATATCTTTCTCTTGTTGTTTAGTTGAGATAGAGTGTTGTTTAGCACAGGGTGTTCCTGATCGGGGATCCCACCTCTTCCATTGAGAAGCTCTTGGAGGAGTCTTGTATTAAATTTTCCACTATCAGGCTTAAGGCCAAGCTTCATCTTTCATTTACAATACAGATCCTATTGAGGGTTTGGTCATTTTGCAGGTTGCAGCAAGTGGAGACTAGATCTCTAGATCTAGGCCATTTCATTGCACATTTTCAGTGGAGGAGGCTTAGTTTCCATTGGAAGGACATTATTGAAAGGATTTGTGCTTATTTTAAGATCTTGGAATTAGGCCAACTTGTTATTCATCCTTACAGCACAGTTTACTTCCAGATCTGCGTTATTTCTGTAGGAGGAGTTGTAGGGTGGTTTGGCACACCATTTGGAGAGCTGATTTTCTAGTGAAGGGGATTTGCCTTTCACTTAGAGGATCTATTGGAGGAGGCTATTGTATTGATCATATCAGATCAATCACACTTTCTAGATCTGTATTTTTTAGTAGAGTTGCAGCCTTAGGGACCAAATCTACAACTTGTACTTGGTGTTTTGCTGAAAACCCTTAAGGGGTTCTTCAAAGGAGATTATATAGTGCTCAGATCTGAAATAGATCTATCTTTTGTGGCTCATATCAGCCCTATATTTGATGTATAATCATTTTCTGTAGTAGAGATAATAAAACAACCCTATAAGGGTCTTCCAACTTTTATAAATAGTTGCAGCACCTCATTTTGAGGGATTTTGTCCATTGGAGGTGTGTAATTTCTTGTTGTGTATGTTATGGGCCATTATTTATGTATATTTTGCTGCTATTATAACATATGAAATGTCTCCATATTGGTATCTTGATTTTATATGATGATTTGCATTATTTTACCAGCATTTTGCAATATATTCCTACTTTTCCCATTTGGGAATATTACAGTGGTATCAGAGCATAATCTTGGCATAGCATGTGCATCTTGAAAAGCCAATGTGTCATCTAAATAAGGAAAGCCTCTTACTAATAGAGAGAAGAGGTATCAAAGAAGAATACAAGGGTAAAACCCCTTTTTCTGGAGGTGAATATGAAGAGAAGGAGTTCCTTAAGATCCTTCTAAGAGCCATGAAAGAAATTGCTAGAGAGATGAAGGAGATGAGAATGGATAGATACAAGGAATCCCATAAATTATTTCATCATGGTGAAGGCTCTAGCGTGTCTCATCACTATAATGATCAACTAGTGCAGCAACCACAAGTTTCCCGACGCTCTACAGGGCCTACATTCTTGGCTGTGGGAAATGAAGGGATTCAAGAGCAAGAATCCCTTGAAGACTATTTTATGGAGTATGAGTCTCAAACTTAGAGATTGAAGGACAACTTGAGTTTTCAAGAATTTTGTCAAATCAAGGACAATAGAAGACCAAGGCATCATAATAGAAGTGGTGGATTCATTAAGAATCATGATCTACACCAAACTATGGGCAGATTATTTTTAGCCAACTTTGATGGGTCATCCAAGTGCACTGCCAAATCATGGGTAGAGAAACTTGACATCTACTTTCAGTTGAACAAGGTTCCAGAAATGGAGGCCATTAAGATTGCAGTGATGCACCTTGAGGGTGAAGCACATGACTGGTGTTTCCATGGCTTGTCTACATTGGGTCATGCTGATGTGACTCCATATTCAGAGCTCGCTAGAAGGCTGGTGGAAATATTTGATAGAAGAGATCCTGAAGCACCATTCATGGGGCTTGCAAAACTGAAACAATCAGGTAATCCAAAAACTTAAATTTTTTAATTTTTAAGACCCTTTTTTATTTTTCCTAATTTATCCACAGCAAGAAGGGTGTATATGTTCATTGTTGGGTTAGATGAACCTCTTCATGGGTTGGTTAAGTATACCAAGCCCATTACCCTACAAGATGCCACTGAAAGGGCTAGAGACCTTCAAGATGCCTTGCCAAAAGCAAAGGCAACATTTCAACATAAGCCCTCTTTTCCATCAAAGGGAAAAGAAGATAAGGCTCCTCTTTCAAAGGAGATACAAAAAAAAAAACCTCTTTATGATGATGTCCGAAGAGATTTGAGGAGGATGAAGCTTTGCTTCACTTGCCAAGAAGCTTGGGAACCTAGACATAGATGTGCAGCAGGAAAGGCACACTACATAGAGGTCTTCTCAAATGATGAGGAGGAAGAAGAAGATGAACCAAGAAGAGGTGACAACGCTGACACTGCAGGAGATGAACCAACACCATCAGGAGATGGGAATGGAGCATTTTCTCCCATTAGAGGGGCTCTTGCATCATTGAGAGGAGTACCTAAGTACTTGACCTTAAGAGTTCAAAGTTCCATATTGAATAAGAGGGTTTATGTTTTGGTTGATAGTGGGGCTACCCACAATTTTATTGATGCCCAACTAGTGCAAAGGAGGGCAATACCCACTGATGCTTTTGAGGGATTTTCTGTTTTGGTCCGAGAAGATAGAACTATACAATGCATGCACTATGTTCCATACTTATCAGTCACCATGGGAAAATATACATTGAGTGACCACTTATTTGTGGTTGACATACCTTACACCAATGTGATATTGGGTGTGCAATGGTTGATTACTTTGGGGAAAGTCACCACTAATTGGGACAATTTGCAGATGGAATGGCTGGATAAAAAGAGTGGAAAAGCTAAAATTATTAAAGTCATGCACACATATCCCTCACATACCACTTCCACACATAAAACAAAGATGGATTTACGTAGTGGAAGCAAGGACTTAATAGTCCCATCTATTATGCTTATGAGATTGTTGCGTGGGACACTATTATTTAGCGGAAAACCACCTGGGAGGCCACCTGATTTAGATTTGGTGAGATATATCTCACAACATGATGCTCCAAGCATAGATCTAGGAGTGATGGGAGAATTATAATACCATGATACAGTGTTGTGAGTCACGGGTAGACTCAAGGAGGAGGGACACATTCTCCCAACATCATCATTACCCACTCTCATTTCAGATTTTGCACTATGGGAAGAGAAGCATGGAAGGAATGACCTTCCAACATATACCTTTGGCATGGGATATGTCAAGGAGGAGAGCTTCCATATGACATATGTTCTTTGTGATAGTTCATCAGCGCTGTCACTATGGGAGATTGATCCATATTGGAAATCCCAACTGTTGGTGGATTATTCCAAGGATCTTTTCACATGCATGATACTTGATGACCAGCTACATGAAGAGGGGTAGTCAATCCAAGAAGGAGTCATCTACTATCTTGGTAGGATATTCTTATCTATATCCTCCAAGCTCAAGGAGAAGTTACTACAAAGAGCTTATGAAGAGTTCTTTTCAGCCATAATTATTCCATGAAGGCATACAACACTATCATGGAGAGCTACATTTGGGAAGGCTTTGAAGAGGAACTATATCAGAATTTTCAAAGATGTATGAACCATGTGGAGTTGTAGGAGAGACATGAATCTATAAAGGAGTTATTTTAGCCACCTCCTTCCTCTTTTGGAATGAGAGGGGATACATCTATACACTAGTCCATTTGTATGAAGAGAAATTTGGGTGAAGAATATGCTTATGTACCTAATGTTTTATTTGATGAACATATGCATTATTTTACCATGTATATGTAGGCCATAGCTCCAAGGAGGATTATTATTCCATATAAACTTCATGGCCAACTTTGTGCCACAAAATATTTTGAACATGGCCACTCTCTTGGAGATCAAAGGGAGATTTTGTATCATTGTGGGTGCATTCCAAAAGCACCAAACATATCTCACACTTTCAGCCATGGTGAGATGACTTGGGAAGAAAGTAAGTGGTGGTGAAACCACTTACCACATCATTATATGACGCATTCAGGAGATATACTGCGCTGGTTCCACATGTGGGACTATGACCCATCTCCATTTGCACAAATTTCTGTTTGTATGTACTTAATTTTGATCCCATATATTGATGATGTACTTATACTTTTTATGGGAATGTATGGAGGGAGGATGGGAGTAATGTATGTGCCCTATGGGAGAGAGATTCTCCATGTTCATTATGCTACATGTTTCAGAGAGAACATTGGGCAACCCATGTTTGTTTCATTTGAAATAATGTCTCCTTATGGGATGGATTATTTGCATCTCATGAGAAATTTGGAGGAGCAATTCATGGAGGGATGGATTGGTGAACACTTAGCTTATGAGGGTAGCTTATCACATGTTGATGTCACCAATGGAGGAGGAGAAGAGGTGCATAACTCACCTTGTCAGTTGCTTGAGGACAAGCAATATTTGGGAAGGGAGGACTGTGATATTCCCAATTAGCCATGAGCTAGTTGGAATATTGAATTTTGTTTTGCTAATTTGTTTTATGAATAAGAGGACAATGGAGGTAAAAAATTATCCTAATAATGAAATACATCAATGCCAATATGAAAGAGATAGATCTTGGTAGCTTAATTGAGCACCCTTTGGTGTAAAAAGGGGTTGTATCACCTTGACTGGGTCAACCTTGACCAAATCAACAACGTTTTCATGGAGGAGTGGTCATCAATGAAAGACAATGCAATTTTAGATGGAGATGCTTTGTGTGGAAGTAGTTCTTTTGTTGGATGGGGCTTAGGGTTTGCAAGCTCACATCTTATTTAAGGAAGAGGATGGCAACCATATGGATGTTTTATGTATATTGATATTACTGAATATATGGTCTGTTTATACATATATCTTTCTCTTGTTGTTTAGCTAAGATAGAGTGTTTTTTAGCATAGGGTGTTCCTGATTGGAGATCCCACCTCTTCCATTGAGAAGCTCTTGGAGGAGTCTTGTACTACATTGTCCACTATCAGGATTAAGGCCAAGCTTCATCTTTCATTTACAGTGCAGATCCTATTGAGGGTTTGGTTGTTTTGCAAGTTGCAGCAAGTGGAGACTAGATCTCTAGATCTAGGCCATTTCACTGCTCATTTTCAGTGGAGGAGGCTTCCTTTCCATTGGGAGGATAATATTGAAGGGCTTTGTGCTTATTTTCAGATCTTGGCCTTAGGCCAACTTGTTATTCATCCCTATAGTGCAGTTTACTTCCAGATCTACGTTATTTTTGTAGGAGGAGTTGCAGGGTGGGTTGGAAAACCATTTGGAGAGCTGATTCTCTGGTGAAGGGGATCTGCCTTTCACTTAGAGGATCTACTGGAGGATGCTATTGTATTGATCATATCAGATCAGCCACACTTTCCAGATCTATATTTTGCAGTAGATCTGCAGCCTTAGGGCCCAGATCTACAACTTGTACATAGTGTTTAGTTAAAAACCCTTAAGGGGTTCTTCAAAGGAGGTTGTATAGTGCTCAGATCTGAAATAGATCTATATTTTGTGGCACATATGAGCCCTAGATCTGATGTATAATAATTTTCTATAGTAGAGCTAATAAAACAACGCTGTAAGGGTCTTCCAACTTTTATATATAGTTGAACACCTCATTTTGAGGGATTTTTTCCATTGGAGGCTTTTACTTTCTTGTTATGTATCTTATGGGCCATTATTTATGTATATTTTACTGTTGGTATAACAAATGAAAGGTCACCATATTGGAATCTTGCTTTTATATGATGGTTTGCATTATTGTTCCAATATTTTTTACTATATTCCTGATTTTCCCATTTGGGAATATTACAAAAATGTTCCTCTCATGGCATGGGATGCATTGACACTTTTTGCAGGGTATGAAAATACACAGAAGTCATGGAAATGGTCCTCCAACGTTCAGGATCGTGATTGCAGAGAAGGTGACAAAATGCTGTGTAACAATAGTTGTTATGATAACTTGGCTTGTGTTTGAGGGTGGAATTTCATGAATGTTTGTATAATGAGGGCCACTATCGAAGGTTGGGGGAAGACATTAACATTTCCTTGTTTGAATTTCAAAGAGTTATAAGGTTTTATTTGAAGTGTTTTAATATATACTTGGATTTTTTGGGGTGGTGTTAGTGGTAATATTTTCAATTCCACAAAACAAGTACCCATGGTTAGTGGGTTGAAGTATAAAGAAACAACTTAAGGAGGTTTCTAATATTGACTCGATAATTATTTAGAAGGTAGATAAATCATTTAAAATTGGATTATTGTTTAGTTTCAGGGTATCTATAATAATACTAGATAGGATAAACAAAATATTCAATAAAGAGTGAAAATCATCCTTATTTGAAGCATAATGGGATCCCCTATTTTTTCATCACTAGAAGGATGATTATTACCCTAGTAAATGGGACTTGGAGGTCATGATTTGTAACGAAAGATTCATTAAGACTATTAGGAACTCAACCTTCACACTAAGGGTATGTGATGATAAATAAGGATGAGAGAGGCTCATGAGTGGATATAGAATCCAACGTGCTAGTAGTTCTAACATAAATAATATCCATCATAGAGGGAAAATGGATAGGAGAATGGAATAATCTAAGGAGTAAGGGATGAAAAGAAAAGAGGAAGGTGCTCTTTATTTCAGAAAATAAAAATGCAATTCCAAATTGTTGAAATATGTAACTATATTTGGTCTTCATAATGACATATGTAATCATGTATTTGTTTTAAAATAAATAAATAAATTTCTTATTATTGTTCTTGAGGCATGGGTTTCACGCTCAATGGAATTTTTTTTTTAGGTCAAGCACCCATTGAGTGCTTCTAGGGCTTGTCATTAATTCTACAAGTCATAAGAGTCATTGTTACAAATTGTAAAGAGAATTTATTTGATTCAATATAGATTTAAAATACCCTTTCAAACCTCATCATGATGCTACAACAATTTGACCTTAAAAAAAGATAATTTGGACTATCTAGAAGGACATGTTGGCTTATTAAGGGACTCAAGGAAGCCTATATAAAGGAGAAATCAACCTCATTGAAGGAGGAATTCGAGAAGCGCACAAAAAGTTAGATTAACGTAAGGAAGAGTCCTAAATAAGAGAAAGGAAGAGGAGAGGAAAAAAAGTAGAATACAAATGAAACTTTTGGGTCTATTTTGGGCTATATTCCTCCACACATGCAATTTTTAGGGCATCACCTTGTCGTAGTGAATACCGAGTTACAGGAGATGATATTTAAGTAACAAGAAGTCTAATTTGCAAGTCGAATTGACAATGAAGAGAAGGAAAGTGAAAAAAAGGAGAAAAGAGGAAAATTGATCCCTATTCTAGCCACACATGTGAACTAGGGTTTCTGCAGAAGAGGCAGAAATTGTAGTCCTACAACAACAAGCCAAAATTCTGAAGAAGGGTTGAGATCTAAAGTCGTGAAGCAAGTTTGACCAACACTAACTTGGAAGAAGAGAAGCTTATCAACGAAATATTTTTACTTGGTTTTGGAGGGGGCTTGGTCAAGGGTCATAGGTATTTGAATTCATCAATCAGAGTTCTATAAGAAGAGTTATTGTGATTTTTCCTCTCAAGAGGAGAGGTTTTATCCTTGGTTGATAACCTACATATTGTGTCCTATTGTCCAATTGATTTTATTGTTTGGTAGTTTCTTGACAATAAATAACGCTAATAATAATCAAGTGAAAGAAGAAGCTAATCAAATTAATTAAAAATAAATCACAATAAGGTATCAAAGAAATATAAATCACTTAATTTTCTGCCCCTGTATTTCTCGACATGGTATCAGAGCTAAGGTGACAAATCAAGGAAAGGTATCTTGTATAAAGGCCATCAAAAGGAATATCAAGGAAGGTCAAGGAATAAAAAAGGACATTGAACCATCAAAGAAGGGATACATAAGGAACAAGAAATATAAGGAACCTCAAGGAGGTCCATTCATCACATATCAAAGAGAAGAAGACCTTAAAACTATATCTCCTCCGAAGAAGGGTTTCTATACTTGAAGCATCCTTGAGAAGCTCACACATTTTTCAATCATCATAACAAGGAAATGAAGATCTCAAGTACTCTTCCTCCACTAAAAGAAGGAGTATAGATTGAATCATCTTGGATCTAGAAGAAGAACTACCATCATCATAAAAGAATCAAGGTGATATTCCCCTTCTTGAATCAAGGATCACTATCGAAGCATACTTGAAGAAATACATCTTCATAAAGAAGACATATTCTATTATAAACATATTTAAGGAGGAATAAAGTTGAATATTTCATCATCTAGGAGTATCTTCACTTGACAAGTAAGTATTTTTATATCTATATTTGAATCTATCAGAATTACTTCATTTTTCTAGGAGAGAAACTAATTGGTTGGGTCATAAAACTTCCTTGCATGGAAAAAGAGGGAAAATTTGATCCTCGTAGAGAATAAATTTATTTTTCATGTCAATGGTAAAGTCTCCAAACCATCACAATAAGAAGCTCAAGCACTTTCTGTTATATAATCATTCAACACTCATGTAGTTATGATGCTCTCATATGGCCTTGGACAACAATTTCCCATTCAGACTTCATCATTTATCAAAAAAAAAAGATTTTGAATTCCATAAGCAACTATGCCCTTCAAAAAGTGCATACACACGTGGGTAACTCTATATAGAATCCACATATATAATTTAAAATATGAAAAAAAAATATCCTATTTTTCGAGTGGTTTTTGTGGGTTTCACTGAAAGTCCACCTACAGGAGCTCGTGGCCTAACTGAATCAACCAATTTCTGGTGGTATTTATACACCTCATGGGAAGGCTTGATTACACCAAGGAGATAGGATAACAACATTATAGCCATTTCGATCCCTAGATAAAGTCTGATTTCCCTTGTGCCTTCTGTACTCCCAGTCATAGGAAACCCTTGTTTCCTTGCAGAGTTGTTCATCCTTCATTTTTATGACATCCTATTTCATATGCTTGAGAGGTGATCTTTGAGGCTTGGTTTGGATGGATCCAAAGGAAGGTTTCATTGGTGTCGTGGTCAAATAAGGTTGTATCTCTCCACTATTATTTGTTGATATCAATACAAAAGTTCTGTATTTTTCATGAAATGTTATGATCTCATGTTTTATGATTCATGTTGAATATATATATCTTTATTTATATGTTTATGCTTGAGGATCTAACATGCATGTTATGCACATGATTTGAAATAAATTTTTTATATATGCTTTTCTGAAATTTGTTGCAGGTCTAATTTCTTTGGAGGAAGCAGAGGGTTTGAACCCTACATTATCAACATTGTTATCACTCCACCAGATTCCCAAGGCTGAGGAAGGAATCCCAATAGAGGTAACCACAAACCGGGCTTTTGACTTGATAGCTAGCCTTATCAAGCCAGAGAGGGATCTCTCCAAAAGGGTCACAACTAGGATGGCTAGAGAAATTATGGTTTTAGGCTAGGTATAAAGTGCAGGGGCTTTTTTTTACTTTATTTGGTTGGTAAAATCAGTGGATAAAGGAATTAGGTCAAGGAAATCTAGGTTAGGGAAAATGATTTAGGGTTGCAGGGATCAATGGGGAAAGGTAGGTACAATTCCAATCACTTAAATGGAATGGTTATGGAATGGTTTTGAAACTATAATAAGGTTGAGAAAAGCATACAAGATGTATTTCTCTCAGACAGTAGATAATGAACAAAATATGATGAGTTACCCAAAAAAGAGCATGTGCAAGCATGTATTCTGAATTTAAAACTTGTAAAAGATCATAACATAGACATGAAAGTGACATGAACAATACATTCAAACATATGTGATTGAAGAAGATACTATGAAATACATTCAATACCACAGGTATCCCATAAATATAGCTGCAACTCCTCTTTATTAGCTTGGCCAAAACTGAGTACAAGTTCCCTTGATCAACTAGCAAAATCAATCTGATTCCAACTTCCAACTCATATGAAAAAATGAGCTAAATAGACATGAAAACCACCTCCACTCACCCTCAGGGGTCGAATTCATGAGGTGAGGGAGATATTACAAAAAAAGTTGAACTGATAGCTAGATTATAGGATGATAAAAGTGACTCATTCCTATCTCAAGTGAACTGATTCATTACACCTCATATGCTTGATATACCTAATGTATTGACCCTGAAACATAATAATTACATTCATCTTCATCATTGACATAGTTAAATTCAACATTTCCCAAGGTAAAAATCAAAACTGGAGTGAAACTTAGAAAAATACTGAAGATTGCAAAAGCACCATTTCCTTGTAAAACGCGCAGTGTCCAAGCAGAAATTATGACCTATGTTCAAGGCTGAATTTGAGTACCTTCACGATGTCCAAATCTACTCCATGATGTCTCGTTGGACAATAATTCGAGTCTAGTTTCCAGAATTACCTTTAGTTTTCAAAATTATTCCTATTTTCCCTATCAAAAATCATTTCTCCCAAGACTAGTAAACACATAGCGACCAGGTAGAATTTGAGGCAGAAATATGATTTTTTGATAGTTTTTTTACTTTTCGATGGACCAGTTATCCTAAAAAAGATTAGAAAATGCACAAAGTTGATGTCCTCATCATTATGAATTTGATGGTGGTGTCCATTTTTCCATTAGATTCCTAAAAAAAATCGTAGCATCCAAGGTGTTGTGCGTTTAGTAAATTTTCTGTGTATAACATAACCTCACAAACACAGAAAGGTACAAAATGCTAAGATTACCAAAATTTTGTCAAAATTGTTAGGATACCTACTGATCATGTGTTTCAAGCATGGAGTGACATATCGGTAAGTATATATAGCTTCTCTTTCTCTTCTTGCTTTTTCAAGTCTTCAATTTTAGCATTGGCTCTTTTGAGCTTGACCAATGCAATTCTCTCTTTTCGGGCATGAAGTTTGACCTTTGACCTCAAAAAGTAATTATCCTTGTTGGCCTTCTCGAGAAAATTTTCCAAGTTTAGATTGGCTCTATCAAGCCATGGTTTC
The DNA here is from genome assembly GCA_034641835.2 of Pinus albicaulis. Classification (NCBI taxonomy): domain Eukaryota; kingdom Viridiplantae; phylum Streptophyta; class Pinopsida; order Pinales; family Pinaceae; genus Pinus; species Pinus albicaulis. The sequence goes on along the minus strand of CM076581.1, from coordinate 150,262,173 downwards.
CTGTTCTCACTGATTTCTAGGGTAAGATGTTCATTTAGGGTAAGCTGGTCTACTAGCTCAGGTTCCCTTTGTCTCTCTAGGGCCGGAGTTGTTTTCAATCCTCTAGTCCTTGGTCTCTTTCTTGGAGGTGATCCTCATCATCATCAATTTCACCATACTTCTCTAGTGTCTCATCAAGCAAGGCTCTAGCCTTCTCTACCTCTCTTTGTGCTTTGATGCATCTTACCTCATCAATGGTGTGTTTGGTCTTCAGTTGTTGATTCTCTTGTTTGAGAAAGTTAATGACAAACTTAGACCTTTCAAGATTAGCTTGGAGGTTTCTAATCTTGGCTTCCTTCTCTCGGATGATCAAGGAAGGATCATCATCAATTCTATCCAATTTTACATGTTCAAATCTACCTCTTTCTCATGGAGGCCTTCCTCTTCATGTATGTCCACTTTTGCCATCTTTTCCTTGCCTTTGTGTACCTGATTTGTTGGTTAAGAAGGTAGGGCCCCTCTCTCAATTTGTGGAGAAAACACATGCTTATGACCTCTCTAATAATTATGTGCCAATGTGTCCAAATCATCCCTCTTAGGCTTAATAATTTCACCTTTTCTAGGTTTCCATGATGTATGTGGTGTAAAAAACCCTAGGGATGATGGAATGAAATGAAGGAGTATGAAGTGAAGGGAGGTGTGGGGAAATGAAGGAAATGGGAATATGTAAGGGAACATAGGTAATTGAAACCCTAGGACTTAAGGTCATAAGGGATGAGATATTTTAGGGAATGGGGATAGGGAATTGGGAAAATATTTTAGGATTATGAGGGAGAGTGTGTGAAGGTTTAGGGACTAGCATTAGGATGTGAATTAGGTTTTAATGAACACTAGAATTTATTAAATTAGAAGTAGGTTTGAACTCAATGAAGCACAATTATACATCAAAGATATGAAATTTTAGTTACTTAATGGTAATGGAAGGATGAAAACTCATTGTGCAAAGATTTAGCATCAAATGGTGGAGTGGCAAGTTGACAGAGGCTCTTTCGGAATTTACGGGTGAACGTGCAACGACCTTGCAGAATGCGTAGCACCATTCTAATTTACACTGATATTTCACCCAAATGTGCAACGTCCTGGTTAAACTCGCAATAAACAGGCTAAACGCGTAGTGTCCAACTCTATTTTGCACAATTTCAGAATTAAACATTCCCTCTGTGTGCAACACCTTTTTGCAGACCACATTTGGAGGCCTTCCCGGTGTCCAAATTAGGCCCAAGATATCTCGTTGGAAATATTATCCTGTCTAATTTCCAAATATGCCTTTTTTTTCTGATTAGAGTTGATGTGCCTAGAAAAAAGTTGATTTTCCCAAGACTGGCCAAAAACTGCAGAATGAGGGTGCAAAAATTCACAGTGTTGTTGCAGGAAACTTTTGGAGGTCTTATTTAGCTAAAAATTGAGCTGATGATATCTCATTCGAAATATCTCTCTGTCTAGTTATCATTTTACTCATCAATCAAGTCATTTCGACACTCCAACTAGGATAAAACTTGATTTTCCCAAGGTCACTCTAGAAGTGCAGCAACTCTCGTGTGGAACCTGTCTTTTCAACATTTCTCTAAAACCATGAAGGAGGTTTTTTTTGATTGACCTATTATGGACACAAACCTCTCTCACTTTTATCAAATTCATCTCTTTTCGGCCAGAAACATAGTTTGAAGTAAAAATGTCCCTATAAATGGAAAATGCCTTGACCCTTGGAATGACTTCTTGGTAAATGATGGAGAAATGATGTTTATGTGATGAAATGACCTCATACTTACTGATATGACCTAAATTATTCCTCCTCTACTCATATGTCTCTTTTTCATAGCAAACCCTAGCTCAGAGGGAGAGGAAATTAGGGTTTAATGCTTGTAAAAAAAATGATCACTTGGGCACCCTTAGAAAAAGACAACTCGCTTTGACATTTGATCAATTGATGAACTAAAAACTCTTGCACTTTGAAATTTGATGTGTTGGTATGTGGAAATCTGAGTTGGAAGCCTTGGGAAATAAGTACTTATTACATATTTAATGACATAAAATTACATAGAAAAAATAAAAATTATATATTTGTTTTTGAAATTAATATTACATCTTGGAATGAAACTCACACTTGAAATCAAATTAAAACTTTGGAAACCATATTTGAGGTCATACTTACATGGTAAAGAGACATTATTGGGATCACTCTCACACTTTGATGACCTTATGCAAACGAAATTGTGCATTTTTGGACCTTGAAAAATGAAACCTAATGATCTAATGGGACATTGAATGATCTGACTTCCATGATTGACTTTGACTGAGATAAGACCTAGTGAAATGAGCTTTTCAAAAGTGTTATTATGCTCATCTAGACATGAAGGTGAGCCAACAAATGTGATTTTCTAAGGGAAAGTGAAGTTTTATTGAGTAGGGATACCATCAATGAAACAATTTTTAGCATGACCTAATGGAATGATATAAAAATTTCAGAGTGGGACACCTAAAATGAGAATGAAAAGAGTGATTTTGATCACTGATGGAAGAATGCATATTATGAAACTAACAGACATCAAACATAGGACCTATGGGTACTTCTCTCAAACCTGAATTTAGTAGTTTATATAGTTTGCTTCCATGATGTATGATTCTTGTTGACTATCTTCCTTCGATCTGTTGAGGTTGTCAACCCTTACCTTAGGGAATTTTTTCCAACCAAAAAAATTCACGACTCCAATGGGGAATACAATATTTTTTTTCCTATAAGGGTTTTTTATCTCTTGATTTGGGTTTTTCTGTCGTGTTTCATGATTTTTATAGTATTATTGAATTTCTTGCAGTTTGGGCAATCGGTCTAATCTTTTGGATCAACATTGTATTTTTTTTCCTTATTTTTCAATATATACATACTTTTTGTTGTATGCAGAAGCATACATATGTGTTTCCATTCAAAGAAACTAGCGTATACGCTAGTTTCTTCGGGAACATTCATGTATATTTGGGAAAGTTTAATTTTTCAATTTTATTCCTTTAGTCAGGCGTCTGGCCTTATTTTTTCTGATTTCTTGGGGTCATTTACTGTCTAGAAGAGTCTTGCTTCTTGTTGTTGTCACTTTTTCTATCGCTTTTTGCAAAAATATCTTTACACCTAGGGTTTGCATTTTTTTAAAGTTTTGTGCTTGAACTTTGGGTTTCAGCTCTTCTTTATGAAGTGCTTTATTCTTCTATGGTTTTGGGATAGTGAGTTGATTTTCAACTTGCTTATAGTCCAATATTTTCATTACTTTGCTTTGCATTTTTTAAATTGACCTATTTGGTTTCTTTTTTATCATTTGAGAAGAGTCTTTGCAATCTTGGTTCTGTGAAGGGTTTTGGGTTCCCTGAAATCTTTCTATCATTATGAATCTTTTATGTATCTCTTCAGATCATTTTTTTCAAATTCTTGGTCTCTTTTCCATTTATTCTTATCATCTTGGTGATTTTCTATGACTTGTGAATTTTGGAGTCTTTTCGCTTGTTTTTTATCTTGAAGTGATTGATTTCTTTTCCTTCTTGAATATTTTATTATAAGTACTTAAAATAAAAGAGAAAAACATTTGTTTTTTTCCTTTCTTTTATTTGGTTTTGATTTTTTTGGTCTTTTGGCTTTCCAAAAAGTGTGAAAATCTTTGCTTAAAGTTGACATTTGCTTCATTTGGGAGACTTTTCTTGATATTTGTTTTTCCTTGTCTATCAAATTTTGGCTTTTGATATTTCAAGGAACAATTTTTTTTCTCTAAGATACATCCATAGAATCTTGCATTAAGAATTCTAATATGCATTAATATAGTTTTCATTTTAGTAATTTTGGTATCTTTCGATAAGTATTGAATGTGTGAGTGTGTTTAAAAAGAAAAAAGGATTTTTTATCTTTCATAATTTCTCGTAGAACCTTATAGAGATCACTTTTCATTGAATAAAAATAAGTTTCATTACATGAAGCCTAGTTTTCTATTGGTTTATTTTTGTGTAAAAAACATCACAATTTGCACTTCCACTACTCGTGACTTAAGTAATAACCAATAAAATCAAGAAATTAATCTAAAATGAACTAGATTTTGTTTTTGTCATAGATACATAAATTAGTCTAGGGTATTTAGGGCCTTGAAATAGGTGTGTGGGGAGTGAACTCTTGAAGGCCTTGGAATAGGTGTGTGGATAGTAAAATCTCGAAGGTTACTCTAAACTGAAACTCAAAAGTTGATTAAAGAGTGAAAATCTAGTATCATCAAGTTGTCCAGGAAAGCTCCTCTGAGGACGAGTGAACATATGGAAAGAGAGATACCCCCTCTCCTACTTGTTGGATCCCGCAGTCACGACTATTCTACCCGACCTCTGATCATGAGCTGGTAACCATAGTCCCCTATCCTAAGGACCGCACAGGTGACTATGGGGGGGGCTTCCCATGGTGCCTGAGACAAACGTTGCATTGCTTTCATAATACTTCTGTAGGATTCCCTTATGAATATCAGGTAATTTCATTGGCAAAGGATATTGTCTGGAGGTCAACATAATTTTTTTTATACCTTTTCTAGTAGGATTGGGCCGTAATTATCCCAAACTATCTTCGGAAGGTACTTATATTTTCTTTCTTTTATTTTGGTGTCTAATACTAATAACCCAGAGGGAAAATACCTGGAAGCTACTTGTTTGGTTGTATATTTAGGGATTTTTTAGTGAGTTATCTTTTCTCCTAGATTTCCATAAGTTTTTTTTTTTTAGTTTAAAAAGTTATCCTAATATTTAAAAGTGGCTAATAGACTAGTTCGTCAGTCTAGGAGGCTTCATGATCTTTAACTTGGGAGCGTTTATCCTTCATATTTCGGGCGTAGGAGTAATTATGCCAGTGGTTTTCAACTAGTAGCAACTAAACATCATAGATTGATCCTCCTCCATGGGCTATCGTTCCACAGGGGGAACCTAGTTCAGTTCATGATTTCGATGAATATTATCTTTCCCTTGCTAGGGTGATCTTCCAATCGGAATATTAATTTGAAAGTGGAGATGTCCCTAAGTCCCTCGTGAATCCAAAAGAACCTGTTACTTCCAATATTTATTACATTTTACAATACATGGGTGCCACGACTCATAGGCTGAGAATCCCTATTCACTCTCCTTATTTTTTCCTAATGGCTAATGTTAGTGGCATAAGTATGGCTACTAAAAATTCTGGTGTGCATACCCCTCCTTTAGTTTCAAAAGGGGGTAATATTCCTATATCTACTGTTACACCTAGTACAATATCAATTGGATCCACCTTCATTACAATTTTGAGTGGGGGCACCCAACCTTCCACCCTTTTTACTGGTGCATATCCTTTTGGGATGCCATCCAGTGGAATTCCTTCACTTCCATCAACATTCCCATCTGTTTTTCCATGTCAATGACTTCTATGCCAAGTGGTTCAACATATTTTCAGGGTTTTATTTTGGAAATGGTCATATCCCTCCTTCCAATCCATCCTTGAACATAGGATCAGCTCTTTTCTATGGACAGGATCAGAATGATAATTATTTCCAAGGGAGTCAAGGATGGGAAAATCCTTTTTTTAGTGGTTTATGAGTTAGGAAATTATCCCATCTATTTAGTCAATAAGGGAGTATGCCCTTCCCTTCTGTCGAGACCCCACAGGTATTTCCTCCTTACTATGGGATTTCCCCTTCTTTTAGTGTTCCGTTGGGAGGAAATCACCCCTTGTATGGTTACCATGCGATAGGGGGGTTGGATACCCTCTGATTACTTATAGGCCACAAGGATTTCCTTATGGTATAGGTTATTCTATGATTAACCCATGGAAACTTGGTGCCTCTCAAAATCCAGGATACTCTTTTCCTAATTTTGGAAATTCTACTCTTGGTGGGTGGAATTCTCTAGTTCCTCCACGTTTACCATTCTTGGCTGGCGACTTTGAAATTTCTATATATTTCAAAGTTGACAAATGATATGATCCTTTACAATCCATTTTGGCTTCCAGTGCCAACCAAAATTCCACCTGATATTCCAAAATTTGAAGGGAAGTCTAGAGAGGATTCGGCTGATCATATAACCACGTTCCTTTTGTGGTGCTCATCTAACTCCTTGATTAATGATTGAATAACGTTGAGACTATTCCAATGCACCCTAATTGGAAACACTGGAAAATGGTATTTTGAGATAAGAGGGGGTACCTTTTATCTGTTTGGTGATTTGGCTACTATGTTTTTAAACCATTTTTAGTTGCATGTACGATATGATGCTGGAACTGAGCTTATAGCTAATTTCGAGTAAGACAAGGCAACCCATATTTCTGACCACATCTAAGAGTAGCGCAAAATAAAGAAGCTTATCAAGGAATATATCCCTGATGAATTCCTTTTGGAATGGTTTTTGAAATAATTGCAGCTGGAGATTTCTAAGGATGTGTCACTCTCTGGAGTATTTAGTGAACAATGGGCTATCTTCATAGGCAAATAGTTAGAACTCATTTATTCTCAGTCTGGATTCCTTTACAATATTCTTCCCGATTCTCCTCGGGTCGAATATCGACCTAGCCAAACCTAAAATAGGACCCCATGCCAACAAGATTGTAGGCTCAATTGATAGTAATACAACTAACCTGTTGAATCAATTAAAAATTTTGTATTTACAATACACTTCTCTAGTGCAGGCTACATCATTAGTGACTATTACTTCCCAACCTTCAACAATTCATGCTTTCCAATATTCAAATCCCAAAGGAAACAATGATTCGATGGGAATAATAAGGGAAATGGTGAGAAGGATAAGGCTAGGAATGGAAATGCTAATATGCCCAATAATTATACTGGAGAGGGAAAAAAGCAATTGAAAAATAAAGTAAAATTCCCATGCAATTTATGTAGTGGGGATCATTTAACCCATTTTTCCCTAAGATTCGGGATGCTTGTCCTGACTAACCCTTTTCCCCAAGGGCAGCAAATGCTTGTTGGGGTGAATTCTAGTACTAGAACCCCCTCTAGGGGAAACTAGGATGGGAAATCCAAATCGAGTGTATACATGGTGAGATCTCATGTTGATGTTTCTACAAGGTCACATGATTATGGTGAGCCTAAACCTTAAAAGGCTAAATATCTACAAAATGTTTGAATTACAATCCCAACACTAGGGGTGCTTAGAACTATTATATTATTGAAGAGCTGACTTAGATCCCCTATGAGATGTCAACATTAGAGATACTCTAATCATTTCCTGTACAAAAGAGTTCATTTCTCATTGCGATTGGGGATGTAGATAATAAGAACTCTCTCATTATTACATTTCATTTGTCAAGAGTTAAGAATAGACTCCCTCGTCACATGGATTTCCAGATTAAATCTACATATCAGAAGAAGACTATATTTCGAACTGTAGTTGATGAAGGGGCTTCCACATGCGTCATGTTGTTGTCATGTTGGAAGGTTATCAGGTCCTCAAAATGTATTATTTCCCCAAATATCCTTACTGCATTCGATGGTAATTATCATAGGCCTTATGGAATTATTCTAGTATTTCTCGCCTATGTTGGGGGCAAGGTTGTCAATATTGAGAAAGATATAATTGATGCCAACCTTGATTATAATATTTTTTTGGGTCATAATTGGGTTTACACAATGGATTCCATTTTTCATCACTATTTCACATCCTATTATTCCCTCATGAAGGGAGAATTGTTACAATTGATCAAATGGCTTATTATCCTAACGATCCCAATGCATCTTCTAACTCTACCATCCCCTTAGTGAAGAATACCAAGCATCCTATTGAGAATTTGGGAGTTCGAATGTATTCCTCGTTAATGGGTACTTTTGATCTTCCTCCTCCTATTTCTCATACTAATGCTATTTTTTCCATGAGTGATCCTTGAAAAGGTTCATTTAGAACTCATTATTTTTCTAATCCTTGGCCCTTTCCCCTCCCACTGCCACATTAGAAGAGGGGAAGGTAGGTGGAATTCCATATCCTATATCTACAGTAGAAATCACATATCAATATATCATGAATTCTGCAGATTATGATCCCACTCCTCCCTCATCAGAGGATTTGGATGTTGATGTGGCTCTGGTATAGGTTATTGGCTCTACCTAAACTATGGATCGCCTCGATATTGTATTACCATCTGAAGAAGAAATATTCGAAGCAATGACTGGTGCAGAAATACTATGGGATGATTTGCATCATTGGTGATATTTTCTCTCTTATTTTCATGTGGTTGAATCAAATTTGTCTGGTCCTTCTTCAACTAGAATTGTTCATAAAATTCTAAATCCTTTGGCCCTAACACAATATTTTTCAAAAGGTAATATGTCTAATATCTTAGAAAAAAATTCGATGAACATTTCCAGGAATCCCAATGTCATTGAGAACACCTTCATCGGAGCTGAATGTTCCCTTGAAGAAATCGAGATTTATATTGACCTTTTTAAGGAATTTTGGGATGTGTTTTCTTGGTCTTATGACGAAATTCCTAGAATAGATCCATCGATAGTTCAGAATGAGATCAAGACATACAAAAACACTAAAAATGTGAGGCCAAGTCTTCAACTGGTAAATCCTGGGAAATCTAAAGCTATTAAATCTAAGGTTGAAAATATGGTTAATGTGGGTTTCATATACCTCATTCCCTTGACTAAGTGGGTCTCTAATCTAGTCTCGATTGATAGAAAGCAAGGAATGATCCAGATATGCATTGAATTCAAGGATTTAAATAAGGCTTGTCCTAAGGATAATTTCCCACTGCTTTTATTGATCATATTATTGATGTGTGTGCTGGAAACGAGATATCCTCCTTCATGGACAGTTTCTCAGGGTATAATCAAATAACTATCCATCCTAAAGCTAAACACAATACAACTTTTATTTTTCCTTGGGGTACGTTTTCATACAAGAAAATGCCTTTTGGTCTTAAAAATGCTAGAGCTACCTTTTAGCAGGCCATGTCTTATGATTTTCTCAATATCAAGAAAATAATAGAGGCATATTTGGATGACCTAGTTGCACATTCTTGAAAGAGAACAGATCATCCAAAGCACCTTGGTTTGGTTTTTGAATGATGTTGTTATTACAATATATGGTTGAACCCTAAAAAGTGCGTTTTCACTGTCACATTCGGTTGGTTATTGGGATTCATAGTGCCAAATGAAGGGATTCGTGTCGATCTCTTCAAGGTTGAGGTAATACTTCAGTTGCCTCCCTCATCAACTATTCGTCAACTTCAGTCTCCAAGGAAAATCCAATTTCTTAAGGATATTTATTGTAAATTACGCTGATATTACAAAAGTATTTATGCAATTACTAAAGAAAGGAGCTCCATTTATTTGAGATTATTTCACTTAGTGCTCTTTCAATGCTTTGAAAAAGGAATTAAACTCTGCTCCGTTATTAGTTCCATCCGATTATAGCAGGGATTTCCTGTTGTATCTCACTATGGAAGAATCAACCATTGGTATGGTTCTGGCTCAGGAAGAAGATGCTCTTCAAGATGATGTGATCTATTATCTAATTCGAGGCTTAGTCGGTCCCTAAATTAGGTATTCTCATATAGATAAATTGGTTTTGGTAGTAATTCATGATGTACAACAGCTCTGTCATTATATTCTGCTTAGAAATTTTTTTGTGTTGGTTGACGTCAACCCATTTAAATTTTTCCTTAGTAGGCGAGTGATTGTGGGAAAATAAAATAAATGGATTGTCATATTATAGTAATTTTACCTTGAATTAATGTTAGCCAAGTCCAAAAAATATTTAGCCTTCATGGAATTGATTTCAGAGTTGCCTTGTGAAGAATATATTATTTATGAAGAGTCATTTCCTGATGTACATCTCTTCTTAATCTCTTCGCAGTATCCTTGGTATGGAGATATCATAGTATATCTCTAGATTTTGAAGTTCCCTCATAATTTTTCGAAGGATGAATGTCAAAAATTACATCACTTATCTCAAAATTATATTATTATCGATGATAATTTATATCAGCGTAGGATTGAATCAATCCTTAGGAATTTTTTAACCTTTGAAGAAGATGAGTCGATTCTAAATGGCTGCTACAGTGGAACTTGTGGAGGTCATTTGTCCAGGCTTGCTACAACCCAAAAAATATTTCTTGCAGGGTGTTTTTTCCCTCAATCTTCAAAGATTGCATTGAAGCGATCGTGAAATTCAATCATGGTCAGATATATACTCGAAAAATGCACACTCATCCAACCTTGATTTTCCCTGTCATCACTAGCGGACCCTTCACTAAGTGGGGTATTGACTTTACTACTTATAATCTAGCTTCAGCTAAGGGTCATAACTACATCATTGTAGAAATATACTACTCTAAAAAGTGGGTCGAAGCTATGCCTACTTTCAAAGATGTCTGTGATATGATAAATATTTTCCTATTCAACCAAATCATTTCACATTTTAGTATTCCAAGGCAGATTTTCACTGATCATGGAAGTCATTTTCAGAATAAGATGATGTCCCAAATTAGCTTTAAAATTGGGATTTTGGTAGGAGCATTTGTCTCCATATCATCCTCAAGCCGATGGTTAGGTTGAAGCCATTAATTAATCCCCAAAAACTATCCTGCAAAGGACAATCAATAAAGATAAATCTAATTGGCACTTCATGTTATATCCTACGCTTTGGGCATATGGGATTTCTATCAGGACCGCTACTGGATTTACTCCTTTTCAAATAGTTTACTGTTTGGAATCAATGTTCCCCGTGGAATGTGAGATTTCATCCCTTAAACTAATATTCCAACTTCTTCCATACGCTTATAGACTTGAATAATGCCTCATTCATTTGGAACATCTCTATGAGAAGCATAGGGATGCAACCACAATAAATCGAAATCATAAAAAACAAGTAAAATCCTAATATGACAAGACTGTGTGTCCTAGGGTTTTATTTAAAGGTGACCTTGTCCTAGTCTATGACCAAGATAAGGACACCTTGGGGGCAGGAAAGGTCAAACCCATTTGGTACGGTCCTTTTATTATCAAAAAGGTCTTGAATAAAGGTGCATATGAGTTGGTTTACTTTGATGGAAAAGTGTTTTCGGAGCTCAGAAATGGGTGCTATCTTAAGAAGTATTATTCCTAGGCTGTTTCCTAGCATATGCTTTGTTTTTATATATATTTTACATTGTTTTTGTTTCTGTCTATGGGTATCGTGGTGATATTGGTATCTTTTGTCTTCTTTCGAAAGTTTTTATGGATGATCTGGTGTATCTAGGATTCACCAATGGTGCTAGTAACTATACTCAGAACTTAGATTTTGCTGCTTAGGTTATATATTATCCATCTAGTGAGTTTTTAGTTTCAAGAGGCATATGTATCGGTCATGCCTCCAACAATATGGATGAATACAATGCTGTCATTAATTTACTATTTGAGGAAATAGTGTTTGGTATTGAATCATTAGTTTTTTATTTAGATTTGCAGTTGGTGCTGTCTCAATTAAATAACATTTATCATATGAGATATCCTTTATTACATTTCCAATTTCTAAGAGTGTGATTATTACAAATATAATTTAATTTTATTACTTTTATTCATATTCCATGATTAAGAAATTCATTTTCTAATTCAATATATAATCAAGCATTAGATTAGCATATTAATCATTCATCTCATTAAAACCAAAATACCATAAAATCATCTGTATATATGATCAACACATCATGAATTTGTTTGTATATAGTTAGGAATAATATGTGAAAAATAATACAAAATGTGGATAAATGTCCTACAAAAATAGTCCTTAAGCCCTATCATGTCCATAAAAATATCAGTCATCTAAGTCTAAATTTGTGAGCCTTTCCTTGGATTAGCATCACAGGAAAATATGATGGAATTCACTACCCGTCAGAAGATTTGCACCCACTACCATGGTAATCATACCACTCATCTCTAAATAGCCTTAGGGAGATCTTCGAGTGTTATGGGAACCTGGTGAGTAAAACTATCCAAGTTCCTTTGGACTACATGAAGGACTCTCTCAGACTTAGTTGTTGCTCTCTCTGCGTCTCTGCCATGATGTATGCGCCTAGGAAATCCCTCAAGTCCCACTGGTCTAACATTTGCATCATGATCAAATAACCTTGTAAGATTTTTTTTCACTCAAAAAATAATTTTAACATCTTAATATCATATAAAACTAAAAATAAAAACAAATAATAAAATTTTAAAACATTTATCGATATCACCCCATGCAGTGTCTACGAGAAGTTCTAGATCTAATTCCTCTTTGTAGTCTATGTCTGTATAAGGGTGGTTAGCTATAGCTATGACTTATTCTTCCCACCGAAGGAAGAAATCGTCATCAAACGCTGCTCAAGTGACTTCGCCTTCGCCAAGTCACTTGATTAAGTGATTAGGAGATCAAGTCATATGCTCAAAAATGAAAGTGCTCAAAATAGGTCCAAACCTGAGTGACCAGAAATTTTTCGTTGTTTCAATTCTGGCACTGCGAACGATTCGCAAAACAGATGTTGTATGCAGAAGTTATCAAGGTTTGAAAAGCCCAGTAAACTCCAAAAAAATGACTTTGACCAAGTTTGACTTGGCATGTTGAAAATTAAAAGGAGAATATTCTTGGAATATTCCTTAGAATATCCCCTAGAATATTCCCTAGAATATTCCATGCAGACCTATCGGATTTTTCCAAGTGGCATCATTTGAATGGATAGTGGTTTGAATTTTTGTGGCTCAACCAATCAGGAGTCATGGTCTAAAATTTTTTGGAGCCAACGGGAGTCGAACAACTGACCTCTCCGCATGCAGCGTAAGCCTTAACTAACTCACATAATCGATGATTCTTAACATTTAATGCAACGCGATTCTATTTCTTGTGATATGGGTTTACGTTTGGCATTTTGGGAGGCCACCCCCTCCCCCCATACGCTCTTGCACCTACAACTGAGAGCCAATCCAATCAATCGACAACTATTTAAACGTTAACCCTAACAGTCAGTTCAACAATCCTGTTCACGTGAGAGGGGTTAAAATAAATGTTACAGTTGTGGTTTCTGATGGCGGTTAATCCAACAGGTGGTACAACCGCATTCACATGGTGGGGTTTCAATGTTAAGGCGATGGTTAATGGGTTTAGAACCTTAACTCCCAGTTCTGACTCATATGGTGGAATTTAAATGTTAGGTCCCTATATTACTAGTATAATCCCTTATTATTGTTAGTGCGACCCCCTTATTGTTATTATTGTACCCTTGTAACTCCTATATTGTTATTATTGTGCCCTTAAATTATTATTGTTAGGTCAGCTAGGATTATATTGTGGCCCCACTAGGATTACATTCTGGCCCCATGGACTCCTATATATAGAAAGGAGGTTTTGTAATTTGAATCATCCAAGAATTGTTCATTCATGTAGTGTATTGGAGGTTTCCCCCTCAAAGTGGCTTATTTCTAAGGCGTTGATATCTCTTTTCTTCTATTTTTGGAGCTGGTTTCACAACATTTGGTATCAGAGCTTTGAGATTCTAGGGCTTCGTTGCTCCAAATAGGTCATCGTGGGATTTCGCTATAACTTTTTTTCTATGAAGTTTCAGAAGCTAAAATATTTAGGGTGTGAAGCCGAAATCCTGAGGAACATCGTCAAAAAATTTCAAAGCTTGGTTCGCAATATTTTCTGACATATGATCTGTGGAATTTAGGTCTTTTTGCAGGCTCCTAAATTTAATATAAATAGGTCATCGTGGAATTTACGCTATAAATTTTTTCCTACGAAGGTTCAGAATCTGCAATTTTTAGGGCGCGAAGCAGAAATCCTGAGGAAACTCATCAAAAAATTTTAGATCTTAGTTCACAAAATTTTTGGAGATATGATCTGTGGAGGGTAGTGCTTTTTCAGGCTCTTGAATTTCATCTCATAGAGGTGATCGTGGGAAAATATTCATAAATATCTCTCTGAGCATCGGATTGGAGTGTTGTAAAAAGTGTCCGCAAGTATAAGGACTGTAGTTTTGGGTATATCAATTTCAGAGCCAAAGGAGGAAACAGTGACACGTGGCAAGTCATACAAGTTCGCTCTACTGAACCAATCCAAAATTGGGTCATTGTGGGAGATTGGACATAACTTTGTCTTGAAGAATCAAAATCAAATCAGACCTGTGGCATTTGAAAGAAGATTCAGAGGGCTACTACAGGGCTGAATTTTAGATATTGAAGATCTACAATTATAGAGATAATTAAATTTCAATATCAAGCTCCTCAAAAGCAAGTAAAAGGTGTGTATTTTTTTTCCCGAATTTCATAAGTCTTGTTTGAAGAATCAAGTTGAATTGATTCCAAAGGCATATTGTAGAATAGATATCAATATTGGATTCTAAAATGGCCCCAAAAAATAATTCAACACCTATTAAGCCTTTCTAAGGCTCTACTATGACTCATGAAGACGAAGAATGGCAACATTGCATATCAAAATTACAAGAGCAAGTGCAACAAATTTCGCTCTCGCAAAGAACAAAAAAAAATGAAATGGAAGTTTTGAAGAAAGACGTGGAAACTAAGATGGATGGTTTGAAGAAAGACGTGGAAGCTAAGATGAATGGTTTGGAAGCTAAGATGGATGGCATGGAAGTGGGCATGGAAGCTAAGATGGATGACACGGAAGCTAAGATCGACGAAAAAATGAAAGACAACATGGAAAACATGAAGATGGATCTAAAAGTAGACATCGAAGGTTTGGCAAGGTTGATACAAGAAATTTTTCCTCATGGTGAAAAGATAGTAGAGGAGACTCATGATGAGAACAAAATAAATTTTAATCGTGATTTCATAAACTCTATTGTTGGAGGGAAGAACCATCATATTCCAAAAATGGATATGAGGAAGTTTGATGGAAAGGATCCTGCAACATGGATACTACAGATGGAGCAATATTTTGATCTCCATAATGTGCAAAACACACAAAAGGTATGCATTGCAACTTTACATTTAGAACAAAATACATTTGTATGGTATCGATCGCTTTGCTCCAGTAAAAAAATTGTCACTTGGTCAATTTTTACGGAGGAAATGATAACACATTATGAGGATACAAAGAGCAACACCTTCTTTAGCCAATTGATAAATCTCAAACAAAAAGGTTTAATGGGGGTGCACATTGAGGACTTCCGAAAATTGAATATAAGGGTAACTGATATTCCAGAGGAACACAGGATTTGATCTCTTCATAGGTACTTTAAAGGATAACATCCAACATGAAGTTCGTGTTTTGGAACCCGATTCATTGGAGAAAACATTCAGGTTGGAAAGAAAAATTGAATGTAAAATTATGGCGAC
The DNA here is from genome assembly GCA_034641835.2 of Pinus albicaulis. Lineage (NCBI taxonomy): Eukaryota > Viridiplantae > Streptophyta > Pinopsida > Pinales > Pinaceae > Pinus > Pinus albicaulis. Next base: position 150,246,832 of record CM076581.1, on the reverse strand, counting down.
AAGGAAGCCTACCACTCACTTCTATAAAGAGGGAAGTGTTGCTACTCCTAGATTTCCACAACCTACAAGGTTGACACCACAACAATTGGAAGAAAAAAGAGCAAAAGGGCTTTGCCATAGTTGTGATATAAAATACACTAAAGGTCATAAGTATGCTAAGAAGAAACTATTTTACATAGATTGTGAAGAGGAAGAAGAAAATAAACAATAAGAGGATATACACCAAGAACCAACCCAAGAAGCGGAAGAAATGAGTCCGACGAAATCGTGTAATGCATTGGCAGGAATTACCACTCCTCAAACTATCAAGATAGAAGGACATATCAAGAAGAAAAAGGTAATAGTTTTGATTGATTCAGGTAGTACCCATAATTTTATTCATTGTAAGGTAGCCAAGGAATTGAATTGTTTCCTATACGCAGCAACAGAATGTCAAGTGATGGTTGCAAATGCAGGAACTATAAATTGCTCTAGAAAATGCCATAATATCAAGCTAACCATGGGGGAATATGTATTGAATAGTCCAATGCTTTCCATTCCTATGGGAGGTGCTAATGTTGTACTAGGATTACAATGGTTACAATCTTTGGGGACGATAGATTTTAATTTTCAAGAACTTTTCTTGAAATTTTTTTCAGAAGGAAAGGAAGTCGAATTACGGGGTATTGCAGGGAAGCTAGGAAAGATAATAAGCTCTAATGTCATGACAAAGCTTATAAAGAAAGAACAACGAGGCATAATTTCACAATTATGCTCACTAGAAGTTCCAACATCAAAATCATCTATTTTTGCGGATCTCCAAAAAGTCTTGGACAATCATTCCAAGGTTTTTGAAACTCCAAAAGGACTCCCACCTATTCGTGATCATGATCATGCTATTCATTTGATTCCAGGAAGTGTTCCTCCAAACATCAGACCTTATAGATATCCTTATGTCCAAAAGAGCGAAATTGAACATATGATCGCAGAAATGTTAGAGGCGGGTATAATTCAGCCTAGTCAAAGTTCTTTCTCTGCTCTTGTAGTATTGGTACACAAGAAGGATGGATCATGGCGCATGTGTCCGGATTATAGGGAGCTCAATAAGCTCACCATTAAAGTATATTTCCCATTCCTGTGATTGATGAATTATTCGATGAATTACATGTGATGGCGAGCATAACTCGCCAAACCCAGAATCTCTCCTTTCTGTGACTTTAAAAATCCATCTCCAAAATTCCAATTTGCATATGCACCCTTTAAAACCTGAAAGCCTTCAAAACAACATAAATTCGACCCCTCTCTTATATGCAGGGCTTTTTCAATTCAACAATTCATTCACAAGTCGACATTCAAACATGACACCAACCTTGATTCAATTATACATGCGCCTTTAACTTCCAAGTTGAAAATTTACTATCAAACCACACATTCACGTACTCATTTCCAGCTATGCAAATTTCCCAAACACCGACTTGGATCAAATATCAACAATTGCGCACCCATTAACTTACCATTCGCTCTGTCAAAATCCACACATCGACCTTTGGATCATCTTCATCACCGTTCTCTGGCTCTGCGCAGAAACAAAGTTCTGCAAATTCACCACAGAATCGGAATGGTCTTTCTGCATTCGACCTCAATAAATTCGATTCAAGATTGAACATCCGCTCCAACCATTCTGCAAATCGATTTCTCCAAGGCTCTCTGCGCATATACCAGTCAACCAAATGAACGCAGGATCTCAGCGTTCCGATGCGATGTGACTTGGATTCATTTGCAATTGCAATCGACACTGCGCTATGTTTTCATTTGTTCGACAACTGCTCCCATATAACTTTTTAAACCCGTTTGAAACAGCATTTGAACGCTTCATACATATATATATATATATATATATATATATATATATATATATATATATATATATATATATATATATATATATCAAAACATCCGACGCAACCCATAACTATTGATCCAACGCCTGAATCAATTCACAAATAGCTGAATTACAATATGCCACCAGAGTTTAGCGTTTTACCACGCTCCGATGCGTTGTTAAACTTAGCAAAAACAAGGTGCTCCATGTTCCGATGTATTCATATGCGATATCATGCAATTTCAATTCGCTCCACTTTCAATTCTTTGTCAATGTGATATCAATTGGCATTCACAAATTACGATTTGCAGCCCACTACAACTATCAATTGCTACTCCAGCTCCGATGCGATGATTTCAAACGGATCCAAATTCAATTCAAAACAATTTTATGAACCTTCGCATCCACGCTCTTTGATAACTGAATGTGATAATTGAATCCTCTCTCCGATCCGATCCAACGGTTTTATCAGACCCGATATGCCATACAAAACAATAGATATGTTTTTAAATCCACTCAGAAGTTCACCAAGTGTCTTTGCGCCAAGTTTCCGTATTAAAAACTTTTACATCTCGCAGCTTCAAGCTGTGCCACATTTGTCTTAATCACAGGACTTTTATAATTTAAAACAAAATAACACATAGACAACTATCATTTCAAGCAATTACGCAAAGAAGCCAATTATCAAACTTCACAGGCTCGTATATAACGATGCATACAATTTTAAACTTATTCATAATATTCAGAAAACAGAATTTCGATCTCAAGCCCCATTACATAAGAAATTAACTTCTGTCAAACAAAAACAATCCACACATACCTCGGAGCTCTCGCTCCATCTAAAACCTATCTCTACTAATCTCCTACCTCGCTCTCTCCTTTTTTTTAAAACAAAGGAGATTACACATATCTAAATTAACCATCTCCTCCATATTTGGAGGAATAAATTAATTCACACCTTATCCTAATCTAAACAAACTAGACTACTTGGCTTGATCTCCACGTAGGGAGGATCACTTGCCATTTATTTCCAATTTCTGTTTTGAATTAGGCCACTCTTAACTATTTACATTTAATTGAAATTAATACAAAATTAACACCCAAGTCTTCCTCCAAACTTGTATTTTCCACAACATGTGACCATTCCATCACATTGCTGGCTAGGTCTAGATGCTCCTGCATTAGACTCCCAAAGTTTAAATTAACCATGATCTCCTGATCATGCACTTCTGGTTTGCGTCCTCCTGGATCCCATACTTGGTTTGATATTATGTTCTTGGTTACTGCTGTTGTTATTTGTCCCTCAAGTCTCCTGCCTTTGTGCTGTAATGCCTCACTATCTGCTGCTGTCCTTTTCACATATTTTTCTGTTGTTTTGCTTACTCTAATTCGCAGTTTTCCATACCATAAATTCACCACCATTTCTTCATTTTGCAGTTTTCTGATCTTACCCTCCATTAATCTGATCTGTTCTTTCGAATTAATTTCTTGGTTCAGATTGAATTCACATTGCCTTTTTCCTGCATGTAAATCTTCATCAAAATTAATCAGCTCAATAAACTCAAATGCTTTACCTGGCTTCATCATCAAAAGATTCGACTTATACCACAAATCTGCCATCTTATCTGGAAGTTCTCTCAAAAGTTCTGTATAATCTTCACTAACTGCATTTTCCGTAATATCTTTCTTTAATCCTTCTTTACTCTGGCTTTCTTCACGGTCAATGATCCTCAATGACTCAGTGTATCCTTTGATTTCAATAATTCTTTTGCCATCCTCCTTATTCTACATATGACTATGAGTAGTCATTTCTTCAACAATCTTCAATAACTTTTTGTCTTTCTTGAAGTCGATATGACCTGCAAACACACAAGAACCTTCAGTTTTCAAAATATAATACCTTCCATTTTCTTTTGATGCTTCAAGCACCAATCCTCCATCATAGATCTTTTGGATTTCAATGGACCCTTCTTGCGGTGAGTCCATTTCTCTGAGTCTTTCCTTTTTTAACAAATCAATATGAATTTGTTCAAGTTTCCTAAACTCGTTCATCAGCTTGCCACTCAACCTCTGTTGCAATAGCTTCCACTTCACCCTTTTCTTCAGTTTCCATTTGTATCTTCGGTCTTCACTTATCTTTCTTTGTACTACCAGATCAATTTCTGGTTCTTCATTCTGCTGCCAGTTTCTATACTTCTGCAATTTAATGCATTCCTAAAATTCACTCTCATGTAGCTGATCATTCCTTCCAAATTGCTGGTTACTTCCATATTCATTTTTCTGAGTTAATATTTCTGTCTCCTTCATGTCTCTGAGGACATAACTTCCTTGTTGCTCCTGATCTTTCATCTCACCTTCATATAATCGCTGCTCAATTTCTCTGATTTCAGCATCATATTTATTAATGCTGTCTTCCACACCTTTTCCTCCATCAGGTTCTGTAAGCTTCGTTTCTCCTTTAGATTCCTCGAGTAATCTCTCCAAGAATTCTATCTCCTTATGAAATCTCTCCAGTAGTTCATCACAATTTCCATTCTCAGCTTCATTCTTTTCCAGTCAATCCTCCTGAGTTGACCTGTTTTCTACATTATCATATTGCAAGCATCTTTCATTAGTTCCATTAAACAAATTCATTGGTTTACCTTCTTGTAGTACCACTATGGAATTTTCATTAGACTTCTGGTCTATATCAACCTCATCTGACTGTTTCACACCAAACAGGATTTCATCTATGAACTCCTTCTGTTGAAATATATCAACGCCTTCTTCCTCTAAAAGGGATTCACCATCATACTTCACCTCAAGAGCTTCATTCCTGTTTGTGACAATTTCATCTAACTGTCCATCATCCTCTGCATATCCTGCAAACATACACAAACTATAAGAATCAAAATCACAAGGCTTCATTGCCTCATCTGCTTCCTTTGTCATATTTGAATTGTTCTGAACTCTTCCAATAGTCCCTGAGATCTTCAGCTGACCTCTCATTATCCTCTTCCCCTAAAATTTCACCTTGTTCTGGTCTACAAATGGAGACTTCAATTCTACCTCTGCTTCTCTGAGTTTCTCTGATTCCTCTTGGGCACTCAATATCTGCTCAATCTTTTTCAATTCTTCTACTATCTCTAACTTCACTTGCTGATTTCTCCTTTCTCGTAGCCTTGGCCACTTTAATCTTTTCCTCATGGTCCAACCATTCTTCTAGTCTTTAACATTTCTTTGCAGCATCTTCATCAATATTCCAATCTGGAAATCTATCTCATCTTTCTCTCTGTCAAATTCTTCTTGACTCATCCTCAAGCCATTTGCTTTGGCATCTTCCCTTCTGCTGTGGCTTCTTTGTGAACTTTTGCTATGACTATCTGTATTCATTTTCTTCTCCTCTCTTTCCATGAGCTCCTCACTCTTCTGCAACAAGCCTCTGCAACAACAAGTCCTTCTTACTGCAATCTTACCTCACTAAGCTCTCCTCACTCAGTCTTTTGGTAAGCACGATCCCCTATCTGGAATCTTCTCTTGAGAAACACCTTTGCTCCCTTTAGGATTTTGCAATCTCTCACTCTCACTTTCTATCCAATCTCTTATTGGATTCTTCAGGTTCACTGCCACTCTAAGGGCTTTCCCTACTCTGCTTTTAAGAACACATCTAATTCTTCTCTCACAGCTTCTCTTGGTCTATATTCCTGTAGTCTTCATTCTTTCTTATGCTGTCACCTGTGCTTTGAATGGATTTACTCACTGCTGCAATATGGAACTAAACTTCATTCAGAAAACAAACATATTCAATTTCAACAGAGCCAAGCTCTGATACCAAAAATGATGGCGAGCATAACTCGCCAAACCCAAAATCTCTCCTTTCTGTGACTTTAAAAATCCATCTCCAAAATTTCAATCTGCATATGCGCCCTTTAAAACCTGCAAGCCTTAAAAACAACATAAAGTCGACCCCTATCTTATATGCAGGGCTTTTTCAATTCAACAATTCATTCACAAGTCGACATTCAAACATGACACCAACCTTGATTCAATTATACATGCGCCTTTAACTTCCAAGTTGAAAATTTACTATCAAACCACACATTCACGTACTCATTTTCAGCTATGCAAATTTCCCAAACACTGACTTGGATCAAATATCAACAATTGCGCACCCATTAACTTACCATTCGCTCTGTCAAAATCCACACATCGACCTTTGGATCATCTTCATCGCCGTTCTCTGGCTCTACGCAGAAACAGAGTTCTGCAAATTCACCACATAATCGGAATGGTCTTTCTGAATTCGACCTCAATAAATTCGATTCAAGATTGAACATCCGCTCCAACCATTCTACAAATCGATTGCTCCAAGGCCCTCTGCGCATATACCAGTCAACCAAATGAACGCAGGATCTCAGCGTTCCGATGTGATGTGACTTGGATTCATTCGCAATTGCAATCGACACTACGCTATGTTTTCATTTGTTTGACAACTGCTCCCATATAACTTTTTAAACCCGTTTGAAATAGAATTTGAATACTTCATACATATATATATATATATATATATCAAAACATCTGACGCAACCCAGAACTGTTGATCCGACGCCTGAATCAATTCACAAATAGTTGAATTACAGTATGCCACCAGAGTTTAGCGTTTTACCACGCTCCGATGCGTTGTTAAACTTAGCAAAAACAAGGTGCTCCATGTTCCGATGTATTCATATGCGATATCATGCAATTTCAATTCGCTCCACTTTCAATTCTTTGTCAATGTGATATCAATCAGCGTTCACAAATCACGATTTGCAACCCACTACCACTGTCAATTGCTACTCCAGCTCCGATGCGATGATTTCAAACGGATCCGACTTCAATTCAAAACAATTTTATGAACCTTCGCATCCACGCTCTTTGATAACTGAATGTAATAATTGAATCCTCTCTCAGATCTGATCCAACGGTTTTATCGGACCCGATATGCCATACAAAACAACAGATATGCTTTTAAATCCACTCAGAAATTCACCAAGTGTCTTTACGCCAAGTTTCCGTATTAACAACTTTTACAGCTCGCAGCTTCAAGCTGTGCCACGTTTGTCTTAATCACAGGAATTTTATAATTTAAAACAAAATAACACATAGACAACTATCATTTCAAGAAATTACGCAAAGAAGCCAATTATCAAACTTCACAGGCTCGTATATAACGATGCATACAATTTTAAACTTATTCATAATATTCAGAAAATAGAATTTCGATCTCAAGCCCCATTACATAAGAAATTAACTTCTGTCAAACAAAAACAATCCACACATACCTCGGAGCTCTCGCTCCATCTAAAACCTATCTCTACTAATCTCCTACCTCGCTCTCTCCTTTTTTTTAAAACAAAGGAGATTACACATATCTAAATTAACCATCTCCTCCATATTTGGAGGAATAAATTAATTCACACCTTATCCTAATCTAAACAAACTAAACTACTTGGCTTGATCTCCACGCAGGGAGGATCACTTGCCATTTATTCCCAATTTCTGTTTTGAATTAGGCCACTCTTAACTATTTACATTTAATTGAAATTAATACAAAATTAACACCCAAGTCTTCCTCCAAACTTGTATTTGCCACAACATGTGACCATTCCATCACATTGCTGGCTAGGTCTAGATGCTCCTGCATCAACATGGAGCAATTTATTTTACCAAATTGGATCTTCGTTCAAGGTAACATCAAATTAGAATGAAGACTAAAGATATTCTGAAAACAACATTTCGAACTCATGAGGGTCATTATGAATTTTTGGTCATGCCTTTTGGCCTTACCAATGCACCTTCTACATTTCAAGGGCTGATGAATTTCATTTTCAAACCCTTCCTTAGAAAATTTGTGCTAGTATTTTTTGATGATATACTAATCTACAACAAGTCTTGGAAGGATCATGTTCAACATGTTGACACGGTGCTCAAAATATTATAGGACAAACAATTATATGCAAAAACATCCAAATGTTTATTTGGAGTACAAGAGGTGGAATATCTAGGTCATATTGTATCTCACGAGGGTGTTTAGGTAGACCCTAACAAAATTAAAGCCATTAAGGAATGGAAAGTACCCACAACCATAACGCAGTTGCGAGGATTTATCGGGTTAACAGGGTATTATCGAAATTTTGTTAAGAATTATGGGAGAATAGCAACACCTCTAACAACATTATTGAATAAAGATGCATTTTCATGGACTCGTGAAGCAACTAAGGCCTTTGAACATCTTAAAGAGGCAATGTGCCTAGCACTAGTCTTAGCTATGCCAGACTTCACAAAAACCTTTATTGTGGAATGTGATGCCTTAGGAAATGGAATTGGTGTTGTTTTAATGCAAGAAGGAAGACCCATTGATTTTGAAAGTCGTCCAATCAAAGGAAAGTATTTACAGAAACCTATTTATGAGAAGGAAATGTTAGCAATATTGCATGCACTAAAGAAATGTCAAACTTACCTAATGGGAAGACACTTCAAGGTAAAAACTGATCATGATAGTCTTAAACACTTTTTGGAACAAAGACTATCTTCAGAAGAGCAGCAAAAATGGGTCACAAAGATGTTGGGTTATGACTTTGAAATAATATACAAAAAGGGAAGCTAAATGTTGTTGCAGATGCACTCTCAAGAAAGAATGAAGAGGTGGAAGCATTGCTTTGTGCCATTTCTATTATCCAACCAGATTGGATAACCGAAGCAAGAGATGAATGGAAGAAGGATGAAGACGTGTGGACACTCATTCAAAAGTTGCAGCAAGATCCTAGTACATCTGATACATTTAGTTGGAAAAATGATTCCTTATGGTACAAAGATCGCTTATATCTTTGTAAGAATTCCCAACTAAAACAAAAGATTCTTTTGGAATTGCACACTTCTCCTTTAGGAGGATACTCAGGATTTTTAAAAACTTACCACAGGGTGAAGAAAGAATTTTTTTGGGATGGCCTTAAATCTGATATTCAAAAGTTTGTGGCGAAATGTTTGGTTTGCTAGCAGAATAAAGTTGAGACAATTAAGACCTTGGGTCTTCTACAACCTTTATCCATTCCAAGTCAATGTTGGGAGGAGATTTCAATGGATTTTATCATAGATTTACCTAAGTCCAAAGGAAAGAGTGTCATCATGGTGGTAGTTGATAGAATTACCAAGTATGCACACTTTTGTGCATTATCTCATACATTTAAAGCAAGTATAGTTGCTACTACATTTATGGACACAGTTCAAAAGCTACATGGAAACCCAAGGGTCATTGTGAGTGACAGAGATCCCATTTTTACTGGAAATTTTTGGACGAAGTTATTTTCTTGTTTGGGTACTCAATTAGCTCATAGCTCATCTTATCATCCTCAATCCGATGGTCAAACTGAGATAGTAAATAAATGTTTGGAAGGATATCTTCGTTGTTTTGTATCCGATAAACAAACACAATGGGTCAAGTGGTTACCTCTCGCTGAATGGTGGTATAACACTTCCTTCCATACTGCAGCCAAAATGACCCCATTTATGGCACTTTATGGATATCATCCACCATCGATTACATCATCTTTAAGGGAAAATTCGAAGGTTCAAGCAGTCGAAGATCACATCGAGCATCAGCAAGAAGTTCTCCAACTCTTAAAGGATAACCTGAATTTGGCACAAAATCGAATGAAACAACAGGCAGATCAACATCGCAATGAGAGAAGTTTTGATGTAGGAGATTGGGTATTTTTATGGCTACAACCATACAAACAAATGTCCCTCAAGCAAGCTAAGAAGGATAATAAATTATCGCCAAAGTACTATGGTCCTTACAAGGTGTTGCAAAAGATTGGTACTATGGCATACAAATTGGATCTTCCTGCTTCTTCACGAGTGCATCCAATTTTCTATGTTTCATGCTTAAAGAAGGTTATAGGCGAAAATCTGCCAATTCAAACAATATTGCTAGAACTTGATGAGGAAGGAAAAATCATATTGGAACCTGAAGCAGTCATGGAAACCAGAATTAGAAAACTATGGAATCGATCAATTTCAGAGTATCTCATGAAGTAGAAGAACTTACCCACTGAATATTCTACATGGGAGGATGAGAATTTTATACAGAAGCACCCAGAGCTACTCAAGCGTTGAGGACAACATTTTTTTGAAGGAGAGGGGCATGTTAGGTCCCATATTACTAGTATAGTTCTCATGGCTGTTAGTGCAACTTTATTGTCATTGTACCCCTGTAACCCCCATATTGTTATTATTGTGCCCTTACATTATTATTGTTAGGCCGGCTAGGATTACATTGTGGCCCCACTAGGATTATATTGTGGCCCCATGGACTCCTATATATAAAAGGAGGTTTTGGTCATTTGAATCATCCAAGAATTGTTCATTCATGTAATGTATTGGAGGTTTCCCCCTCGAAGTGGCTTATTTCTAAGGCGTTGATATCTCTTTTCTTCTATTTTTGGAGCTAGTTTCACAACATTAAACGTTAATGTGAAGGTTATGGCAGGGTTGGCATGTGACCACCCCGCCACTACCACTTTATGTAAAATTTATCCGCCCACCTAATTTGGAGCATGCCCCCCAATGTTGGGGTTTTCTATTAAATTAAATAGCAGTTAAACTTACAGTCTCCACGTTTACTGGAGCTTTCCTAGGTGTGATTGGGAAAATTATTGTTTGGGTCATAACTCTTCGAGATTTCAACCATGTTTGGAGAATGAATAATAATTTTTGGCTAATTTTGACATTCTAAACTCATTGGAATAGGTTTCAGAGCCATCAGAGGTCATTTCACACATGTTTTTCTTCAAGAGAATTTAAGGAGCCACCATGGCCACTAGGGTGTTTTCAGTGTATTGAGCATCCATTCTCTATTTTCTGCAAATGAATAGTCATTCCTGACTAATTCAAGCATTATGAAGCTTGTTTTTACAAAGAGAACAACCATTTGAGGCTTTTTATCACATGTAATTACCATTTTTGAGAAATAATATATGAGGGACATGCCATTAGGAGCTGGAATAATAGATGTAGCTCGGGAGGGGTAAACTGCTTCATCAATTTGCTGAGTATTGTAATATGTGATGCTTTATTCTCTGTCATTTACTGCTGAACAGTGTTATATAAGCTAATTTACATGCTTTAACCTCACATAAAAATATTTTTAACTAGGTTAAAACCATTTGTTTCACCTGCAAACTTCAGTGAAACTTATGCACACAAATTAATTACTGTTTGGATACCTAGCACAAAAAAAATAATACATTACATTCAGATTAAGTTGGTATCAGAGCTTAAGCTAAGCTAGAGTAGTTTATTTGTTTAATCTTTTTGCAAGGATTTTTTTAACATTTTGCAAGAGTTTTAATGCTTACTAGGCTGAAGCTTAAGAGAGGAGAAGGTCGATTGGTGAAAGTTCAAAGTAATCCTCAGCGAAGGAGGGAAAAAGTGCCATTATCTCCACCTTCAATTTCACCTCAAAGAGAAGCAGAAGAATCCATAATCATGACTTCAAGGGACGGAGGAATCCATGAAGAGGTGGATCCCAAAGAGGAAGAAAGAGTGTTCAGGAAAGCATTTCTTGACATGACTGAAATGGTGAGAGTCTTTTATCAAGAAAGGAATGAAATACTAGAAGGATAAGGATCCAAACTTCACAAGGAAGGTCAAGGATCATCAGGATGTCACAATGATGAAGATAAATCAAAGAAGGGAAATGGAGGAAATGGAGACAGTGAAAGTTCACCATCCTCACCCTCAACATCATCATCCTCTACTTCATTTTCAGTACACCAATCACACAAGTCAAAGAACACCGGTAAAATTCCTTTTCTAAAACTTGATGTTAAGTTTGAATTACCAATGTTTGATGGTGAAGTTAATGTAGAAAAGCTAGGTAATTGGATTAGGAAATTAGAGGTCTATTTGAGATTCCATAATTTTCAAGATGATGACACCAAATTCCAACTAGCTTCATTGAGAATGGAAGGTGCAGGTCTTGTTTGGTGGGAAGCCAATACAAAGGAGGAGATCAAGAAATATGGTAAGATTATTTTATCATGGACTGATTTCATTTCTGCAATAAAACAACAATTTTATCCATTAGTTCACATGCAGAAAGCCATAATGGACGAGAAAAATTTTAAACATTTTAAAGGACAAAATGTACAAGTGTATACTCAAGAATTTAGAAGAAGAGCTCTTTTACTAGGAGTAGATTTTCATAGCCAAGACACTTTTCTCAAGTATATAGGAGGCTTACATACCTACCTAAGACATACAAACCTCATGTTTAACCCTACAAGTCTAGATGAGGTTTGTATTCAAGCCACACATTTAGAGGCAAGGGGAAAACAAAATTTATATGGGAATGAGGAAAATGAATTTAAAGGCAAATGGAAGAAAAAGAGAAATGCAAATACTAGAAAAGAGAAGGGAAAATTATTCTGCAAACACTATTCTAAAACTAGCCATGATGAGGACCATTGTTAGAAACTTCATCCAAAGTTGAAACTAGAAATTTTTAAAGCCAAAGAGAAATCCAAGGAGAAGGCAAGATAGTTGCAATAGATAAACAAAACGTAGGGTCAGATTCAGGAGCTGAAAGAAAAATCATAGCTATGGGACTAAAGAACATAAAGGGGAAAGAGATTGAAATTAAACCCAGTTCTAGTATTTCTAATTGTCACATAGAAGCTCCAAGTGAAGAAAAGAGAATTGAATTGTTTCATGTGAGGGTCATCTCCAAACATACCAAGGTTGAGACATTGTTTGACAGTGGGTCACAAGAAAATTTAATTTCTGAAGACTTGGTCAAGAAACTTAATCTTGAGACAGTTCCATATCCGAAACCATATCCATTTGGTTGGATTTGTAAGGATGCAAATTTATAGATTTCAAAGAAGTGCATGTTGCATTTCGCAATAACTGCACATTTCATTGACACATTTGAATTAGATGTTGTTCCACTTGATATAACAGGTATGGATTTACAGGTTTCAAAGAAGAGCATGTTGCGCTTTGCAATAACTGAACATTTCACTGACACGGTTGAATTAGATGTTGTTCCACTTGATATAACAGGTATGGTGTTGGCAGTCCTTACTTTTTGTTGGAATAGGGTCTCCTACAAGCTGCAAAATTGGTCCATTTTGAATAATTTTGATTAAATTTAGTTTAACGTAGGGGTTTTCGGGTGGGCCAAAGCCCCGAAAGCATTGTAATGGGTAAAAGGGTAAACCAGGGGTCTGAAAACCACATGTTTGCGGACCATAGGAAAGTCTAGGCTAAATTATTATAAATAGAGGAACATTTTGTATTGTAAGGGAGGGAAATGAAGAGCTATTGATGCAAATTATGGTTTAAGTTATCTGTTTGGGTTTTGGGGAAAGGACTCCTGCTAGCTGTGTGCACGGAGATCCAAGTCCAGCTATGTGCAGACCCTGCTGCTATGTGTGCAGGCTGGGAAGGGAATTGTAAGAAGGAATTGATGAATTAATGAATAGGAAAGGTTGATAGAGAACTGAATCTGTGAGTAATATTTGTGTGAATCATTGGTAATTACTGCATTGTGCGTTTCTGTATTTAAGTTGCGAAGATCTATGTAAGTGTTTTTTCTATACCTAGATCTGTTTTGTCCTATTTATGCAATGCTGTGTTACTATCACAAAAGCATATAATTATAGATCTAGCGCATGTGGATGTGAATAGAGACCCACTTGGTGCTGTGTAGGACAAGGTGATCTGGGTATCGCAGGGCCAAACACAGCTTTGCTTGCCTTACTTATCCTTTCTCAGGGTGCGGAAACCTGGTTCCAGCACCCACCCATACTACTTCAGGTGAGACTTTGACCTGCAAAAGTAGGTCATTGCCAAAAGGGCCAGTAGTATAGGGGTTTGTTGGCAAACCTTGAACTTCGAACCTGGGTCAAGACCCCTCGAGCCAACAAATGGTTCCATTTCCAGGACCTGGAGAATTCTAAGAAAGGGATCGGTAAATGACAAGAGAATATTGGAAGCCTGAAAGAAAGGAAATCGAAGACTGGTTCGAAAGGCAGATCCAAGAATTCACGGTAAAAGAAAATCGCAGTGAAAAAATAACAGCGGAAAGGTGGAAAAATAGGTATATTCTTACAGAAAGCTACGAAATATTCTTTGTGACATTTTCAATCGAGCTTCAAGAGTGGCTGGCTAGGCTCGTAGAATTCCAAAAGTGTTGGAAGGACAAACGAATCACTCAGTGGACCCCAGAGCTGATCCAGTAGCTAGAAAGGACTGATAATACTATCACACGCATAGTAGATCACTGGGTGGACAATGTGCTAGGAGGATTTGTGACGGAATTTTCCATTGATCAGTTTGTCTCATACTCTGAGGCCGAACGACGATTCTTTAAAGGGTTCCGGGGAAAATTTCTGAGGACGTTACCGTTACTGATTAAGATATTACTGTGTGAAAAGAGAGTTTTGTGTAGTCATATTGATTGAATGACCTCGGATCTAGACGGGAGAGTGGTGCGTAGCGGTAAATACTATCAGACGAACCTTGATGGTGGGGGATCCACCTATAATATGTTGCAAGAACCAGCTACGCAAGATCCCCTGGCTACACCACTGCCCAGGTAGCACAAAGGTAAGAACTCTCCCATACCACCAACCCCGCCAGACAGCGATATGGCTATGCACCTGAGGCTACCTACCTTCAAGGGGGTAGGGGATGAAGATATTGACTGATTTTGGTTTGTTGTAGACTCCATCTGGACTACGTAGAATGTGGCAACCGATACGGTGAAGAGGGTGCAACTATCCCTGGCGTTCGAGGATAGGGCACTGGATTGGTATATGAGATACATTGCCTAGAATGGGAGTGCGTCTATTCAAGATATCAAAGATGCTCTGAAGCAACAGTTATGAAAGCCAAAATATTACTCTCATCTGGTAGCAGAATTAAAGGACTTCAAACAAGGTGTGTCTGAGTCAGTGTGGGAGGATGATCAGTGATTGAAGAGAGAAATCAGGGAAGGAGGATTCGAGTATGATGATAGACAACATACATAATGGTTCATCGCTATATTGCTACCTCACCTGCGCACGCCAATGAGTCACCAAACCCTTGAGTCACAGGAGAAAGTTGTGGAAGTCGCTATGAAACTAGAAGCTTCACCTAAAGAGGATACGTCAGTTGGGGTACAACAAATTCAGGAATAGCTTGGGGCTATGCATATGGAAATACAGAACCTGTGAAAGGAGTGAGGAAAGGATGTCCGCACGGATCTATGGTGCATACAATGTCGGGTATCTGGCCACACAAAGGATCGGTGTCCTCTACTAGTAGATTACATGCAGGTGGGAGGACCTAGTCCGGTACGCCTAGGAGCAGGTGGGGAAACCATCCTATCACGACCAGTCTCGAGTAGACCTGTGTTGTGGTGTGACGACTGTCGTGTAGTAGGACTGCATGATACAAACCATTGCCCTCGGCTAGGTGCATATGTCCCAGAACTGAAGCAACAATGGTGCAGATTCTGTCGGTCGGTGGGACACGATGAGTAGAACTGTCATACTTATGACTTGATGATAGATAATGGGAACTTGTATAGGGTACAATCAGACCCTGCATCACTAAGAACTTCTGCGCACTTCGGGGGATCATCATCCAGGGGCAGAGGAGGTCGGGGGGAAAGTGCAGGACGAGGACAAGGGAAGTTAATCTGTTATAACTACGGAGAGATAGGACACTTTGCTAGAGAATGCCCAAATCCCACCAGGTCTTCGTGCAAGTATTGTAGGTGCGGGACCATGTGGTGGAGTATTTCCCAATATTAATAGCCCACCCCTACGCAGAATGTGCAAAGAGTTAAAACCGAGCTAAGGAATGTAGATCCGAGTGTAAAATTCATGACACACAACGAGATGGTCACCTAGGGAGCAAAGGAGAAGCTTGCCTCTTGGGAAGGAGTGAACCTCAAAGAACAAGAATCACTAGCAAGCCCTGCGCAGCTGCCGACACACCTCAAGATAGGGGAGGGGGTTGAGCCCTTCCTACAGGCCTGTTTGAAGCTGCTACAAAACCTGCAGGCCATAGAGAACATCCAAGCATTAATGAATACCTGCACAGCTTGGCCCAATCTAATTCCTGGGACCAAGGATGTACACAAACTATGCAATTATAAAAAACGCACTGGAAAAGAAATGCGGTTGACTGTGCAGATTGGTGACTACGAGATTGATAAAGTTATCTTAGATCTTGGATCAGAAGAAAAAGTATTACCAAAACAGACATGGAAACGAATGGGAGAGCCTAAATTAGAATGGTCCACCATCCCGCTACGAATGGAAAATCAACAAAAAAGCATTCCTCTAGGTAGGCTACCAAAAGTCATGGTCAATATTGCAGGGGTAAAGGTCTTAGCTGACTTTGAAGTAATATAAATTGTGGATCCCTACCCTACACTCCTAGGACTGGACTGGGCTTTAGACATGGGGGGCGTCATCAATCTCAAAAATCATAGCATGGAATTTGAGAACAACGGTACACGCGTAATAGTACCACTGGATCCAACAGAAGGTGTGCGGTATACAGAGCTAGCCTACAAGGAGGAGGAAATAGATCACATTTACAACTTGACTGCACGGGACGAAGATTGGGTTAACCCCACAACTGAAGGAGTACTCTGTTGGGAAAAAGACAATAAATGTTTTTCTGACTCTGATGAGGAACTGGAAAACTGGCAAGGACGGTTGCACAAGGTTTACACTACCTTCGGACCACCAGGAATTTCCACCGCATCTCTACCAAGGTAAGGGACTTGCCCTACTGTGATGACGCAAGGAATATTATGAAGTTTTTTGAAGCCAAAATTCCCAAGGAACGTAGGCTAGGGTCATTGTTGCTAACCCTATGCAGAGCACCTGCGCGTTGGTGGGATACGCAAGGGCCGGTATTCCTCACTTGGGAGAAGTGTCGGAGTAGGATGATCCTGCGCTTGGGGATCCCAACTGACAAATGGGCCCCGAGGTCAGTGGACCCATGCAGATACTTGCTGACATGCGAAACTCAAACGTGCGATAGGATCCTGCCCAAACAGGCTCACCTGGTTACCAATGACCTAGGCTTGCGTTCGACTATGGAGCTGCACCAACCCACACGTAATTGGGAGAAATTGCGAACACTTCAGGTGACATATGGCACGAGGACGCTTGATGCAACCCTGCCATATAGGGACGTCCGGACCAAGGGAAAAGCGCACTAATCGAGAAGTTTAATGGCCAAATTACTGGACTCATACCTGAACCATGTTACGAAACACCTAGCATTAGCCTTAATTTGGGGTACGCGAACAGCACGCAGGCGTCATTTGAGGTCTAAAGATCCATGGGAGAGTCCTAAGGTATGAATAACAACTGTCATTCCACCCCACTTTGATAGGAAAGTAACCTTACAATTATGCAAAATGGGCGGCAGGCCATCAATACGTCCATTTATGGTAAGTTTGTTCTGAACGATCGATGGTAAGTTTCAGGTATGGGTTACTCCACCTGTAGATAGCTTCGGACAGTGTGCAGTTAGAAGGATAACTTTGCAACAGGCTACATATTGTCTCTACACCATGCCCCTGTTATCCACCTACTGGCTTATTGGGATCATTGACGTTTTCTAGGACGCCTATCCTTTTGTTGCTATGGCGGTCCCTAACTCGCCGAATGCTTCGATCCCTGTCCATTCTGCACCCACAGACATCATATTGAGAGGGCCTAGGGAGGCCGAGTTTGATCAAATGATTGGTCGTTGGCCCCTTGCAGAGGGAATTGACTATGAACCCCGCACGTAGAGGTACCATAGCTGCGCAACAGGAGTTCCTGACCTTCACACCCCGGGGACGACCGCGGGACCCAGCCGGATGGCCTCAGATGATACAACAAAGGAGGGTCTGCTATTATCGCGGTCCCCCACCAATAGTGTTGCAATCAGGTCATGCCTAGTCCTATGCTAGGAAGGAACAATGAGATATAGGGATATGTTGCGACTTCTCCATAGTCCTAGATTACCGACCAGCGGAAGCCATATTTGTTCGCTCCCTTGCACTGTCCTAGTTAACGATCATGCTCCAACTGCTACGGACATACAAATAAATTTGGCACAGCTATCCCGCGAGGCACTACAAGGATTATACACCACGGTGTTGTAAGAGGTCCGTCACCGTGACCGAACTGCACGACAGCAATGTGAAATACCTCTAGAAGTTCGGGCACAACAGGTTGCATTAGTCATCGAAGAAAAAAATATTATTCAGGAGCATCTTACACAGGGCACGCAGTTGGTCAAAATAGCTACACAGCTCTAGACAACGGTTCGGTACCATCCTATGCTTCAGCGTGTCCAGGAAGACTTACTGCAGGCATAACCTACTTTCAATCAGGTCAGAGCTCCCTTTCCCTCCAGCATCTTTGTGCAGCGTCTTGACGCCATGGACATGATTGCGAATCTTTGTCGTGCCAACAATGTCATCAGGATATGGTTTAAACCATGGGGCGACACCACCCTCCAAATCTCCCAGGATGCTCATACCTTAATTGCGCGCCTCCACCGAATGTTAGAACAGGTTACCGCGGCTCCAAATGGCCCTGCCTCCCTGACGCTTGTCAACATTGCATAGAGAGCTGCTGCCCAGAGTCAGGAAGTGCTCCCTCCACTCTTCTGTGCTCTTGATACCTTGCATGCGTAGATTGAGGCCGCACCACCATAGTGAATCGAGATGAGTCACAAGATTGTGTTGGGGGACTGTTGGAACAGGGTCTCCTATAAGCTGTGAAACTAGTCCATTTTGAATACTTTGATTAAATTTAGTTTAACGCAAGGGTTTTAGGGTGGGCCAAAGCCCTGAAAGCATTGTAATGGGTAAAAGGGTAAACCAGGGGTCTGAAAACCATGGTTTGCAGACCATAGGAAAGTCTAGGCTAGATTATTATAAATAGAGGAACATTTTGTATTCTAAGGGAGGGAAATGAAGAGCTATTGATGCGAATTGTGGTTTAAGTTATTTGTTTGGGTTTTGGGGAAAGGACTCCTGCTGGCTGTGTGTGCGGAGATCCAAGTCCAGCTGTGTGCAGACCCTCTTGTTGTGTGCGTAGGCTGGGAAGGGAATTTTAAGAAGGAATTGATGAATTGATGAATAAGAAAGGTTAATGGAGAACTGAATCTATGATTAACCTTTGTGTGAATCATTAGTAATTATTGCATTGTGCATTTCTATATTTAAGTTGCGAAGATCTGTGTAAGTGTGTTTTCTGTACCTAGATCTGTTCTGTCCTATTTATGCAATGTTGTATTACTATCATAAAAGAATATAATTATAGATCTAACGTACGTGGATGCAAATAGAGACCCAATTGGCCCTGTGCAGGACAAGGTGATCTGGGTATCACAGGGCCAAACGTAGCTCTTCTTGCCTTACCTATCCTTTCTCAGGGTGCAAAAACCTAGTTCTAGCACCCACCCATACTACTTCGGGTGAGACTTTGACCTGCGAAAGTAGGTCTTTGTCAAAAGGGCCAGTAGTATAGGGTTTGTTGGCAAACCTTGAGCTCCGAACCTGGGTCAGGACCCCTCAAGCCAACACTTGTATGACAGGAAAGCTATCTTCCATTTCCATGAGAACAAATACCATTTATTCAAATATGGCAAGGAGTACATTGAGAGAGCTCATAAAAAAAACTAGATTCTTCTTTAGTTAATGTAGAGCAGATGAAGAGGCTCGTCAATGCAAGCCAAAACTTTACATTGATGATGATTAAGAAAAGATAAGTTTTAAATAATCCTTTTCATGTAAATGCTGATATATGTAATGATTTGTTTCAGTTTGAAAGCAGGTTGTCTTTGAAAGAAGATGAAAAGTAGTTGCAGCAGTTGATATTGGTGTCGAACGATGCTGAAAGAAAAGTGTCAATGCAAGAAGTTGCAAAGGTCCAAGAGAGGGAAAAGAAACTTGACAAAGAGGGCACAATATTAAGAAATGATCAATGTTGGTTTCAGAAAGGCATGGTACAATGGCGAAGAAACTTGGTCAGGAATTGACAGAAGTTCAAGGCTAATTCAGCAAAAAATCGCCATAAGGAAAGAATGCAAGGTGAAAGTAAATTTAAGTTTCCTTTGATTATAGACCAATGTAGAAACATGATGTTTACTACAAAGTTGAGTTGTTGTTCTGCAATTTCAGTAAATGTGCAGCATGACTATGTCAAAGTCAGCAATGGTTGGTCAATGGAATCAAGGAAAAATTTGTCGTTTCATGAAAATCTACAATTAATGAAATTAGGGAAATTTCAGTGGATTAATATTGGAAGAGTGGGGACACAATCTCCTCATCTTCATGTTTAGTAGTCCAGAGAGATTTTGGGGTCCAAAATCTTCCCAGTGGGGAGGTGTGATCAAGAGATCAAGTCATATGCTCAAAAATGAAAGTGCTCAAAACAGGTTCGAACCTAACCGACTATCAAGGTCTGATCGTTGTGATTCCGACGTGGTGAACGGCTTGAAAAACTGATTTCATATGAGGAAGATATCATGTTCTATTCGTTTTCCCAAAAAACAAAATTTTGGTGACTGGATGCCAGTCAACTTGCAGGTACAGTCAGTGGAATATTCTGTGAATATTCCATTTATTTAGGGCTAGTATGGTGGTTCCACATGGCACATCATGGGTCATTGGATGTTGAGGGTATGGTGATGATTATGACTACTGGATTTGTTTATAAGTGGGTGAATCACTGAGTGACATGTGGCAAGCCCGCAGGCTGCCACGTGTCCTCATAAGGTTAGTGTAAAATTATATGGAGGCCATGGGAGTCAACCACTCAACTGATCTAGGTGGATATTGGTGGCCACCCACCTATTCCACTTGGGGCCCCACCATTGTCTCTTTTAGTTTTTTAGTTTCGGCACAACTTACTATTTTTAGCAGTTTTTGGGGTCCTGAACTTCTGGAGCCGTTTTGAGGCCATAAACGACGTGTTTTGGGCATCGTTTGTCTAGAAAATATGATTCCATTCCAAAATTGATATTTTTGGTGACAATTTTAATCCTCGGATAGATATTTCTAGCAATGTATCATACGTGTCAAACGGAGATCGTATGCCGAAGTTACATCCCCGGGAAGTTGAAACACCAATTTACCCAAACGGGGCCCATAGTTTTAGCGCTTCATCTGCTAGGGTTAGGTTTTTGGACGTTTAGAGTTCTCCATTGTTTCTCAATAATAAATAGGCCCTCGAGCCTCATTGTAACAAAATTCAGAGGTCTGTAGCTGCCACATCTCTTCTCAGAGATTCGCAACTAGTACCCTTGCTAGTTTATTTCAATTCTATCTATAAGCAAATTTCAGTTCTTTCATATTAATGAAATGAAGTGTTATTTCCGCTGCATATTTGTATTTATGGTTATATGTGTATTTTGTTTTTTTCTTGCAGAAATTCAGATTAGTGGTATCAGAGCGGTCTGCTTTTTTTCAATCCTTCTTTGCATGTCCCCAACAAGGTCAGGGTATAAGGAGTTAGGGCTCGATCTGGTGGAACCTTTGCAAGATCAGCCTCGTAAACCATGACAAACGCCCATGGGGGATGAAAATAAAGATGAGGGAGTAGGAGATCCTATCAAAATATTTCTTGAAGAGGCCCTCGAAAAACAAAGGAACGCGATGATGGATAACTTTGCCCAGATCCTTTAACGACTGCCCACCGACGACTCCCTTTAAGGTGCAACTAAACTTTGACATTCCCATATTTGAGGGTCAAATAGATGCAGCTGCCATAGATAGATGGTTGAATCTATTAGAAGGATATTTCTCGGTTCATGACTTTTCCGACCGGGAGAAGATTATTTTTGCACTCCTCAAAGCTACCCCCCATGTCAAGGACTAGTGGGAAACCTACTGTGAGAAAAAGGACGAGACAAAAGCCTCTTTGTTCTCAGTTAGACCCACTTTGAATTATTTCCAAGATGCCATCAAGGAACAATACTATCCCATGGGGAGCTATGAGGACAAGTACATACAATGGACCACACTGCAGCAACAAAGTGATCAAGATGTGCATGAGCTGATGAATCTGTTCCATACCCTATGCACAAAGTTGGGTATCAAAGATTCAGAGAAACATTTGGTGTGAAAGTATCGTGGTTGTTTGCATATATACATTCAGGAGGGAATTGATTTCCTCAACATCTCCTCACTTGGTACGACATACGGGTATGTTGCCAAGATTGAGTAGAGATTCAAACAGAAGAAGTGAGACTTTGGATCAATGAATCAAAAGGAAGGGAAAGGTGCCCTCAAACCACAAAAAAAGGACAAAGCCAAGGTATGGTGGCCCAAGACAACCTACCAAAACCACAAGAAAATAACAACATCGCAAAGCCAAAGAAGGACATGGGAAAGTGGTGTGAGTTCCATAAGAGCTCCACTCAAAACACAAGTGAGTTTTGGGCCAAGCAGTCACTGGTGGCCGAGATGAGGGGTTCTAAATTAGATGCATGCTCCAACTCTGAATCATAACCTGACAAGGGGAATGACAAAGGGAAGCATATTATTGATGTGGAGCGCAATTCCATTGTTGCCACTATGAATATCCAGAAGGAGGAACCAGAAGATCCAGAGGAGGCAGAGCGTCTCTTCCACTCCCAGATGTGGGTAAAGGGTTCCCCGCTACAATTCATTGTCGACAATGGGAGCCAAAAGAACCTCATTTCAGTAGATGTCGTGAAGCAGTTGGGCTTGCTGACCACAGCACACCCACAACTATACACCATGGGGTGGCTTCACGAAGGACGGGATCTTCGCATTAGCCTGTAGTGCTGCCTTCCCTATAGCATCAAGCCCTTCACAGATGAGGTATTATGTGACATTACTCATATTGATGTTTCTGATGTATTATTAGGCCAACCATACTTGTGGAAGCGACATGTTGTGTATGAGTCCCGACCTCGCGCTGTTATTGTTACTTTGGGAAATAAGTTGTACAGGATACTAGAGGTGCCACCGCCCCCCAATATCTCTTTGGTTACTGCAAAAAAATGCACTAAGCTCATTTCCCAAACCAGGAAATTTGTTTTCCACATGATCCGCCCCCAGGGCAAGAAGAAGACTGTGGCTAAAACCTCCAGACATGGCTCCTCTGCATGACAATAACAAATGGACAAGGTTGTGGAGGAGTACGGGGACATCTTCACCTCACCCATAGGGGTGCCTCTACACTGTCAGGTCAAGCACCCCATTGACCTGACCCCAGGTGCGCCGCTACCCAATGGACTGATCTATAGGTACTCTATTTTGGAGAATGATGAAATCAAGAGGCGGATTCAAGAGCTGCTGCAGAAAGGTCACATCCGACCAATTTCATCGCCCTGTGGGAGCCCGATCATGTTAGTATAGAAGAAGGATGGGAATTGGAGACTTTTTATTGACTATCGGGTGCTGAACAAGATCACTGTCCAGAATAGGTATCCAATCCCATGGATTGATGATCTTCTGGACCAACTCAAAGGAGAAAAATATTTCAGCAAGATCGACTTGAAGTCTGGGTATCACCAGGTACCAATCTAACCCTCTGATGTGTGGAAGACTGCCTTCAAAGCCAAGGAGGGCCTTTTCGAATGGCTCATCATGCCTTTCGGGTTGATGAATGCTCCCACAACCTTCATGAGGATGATGGATGACATCTTGCGTCCATTCACCAACTCATTTGTAGTGGTGTACTTGGATGACATTCTGATCTTCAGCCAGACTTGGGAAGAGCAGCTCCACCACATCCGAGAAGTCCTCCAAACACTACGACAACACAAGTTGTGTACCAATTTGGAGAATTCACTTTTGGCATGACCCAGGTTCAATTTATGGGATACATTATTGATGAAAGGGGGGTGCATGTGGATCCAGCCAAGATCCAAGTCATTCGGGATTGGCCAGCCTCAACCACTCTAACATAGCTTTTCAAATTTCTGGCTCTTGCTAATTTCTACCGCAGGTTCATGTTGGGATTCTCTCATATCACTTGGCCCTTGAGTCAAGTCACCAAGGGAGGAGTGAAAGAAAAATTATTTTGGTCAGATTCTCAATAGAAGGCGTTCGTAGAATTGAAACATCGCCTCTGTTCTGCCCCAGTGCTCACATTACAATGAGACATTTTCCGACATAGTTCGTAAGTATCCCACTTATGAAAAAGAAATGTATTCCGTTATGCAGGCTTGTCAACAATGGAAGAATTACATTTTGGGGAAGGAAAAAATCATCCACACAGACCACTGACCCCTACAGTTCATACAGACACAAGGGAAGGTGCAAAATGATCGCCATCAGAAGTGGTCCACATATCTGCAACAATTTCATTTGAACATCAAGTACAAGAAGGGTAGCACCAATAATGTTTCTGACTACCTCATTCGACCACCGATCGTGGCCATAACCACCGTTCTCAACTCTTGTGGGCATGAGACTTCTGATTGGCTGCTTCTCTACAAGAGCGATCCAGAATTCAACCACACATACAAGGCACTCTTGGAGGGTATGCAAGTTCCAAATTTTCAGCCCCAAGATGCACTATTATGTCACCTAGGACACCTTTGTGTTCCTTCAAGTGAGCACTCCAAGATGATATGGGAAGCACACTACAGTCAAGTCACTGGGCATTTTGGGGTTGAGAAAACAATGGCTGTACTATAGAAGTATTTCTATTGGCTGGACCTTCGATAGGATGTTAGGAAGTACATCAGATCCTGTATTGCGTGTGCCATTGCCAAATCGACCATCAACAAGCAAGGGCTCTATACTCCGCTACCTACCCCTAGTTGACCTTGGGAATCCATCTCTGTGGATTACATGTTAGGCCTTCCTTCTACTAAGCATGGAAACGACTATGTTTTCGTGGTCGTCAACGGATTCTCCAAGATGGCCATTATGGCGGCTTGCAAGAAGAATATCACAGCAGAAGCCACTTCTAAACTCTTCTTTGAACGAGTGTGGGTTCACTTTGGGATCCCACAGTCTATAATATCAAATCACGACAGTAGGTTCCTCAACACATTTTGGTCCAGGCTCTGGTCAATGTTGGACACCAAGCTCACCAAGTCCACAACTTTCCATCCCCAAAGTGATGGCTAGAGAGAGGTCGTCAATAGGATGATTGTACACATTCTGCACATGTACAATTCAAAGCATCCACACACATGGGATGAGAGCCTCCCCTATGTACAACACAGTTATAACTGGGTTCTCCACAGCTCAACTAGCCACAACCCCTTTCAGGTGGGCTTGGGATTCCAGCCACTATGTCCCATTGACGTAGCCATGCCATTTGCAGCTACTTCAGTCAATTCATCTCATGTCCAATCTGAAGCTGACAAAGAAAAAAACTTCATTGAGCCCATTCAGCACATCTGCCAAATGGTCCATGACATATTGGACAGAGCCAATGCTAAGTATAAGCAACGACATGATCAACATTGGGTGCCACACAACTTCCAAGTGGGTGACAAAGTGTGGCTACATTTGCAAAAGGAGCGCCTCACTGGACCCCACCGCAAGCTTCTCCCGCTCCAATATGGGCCGTACACCATCACCAAGGTGTTGAAGATTGCAACAAGAAACAGTGAAGGAGGCATCCTGAAACATCATTCCTGATCCTAGTTGGAAAGTGATCACCTAAACTAGGTGGGGGCCACACAGGTGATTTTTGTCGCAAAGTCTATTTTTAGACATGTCGATCATATTCTATAAGTTGCGGGATGTTATTTGTGGATGGTTGGTCAAGTCAGAAAAAATAAATGGACTTCTATTTTTAGACATATTGGGCGGAATCTATTTTTAGATTACCAGTCTAAAAATAGATATGTCGAATATTGTTAGCTCTTAATAATATTTGGACTATAAACATTATCTTATTCTCTTGGAGCACTTCAGTTAAGTGCACAGATGTGGCACAGGAGCTGACAGAAGGAATTACACTATTCCTGAGGGTTAAGTGGAGCTATTGCATGGAGACTTTAGTTAGAACTCATGTGACAGAGTTTTGTGGAGTTGATTGAGGAAGTTAATGGAGTTGTGTTCAGTTTAACTATGCTAAACATAGTTGAGCTAGTTGTATCTAGTCTAACCGATTGATACACTAGTGAAGAATGGTGTGAATTAATTATTAATTAATTCTCTAATTATAAACTCATTAATCGACTAAAGAATACATCAGTTAACTACAGTGCATGGATAGTTTTAGTGGAGACCAGTGCAGAGATAGGTAAAATAGCCAGTGTGACTATCAGTTGTGACTATAAGTGATGCATGATTTGCATCCAACACTCAGTAGAGATGCCTATAAAGACTATGTGAGCAAGGCTGGGGTAATTCATTCCATTAGGGGAATTTTGAGGTCTAAAATGGGCCTCCTAAGAAAAATGTACAAAAAAAAAACTTTATAACAACCAATAGGATTCAAGATGATGATGTCAACCATGGGGGATGATTTATAATTTTTTAAATAAAAAGGTAAAAATATTAAAAAATAATAAAATAAAAAATTACTTTTTCAACTCGTATTTTCAACTTATCTCCCAAAATTTTTACTCAAATTTCGAGTGGGAGTACTCGTTGGATGCAAAATTTAATTCCTCATCCAAGGAGTACCCATGTTGCATACTTTCGATGAACCTTGATACATGAAAAATGAGAAATACATAAAAAAATGTGATTACAATCACGTTTTTCATGTATTTCTTATTTTTTATGTAGTAGAACCCATCGAAAGTATGCAACATGGGTACTCCTTGGATGAGGAATTAAATTTCGCATCCAACGAGTGCTCCCACTCGAAATTTGAGTAAAAAATTTTGGAGATAAGTTGAAAATATGAGTTGAAAAAGTAGTTTTTTCATTTTTCCCTCTAAAATTTGATGATGTCATCAAATCTTATTTGATTCTTTCCACTATTATTTTATAATTTCCTTAGGAGGCCCATTTTAGACCTCAAAATTCCCCTAATGTCATCAAGAGGCATTCTTCAGCAGGGATTACACAATAGAGGCTGGCTATTAAGTGGCAAAAGATTGGAGCATGTGTTTTGCTAGATCTAGCTTGATAGTGTGTAGCAATTCGAGGTTGTCTTTGTAAACACGAAACTTTGTACTATGATTGTTACATGATCTCTATGACATACAATATACAGATAGTTGGGGTTTTTCAACTTTAAGCTTTCCCATTAAATACTGTGTTCATATGTGTGATTGTTTATGGTTTTAATGTGTGCATGCAATTGATTTTATTTCCGCATGTAATGATCAATGGTAGAAGAGATTTTGTATTATGCATGAAGCTAAAATAGTGTGTGATCAGGAGAATCTTGGTGTATAACATATCAGTTATTCAAATTTCTACACAAGGTTGTAGGGAACAAATCCTTCGAGCTCAATATTCCACCGTTCCTTGGTCTGCACCCAGTATTCAATGTAGACCGCCTTCATCCCTACTTCCCACCTCTACTGGACACCTCTGACATTGCAGAATAACTCACATCAAAAGATTTAAACCCAGACTGCATGGAATAGGCCACCACAGACTATATCATGGAAATGCAAATCAAGAACACTCACCAATGAAATATCTAACTGTATCGGGTTGTCAAAGCTGGCCAACTCTTGCACTAAGGCAAGTGGTTCACCAGGGACCAAGTTCAGCAGAAATTTCCTCATCTCATGGAGGAACTCAACGCAATGGGGACCATTGCTTCCTAAGGGGGGAGGAATGATCCAAGTGGATATTGGTGGCCACCCGCCTATTCCACTTGGGGCCCTACCATTGTCTCTTTCAGTTTTTTAGTTTCGACACAACTTACTATTTTTAGCAGTTTTTCATGTCCTAAACTTCCGTAGCCGTATTGAGGCCCTAAACGACGTTTTTTGGGCATCGTTTGTCCAATGAATATGATATTATTCAAAAATTGATATTTGTGATGATAGTTGTATTCCTCGGATAGATCTTTCTAACGATGTTTCATACATGTCAAACGGAGATCGTATGCCGAAGTTACATCCCCGGGAAGTTGAAACACCAATTTACCCAAACGGGGCCCATAGTTTTGGCGCTTCATCTCCTAGGGTTAGGTTTTTGGAAGTTTAGAGTTCTCCATTATTTCTCAATAATAAATAGGCCCTCAAGCCTCATTGTAACACGGTTCATAGTTCTATAGCCGCCGCATCTCTTCTCAGAGATTTGCTACTAGTACCCTAGCTAGTTTGTTTCCATTCTATCTGTAAGAAAATTTCAGTTCTTTTATATTAATGAAAAGAAGTGTTATTTCCGCTGGATGTTTGTATTTATGGTTATATGTGTATTTTGTTGCCTTCCTGCATAAATCCGATTCAGTTGATGACTATGACCGTTGGATGTGTTTATAAGTGGGCAAATCCCTGAGTGACACGTGGCAAGCTCGTAGGCCGCCACATGTCCTCATAAGGTTAGTGTAAAATTATATGGAGGCCATGGGATTTGACCACCTGACCTCCCATGTGCCAAGCCCATGTGCTACCAACCTGCCTACATAGAGATACTTAACATACAATGGAGGCTGCTATGTTTTATGATGTTAAATTTTTCGTATTGGGGGCTTGGGAGGCCAGCCCCGAAGGGCTAGTGCCCCCTCCATACGCCCTTGTGCCAGAACCATAGGTCTCTGCCCGAGCCGTAACAACAAACTGTTAACATCAACACTTTTCACAGGTGTACAGACCATGGCATAAAAACTTCAACTGGTGGCAACCATATCCGAAACCCCCATCGGGTTTGCAATGACCCGTAACATGACGTGTTAAAGGCATTAAATAAAAGGTTATCATAACCACTACTTTAGGTTCTGAATTATATGGCAGAGAATTTTTATACTTGTCACATGGTGTAGGCTCTAACAGTTTCATTTGGGCGCAGTTGTAATGGCTTTTAATGCCATGGTTTGCAGAACTACAAAGACCAGGTTCCGCCCACCTTTAACACAGAGTTTCAATGGTAAATGCAGACGGCTGGGGGTCAACATATGACCACCCTGCCCACCTAACCATTACACTTAATGCAAATGGTTTTCGAATGGCAGAATTAATAGTGCCAACCCTAATTTTATGGATTAACTAAATTAATTGCAACTAACTGTCAATTCTCCATAGTTAGTGGATATTTTCTAGTTGACATTGGGAAAAAGGTTTAGGGAGGTCAATTTTTGACCAATTTTGGTGAAACAAGAGTCTACCTAACCTAATTTCGAAATTCTAAACTCATTGGAACAATTTTTAGAGCCATCAGAGGTCATTTCACATAGGTTTTGCTTCAAGAGAGGTCAAGGAGCCACCAGGGCCACTAGGGTGTTTTCATTGTATTGAGCATCCATTTCTATTTTCTACAAATGAATAGTCATTCCTGACTAATTCAAGCATTCTGAAGCTGTTTTTACAGAGATCACAACCATTTGATCCTTTTTATCACATGTACCTACCATTTTTTAGCAATAAGATAAGAGGGACATGCCATTGCGAGCTGGACCAACAGATGTAGCCCAAGAGGGGTGAATTGCTTCATCAATTTGTTGAGTATTGTCATATGTGATTCTTTATTCTCTGTCATTTACTACTAAATAGTGTTATACAAGCTAATTTTCATGCTTTAACCTCACATAAATTTTTTTTTAACTAAAAGTTAAAACCATTTGTTTCACCTGCAAACTTTAGTGAACCTTGTGCACACAATTTAATTACTGTTTGGATACTTAGTAGAGAAAAAATAATACATTCCATTCAGTTCAGAATGCCTCCAGTAATGAGACATCAATGTCTAGAGTGGACTGCATATGTGAGTGGACTGGTTTGTCCCTACTATCACGACGCAAATCAAACTCCATCTTTTGTGCATAATCCTCCTGAAATAGATAGGGGTGTGTGCTCCTAATCACCTGATGTTGGCCATCCTTTCTATCTTCCCCTTCAATTTGGAAGGTCTCACAAACTATCAATGCTGGCACATATATGCTCCTAGATTGTGCCCTGGTCTCCAATGTTAGATCCTTTGGAACTGCTTGCAAAGATACAAGGGCTCCTCTAATTAGAGAAATTGCTCCATTTCCATCTCCAAGAGGTAATTGATATTGCCCTGATGTGACAGCATTGTTACCTCTTGCCTACTCTTCCCCTTCATCATTATTGGAGGATACCTCATCATCATTAAGAGGCCCTTTATATTGATCCTCTTTTGAAAAAGGAGTCTCCATGTCTTCCTTTTGAGAAGAGAGCTCTTCCTAGAGTGGAGATCTTGCCTTTAGCAAGATATTTCGCAAGTTTCTAACCCCCTCAATAGAATTTTGGAATGGATTTGGGTTTATGGATCCCTCCAAGTCATGCATGGGTTTTGACTGTTTGGGCTTGGCTAGCTCAACCAAGGATGTTTCATAATTTTTTAGATCAAACCTTTTCACTAACCTCCTAGTGAACCCTGCATAAGTAGCTACATTTGCATGAATCAATGATGAAGAACTATAAAACCACCAATCATTAGCCTTACCTTCAAGATGTAGCACTGCTACTTTAATGGCTTCCTCTTCTGAAACTTGGTGCTGTTGCAAATAGGTGTCTAGCTCCTTCACCGAAGCCTTGGTTGTGCACTTAGGTAACCCATCAAAAGTAGGCAGAAAGAATCTACCCAAAGCATGCTGCTTGCACCTCTTGCTTCTATTGTGATTTATAAGCCTTCTATTCTCCTTGATTTTTCAAAAACCTTGGAAGTTTAGATGCTCCTTGAACCTCTGAGATTGAGATTCATGTTCTTGCAAATTATCACTAAGAGTCTCCTCCTTTGGTGCATCTCCTTCCTCCATCTCTCTTGCTATGAATGTAGGCATGGTAGAGCATTGTGGTTCTGATTGTGTGGTTGAATTCTCACACCCATAATATGAAGAACTGGAGCTTTCCTCATGTGCAAATCTTTTAGAGGAGTCTTTATGTCTTTCACTCCTCATTCCCTTGATTTCTCTGTTAATATCATGCATAGTTTGGAGAAGAAGTTTTGAAAACTCCCTTCCCTTCATTTCTCCTGATATTCTACCTTTGTCTCTTTTGTAAACCTTCTGATTTTTGTGAGAAGTTGATTCTTATTCTGATGACATAGATGTATGTCTCAAAGGTTGAGCCAAGATTATGCTCTAATACCACTGTAATATTCCAAAATGGAAAAAAGCAGTAATATAGGACATAAAAATGGAAATAGCAGTGATTAACATCACATCAAAACATGAAACCAATATAGATCCATTTTCTTATTCAAATCAGCAGCAAATAAGTACAAAATACTGAGGCACAAATCATATGATATGGGCACACAACCCTCCAATGATCGAACACTCCCAAAAGAGAGATGTTACTAATATAAAAAATGTCGAAGAGCTGTTACAGTGGAGTCATAATGAACATAGCTACATAATGAGAACATACAACGATATAAGATAACTGATATATGCCTCAAAATATGCTATACATGAACATCTATGCCCTATACCACCTTTCCAAGACAACCCAAGAGGGTTTCCAGAAAATACACCAAAATACAAATGGTTAATTGTAGCCCTAGGGCTGAAGATACACTACAGCTAAATAGATGGGAAGATATGGCTGAAGCTGATGTAGAAATAAGAGGTTCTCCTCCAATATATTCTCTATGTGAAAGGTTGATTCCTTCACTAAATATCTAACTCCCCAAATGGTGCATTGAAACCACCCCTGCAACTCCTCCCTAAAATAACGTAGTTCAGGACTGAAACTACACTGTAGGAGATAATAATAACTTGGCTTGGTGCCAAATGCTGAAACAATGCCCAAGGACATTCTTCACTAGCCTCCCAATGGAAAGGATGCTCCCTCCACTAAAGACAAGCCTAGAAATGGCCTAAACAAATCCTCCACTGCTGCACCCTGCAACACAGCACAACCCTAAGAAGAAACTGCGTTGTTGAATAAAGTTGTAGCTTGGCTTGATGCTGGAATGTGGAAATATGGCTCAATCACTTCTCCTGAGTGGGCACTTGAAGTCCCTTGAGGATGGTGGTGGGATTCCCACTCGGGAACACCCTTGTGCTAAACAGAACTGCAGTCTCCGCTAAACAGCTGAAGAGAGCAACAAGTCATAAAAAACCATAAACAAAATAATACTCAATCATGCTTTCCATGGCTGCCATCCCCTTCCTTATATGCTTGGTGAGCTTCCTCACCCTTGGCCCCACTCATTAAAGCCACTACTTCCATGCAAAGGATCTCCCTCCAAAACTGCACTGTCCCTCATTGGATGTCCACTCCCTCCATACTAGTGTTGTTGATTTGGTAAAAGTTAACCCATTCCACATGCTTGATCCCCTATTCACACATAAGGGTGCTTTATTCAGCTATTTTGATGACCCCCGTTCACATTAGGAGTGATTTTAAACATACTAAGGAGATTTATGGGTCTCCCTACCCTCTTATTCTCCTATCTAAGAAGAAAAACAAAATTTTAATATCCCAATTAGCTGCAAGCTAATTTAGGAATATTTCAGTCGTTTGTCAATGATTCTTCCAAGCGTAAGCCCAAGTATCCTTTCTTGATATGTGATGATGACCACTATACCAAGGATTGACCTTGGCATGCGGAGGTTGTTTGTCTTTTGAAGGGCCCATCCAGTAACCACGTTGTCTTGAAAGAACCATTCCCTATGCATCAGACGTAAATGGTAGATCAACCCCAATATTTCACAAGCTCCCAAGTCTTTATGGCTAGTACGAAGCCCATTTATGTTACCACCCAATCAAAATATTACCCAAATCCCTCGAAAGCTCCCATGGAAAAGGATCTTATAGATATCCCTTCCTCTTTCATTCCTCATAGTTCTAGCCCTCGCCATATTAAGAGACATAGAAGTGATTCCATCGTCCGACCACCTCCAAAATGTGTTCTTTAGAAGTCATCTTATAACCCAAACATGCGAGTTGCTCAACACTATAAAATATTAGAGGATTTATCTCAGACACCTTCAGCGATGTCGACATTGGAAGTCCTTCAATCGTGTCCATCACAATGGAAGGCACTATTATCTGCTATTGGATGGATCGATCTCGTGGATTCCAAATTTATTACTTTTGATCTCGAGAAATTTGTCCCTTAACTCCCATCTCAAGTGGATTTTCTAATTCAAGTCATTACTATGGATAAAACCATCCATCAGACCATTGTTGATGGATGTGCTTCCACCTTCATCATGTATGTTTCCTTTTGGAAAGCCATCTACTCTCCTACATTGGGTCAGTACCCGAACACTTTGGAAGCTTTCGACGGCAGAGGCTCTCGACCAAATGGTATTCTCAAATCTTTGCCAATTCATTTGGAGGGTAAGATGTTGAACATAGAAGTATAAGTGGTAGATGCCAACCTCAACTACAACCTTCTCCTTAAGCGTATTTGGAATGCATGTTACGGTTTTCATGGTATCCACTCTTTTCCGCATTCTCTGCTTCCCTCATCAAGGGAAAATTGTCACTGTCGATCAACTTGCTTTCTTTTCCTCTTATTCCTCAACTAGAAATGTTCCATACATTGGGAATACCTCTACTCCTTATGAGAGTGTTGGTCTGAGTCTTTTTAAGGATTCACCCCTAATGGGTGTCTTTAAACTCTCGCCTCCTAATGTTGTCTTTGTTAACATGATATCATATGGTCGTGACCCATGGATTGTTCCTAGCCCTGACCATCTTGACAATTTTGGTGATGTTATGCTCCTCATCCCTTCAGAAAAATCATCAAACCATTCTTATAGCTTCTAGGGTTGCTTCTAAAGCCAATGATCATTTTTTTTCGTCTCTGGACAACTATTCATAGTCCCCTTGATTTGGTTCTTGGGATTCATATGATCCCTTGAATGAGACTTTCTCCACAAACAAGAGTATCATGGAAGTAATGTCTCTTGAAGAAACACCTTGGGATGATGGTCATCATTGTTCCTTTTTTCTCCCATGCCTTGATGACATTTCTACTTGTTTGGAATCTCATGTTCCATCTAAATTGACTGGCCCACTTCAACATCCAATTTGGTCCATGAAGTGTTGTCCAAAGGGAACATGGGTAACATTTCTGCTACCATTTCAATAGACATATATGTCAAACTAAGGATTGTTGAGCATTAAAATATTGGGGTTTCTTTTTCTCACACTGAGATCAATATTTCCACTTCTTTTTTCCAAAAGTGTGCCCCACCCACCCCCTTCGACCCTTTTTCTACCGTTCAGTCATTTTCCCACGGGGGAATTATTTCCATGCTTCGTAATCCTTACTCAGCTAGGGGGCATGGGAATTTCATCATTGCGGTAAAATTTCTCACAAACTTGGCCAAGGTAATGCCTACCAACAATATCAACGGTAGAACGCTAGGATTAGTTATGATAGTTATGATGGAAACCACTCATTCGAGTCTTCTATTGGACTCTATTTGAAGAAATATTATGCTTGATTTCAAGTATGGTACTTTGTACATTAGTGTGATTTTATATTTTTGTGTGATTTTTTGCTCTGCAAACATGTTTCCTCTACTCACCTCGTGTTCCACTTATGTTGGTTTTGCTAATGGTTCTTCTGTAGCACACTGAACTTATCTTCTACAGCATGGGCATTCTTTGCCCCGAATGGCGAGTTGATCAATTTACAAGGTATTTGTCTAGGCCAAACAACTAATAATATTTCCGAATATAGTGCAGTCATCGAATTATTCTCAGATGTAATTTATCTCGGTAATAGAGATTTGGTTGTCAAGCTGGACTCACAACTTGTTATGTTGCAGTTAAGTGGTCAATATTTAGTAATAAACCCTTATATTTTTCATATGTATTTACATGTTTGATTACTAGAAATAAATTATGATTACATCACATGTCAACACATTCCACGCAATTTGAATACACTAACAGATACATTTGCAAATTATGTTTTAGAGCGACATTTGTGTCATATGTAAAAACTAGACACATCATCATGATATAAGAACACTTAGTAGTAGAAGGAGACATGCATATATATATATATATATATATATATATATATATATATATATATATATATATATATATCGAGTCTAAAAAAATATGTGTTTCGTGATACAATGGCTTGACAAGCCTACATTAGTGCAAAAATAAACTAAAAGCTGTTATACACCCACATGGTGCTCATGATAGCATGTGACTACTCAGATAACTCGTCAGAGTAAAT
This sequence comes from Pinus albicaulis, assembly GCA_034641835.2. Taxonomy (NCBI): domain Eukaryota; kingdom Viridiplantae; phylum Streptophyta; class Pinopsida; order Pinales; family Pinaceae; genus Pinus; species Pinus albicaulis. Next base: position 150,211,682 of record CM076581.1, on the reverse strand, counting down.
GAACAGTTGGCCTGGGACCCCCATGGTATGCCTCTGATAGCATAATGGGATATCGTCAAAATTAGTGTATTCTAGTATGCCTCTGGTTAGGCCTACTAGGTTATGCTCCACCTCTACTAGTCAATCTTCCCTTTATTGTAGTTGATTTCAAAGTCATAACCCAACATCTTTGTGACCCATTTTTGCCGCTCTTATGAAGACAGTCTTTGTTCCAAAAATTATTTAAGATTATCATGATCAGTTTTTACCTTGAAGTGTCTTCCCATTAGGTAAGGATGCCATTTCTTTAGTGCATGTAGTATTGCCAACATTTCCTTCTCATAAATAGCTTTCTATAAATACTTTCCTTTGATTGCATTGATTTCAAAAGAAATGGGTCTTCCTTATTGCATGAAAACGAAACCAATTCCATTTCTTGAGGCATCACATTCCACAATAAAGGTTTTTGTCAAGTCTGGCGTAGCTAAGATCAGTGCTTGGAACATTGCCTCTTTAATATGTCCATGAAAATGCATCTTTCTTCAATAATGTTGTTAGAGGTGCTGCTATTTTAGCGTAATTCTTAACAAAATTGCGATAATACCCTGTTAACCCAAGAAATCCTCGCAACGCCTTTATGGTTGTGGGGGCTTTCCATTCCTTAATGGCTTTAGTTTTGTTAGGGTCTACCTTAACACCATCTTGAGATATAATATGACCCAGATACTCCACCTCTTGTACTCCAAAGAAACATTTGGAGGTTTTTGCATATAATTGTTTCTTCGCCAATAGTTTGAGCACCCCGTCAACATGTTGAACATGATCCTTCCAAGACCTATTGTATATTAGTATATCATCAAAAAATACTAACAAAAATTTTCTAAGGAAGGGTTTGAAAATGGAATTCATCAACCCTTGAAATGTATAAGGTGCATTGTTAAGGCCAAAATGCATGACCAAAAAGTCATAATGACCCTCATGAGTTCGAAATTTTGTTTTTGGAATGTCTTCAGTCTTCATTCTAATTTGATGATATCCTGAACGAAGATCCAACTCAATGAAATAAATTGCTCAATGTAATTCATCCAATAATTCATCAATCATAGGAATGGGAAATTTATCTTTAATAGTGAGCTTATTAAGCTCCCTGTAATTCGGACACATGCACTATGATCAATCCTTATTTTGCACCAATAATACTAGAGCAGAGAAAGAACTTTTTCTAGGTTGAATTATACCAGCCTTTAGCATTTCTGCAATCATACATTCAATTTCGCTCTTTTGGACATAAGGATATCTGTGAGGCTCGATGTTTGGAGAAACACTTCCTAGAGTCAAATGAATAGCATGATCATGAAAATGAATAGGTGGTAGTCCTTTTGGGAGTTTCAAACACCTTGGAATGATTTTCCAAGACTTTTGGGAGATCTGGAGAAATTGATGAATTTGATGTTGGAACTTCTACTCAGCATAATTGTGCAATGACACCTCGTTGTTATTTCTTAATAGGCTTTTTCATGACATTAGAGCTTATTATCTTTCTTGGCTTTCTTGTGATACCCCGTAATTCAACTTCCTTTCCTTCCAAAAAAAAGTTCAAGAAAAGTTCTTGAAAATTAAAAGCTACCGTCCCCAAAGATTGTAACCATTGTACCCCTAGTACAACATCAACACAAACCATTGGAATGGAAAGCATTGGACTATTAAATACATATTCCCTCATGTTTATCTTGATATTATGGCACTTTCCAGAGCAATTTATAGTTCCTCCATTTTCCACCATCACTTGACCGTCTGGCGCTGGGTATAGGAAGCAATTCAATTCGTTGGCTACATTACAATGAATAAAATTATGGGTACTACCCGAATCAATAAGCACTATTACATTTTTCTTTTTGATATGTCCTTCTATATTGAGAGTTTGAGGAGTGGTAATTCCTGCAAATGCATTACAGGATATGGCCAGATTCATTTCTTCTTCCTCTAGGGTTAGTTCCTGGTGTATATCCTCTTATTTTGAAGTTTCTTTTTCCTTTTCTTCCTCCTCTTCACAATCTATGTAAAAGAATTTCTTCTCACCACACTTATGACCTTTAGTTTATTTTATATCACAACTATAGAAAATCCCTTTTTCTCTTTTTTCTACTAATTGTTGCGGTGTCAACATTATAGATTGTGGAAGTTTAGGAGTAGCAACACTTCCATATTTATAGTTGTGAGTGGTAGACTTCCTTGTCGCCATAATTTTTCTTTCAAATTTTCTTGCCAACATGAATGCCTTCTCCAATGTATCAGGTTCCCAACGGCGAAACTCGTGTTGGATGTTATCCTTTAGAGTCCCTATGAAGACATCAATCCTATGTTCCTCTGGAATATTATTTACCCTTATATTCAATTTTTGGAAGTTCTCAATGTGCTCCATCATTGGACCCTTTTGTTTGAGATTTATCAATTGGCTAAAGGAGGTGTTGCTCTTTGTATACTCATAATGTGCTATCATTTCCTCCGTAAATATTAACCAAGTGGCAAGTGGTTTATGAGAAAAAAACCATCGATACCATACAAACTGATTTTGTTCTAAATATAAAGTTGCAATGTGTACCTTTTGTGTGTTTTTCGTATTATGGAGCTCAAAATATTGCTCCATTTATGGTATCCAAGTTATCAGATAATTTCCATCAAACTTCCTCATATTTATCTTTGGAATATGGTGGGTCCTAAATCCAACATTAGAGTCTATGAAATTATGATTAACATTTCTTTTTTTCTCATCATGAGTTTCATCTACTACCTTTTTGCCATTAGGAAGCTTTTCTTGTAGCAACTTTTCCAAACCTTCCTTCAAACCTTCCATGTCTTTCTTCAAATCTTCCGTGTTGCCTTCTATACCATCCATCTTACCTTCCACACCATCCATCTTATCTTCCATGACATTCTTCAAACCATCCATCTTAGCTTCCACACATTTCTTTAAACCATCCATCTTAGATTCCATGCCTTTCTTCAAACCATCCATGTTGCCTTCTATACCATCCATCTTAGCTTCCACGCCATCCATCTTAGTTTCCACAAAATCCATATTAGCTTCCATGCCATTATTCAAACCATCCGTATTAGCTTCCATGCCTTTCTTCAAACCATCCATCTTAGCTTCCACGCCTTTCTTCAAACCATCCATCTTAGCTTCCATTTCATTTTTGTTACTCTTTGCGAGGGTGAAATTTGTTGCACTTGTTCGTGTAATTTTGATATATCATGTTGCACTTCTTCCTCTTCATGAGTCATAGTAGAGCCTTATGAGGGCTTAATGGGTGTTGAATTATTTTTAGGGAGCATTTTAGAACCCAATATTGATATTTATGCTTCAATATGCCCTTGGAAACACTTCAAACTGATTTTTCAAACAAGAATTATGCAATTTTTTTTTTAAATACACACCTTTTTCTTTCTTTTAAGGATATCAATATTGAAACTTATGTATCTCTTTAATTTTGGATCTCCAATATTTTATCTTTTGTCCTTTAGTAGCCCTCTGAATCTTCTTTCCAATGCCACATGTCATACCTGATTTGGATTCTTCAAGACAAAGTTATGTCCAATCTCCCACAATGACCTAATTATGGATTGGTTTAGTAGAGCACACTTGTACGACGTTCCACGTGTCACTGTTTCCTACTTGGGCTCTGACATTGATATACAGGAAACGAAATTTCACGTAATTTTGGCCACTTTTTACAGAATTCCAATCTGATGCTTAGAGAGAGAGTTATGATGATTTTCCCAAGGTCACCTCTTTGAGATGAAATTCGGGAGCCTGCAAAAACCCTAACGTCCACAGATCATATCTCAAAAAATATTGCAAACCAAGATCTGAAATTTTTACACAAATTTCCTCAGGAAGTTTTTGCAAATGGGTTTTTTTCTTAGCTTCTGAACCCTTGTAGAAAAAATTTCTAGTGAAAATGCCATGATGACCTATTTGAAGCAGTGAAACCTTAGAATCCAAAGCTCTGATACCAAATGTTATGAAACTAGCTCCCAAATAGAAGAAAAGAGAGATAAAAGCCTTATAAATCAGTCACTTCGAGGGGTAATCCTCCTTTACATTGCAAAAATGAACAATTCTTGGATGATATAAATGATAAAACCTCCTTTCTATATGTAGGAGTTGATGGGGTCACAATATAATCCTAACTGACCTAACAATAATAATGTAAGGGCACAATAATAACAATATGAGGACTACAGGGGTACAAAAATAACAATAAGGGGGCTACACTAGCAACAATACGGGACTACACTAGTAATATAGGGCCCTAACACGTTCCATGGGCTAGTACACCCCATATTCAATGTGGATTACCTTTGGCCAAACTTTCCACCATTGTTGAACACATAAAAAATCATAGATAAAATGACACCAACAGAGTTCAACCTAGATTGCATTGAACATGCCACAATTTATCAAATCGTGGACACATAGATTAAGAGCACTTGCCAACAAAGGGTCTAGTTGTATCAAGCTATCAAATTAGGCAAGCTCCTATACCAAAGCAAGTGGCTCAATAGGGGCCAATTTCAGTTGAATTTTTTCCCATCTCATGGAGGTGCTCAATGTAATGGAGAACATTTACTCATAAGGGATATCAGTGGATATCAATGGCCAACCACCTATTCCACTGGGTCATGAACTTTAAAAGTCGTTTTGATGTCCTAAACAATGTTTTTTAGGGAAACAGGTTGACGAATTTCATATAAATTTTTTGTGATAAAAAAATGTACTCCTCAGATAGACCTTTCTAATGGGTTATTGTGTATGCTAGACATGGATTGTATGCCAAAGTTACGACCATCAAAAGATGGCTTTCAAACTTACCCCATTAGGGTCCATAAGCTTTTAACGCTTCATATTACTTATTCATGATTAAAATTCCTTTGAGCCTCATTTTAACAAAGTTCATAAAGACATGACATAGTGGTCACATCTCTTCTTAGAGATAAGCTTCCACCATTTGAGCTAGTTTGCTTTCATTTTGCACATATACAATTTCAACATTTTCCATTTATTAATTGAAGTTAAGTTTCATTGTATCTATGCTTTTTGGATATAAATATGTATTTAAATTCTTTCCCTTATTAAATTTGGATCAAGCCGAACATGTGAGGATTCACTTCTCACCTCAAGCAAATAATATCTAATATTTTACACTCCATTGTAGTGTTGAATGTCTACCATCTCTTAATATCTTCATCAATGAATCCATAATTTGCAACCTACAAAAGAAAATAAAGGAATAACATAAGGTAGACCATATCCTTCATATA